>VXBT01001342.1:33502-153276 GCA_013400235.1 Oriolus oriolus
GCCGTGGGAGGGGGCGCGGGGCTGGCGGTGGCTGCCGCCATGTTGCGTGTGTGTATGTGTGTGTGTGTTCGTGTCTGTCCGCCGTGTCCGCCTCCGCCCTGCCCGGGCCAGCAGCGCTCGCCCGCTGCCGGCAGAAACCGCCCTGACCGAGGCCGGCCCGGGACGGCCGTGCTGCCCCAGCAGTGTCCGCCACCCCCCGTGTCCCTGCCCGCCCCTCGCGGCCGCCGCAGCCTCACAGCACTGCGGGCGCGCGCCGCCCGCCCTCACGGGTCCCGCCGCGGTGCTGGCCGTACCGCCGCGTCCCAGCTTGGCTTGCTCGTGCCACGGGACAGGTTCTCTGTTTCCCAGTGCTGGCAAGGGGCAGTTCGTGTGTCTCGTTTTATCGTTGGAACACTACACCTGATCCTTCGAAGTGCACTCATCCCATCCCCAGTCCGGGGGGAAAAACCGTGCAGTCACCGTGCTGAGGAATGTACCGTGCTGTGAGGCTGCCTCCACGGCGTCCCTGTGAGTGATATCCCCGGCACTGCCTCGGGCTCAGAACCATTCTATAAAACTAACACACAGAGTGTGTTACAACAGAGTAACAGAGATTAAGAAAAAGGGTGAATGGTCTCAATCCCGTTTGACACTGTGCCCTCGCCAATTAAAGACAACCCTCATATTGCGAGAAGTACCTCACTTTATTACCTGTTCAGTCCCAAAAGTGCAGTAGGGATATGATCGTTGGGAAAGAAGAGTAGCAGACGGCATAATTTCCAGTTATTTTACATGCATTATACAAAAATCTAACTGCTTGGTGTCTACAGTATTGGACATACATTTGTCTTTTTGTATTAGCGTGTACTGATATCCCTATGTATTGTGTTTTGACATTTCTATGTCTAGTCTAAAGTATTTATCATACTGAGATTTTGTCACTGACCGTATCTGATTCAACGCCCCTTGTTAAATGTTGCTGGTAGGGTCAGATCATTCCATCAGCAAATTCTGGTCTACAAATCAGTGGGTTTATTACAAAATAAGTACATACATAAACAAATATATAACATCTCCCTCAAGTCTTCATTAGGGGATGCACTGCTTGATGCCATATTTCAAACAATCATAAGTGATCCTGAAAGATGAACCGATTTTTTTTCTGCATGTAAACTCCAAACTCACTAGCTAAACATGTTTGGTCTTTACATGTTGGGAGTGGTTTTTTTCATCTAACGATATCTAGTCCTAAAGTTACTAAATCACTAACAAATCCAAATATAAACAAATGTACTGAATTAATGTTTATTTTCTGCATTGCTTATTTCTCAAGCTTTCTCATTTGCTCCTTTATAGGGAAACAGCTTGATCCTTCTGAACGTGAACAGAATATTTTAATCTCTACTAGATGAAAACATTCTAAAGTACAAGGAATCATTTAAATAGTTTAATACACTCTTTCAACAACAATGTAGTGTTCTTAAAGCATTTGACATTGCAAATTCATAAACAAATAAATCTGTTTCTAAACAGATCAGAAAACTCCTTCTGTAGCTATTTCTGGTTCCACTGGCATTCACTGGAGACTCTGGGGGTTGTTTGTGAGGGATAAGGGAAGGTGGAGACTGCCTTTTTATACAATATGTCTTTTACTTGGTTTCACAGATTTATGAATTTTGGGTAAAGAAAAAAAGGAAACTGAAGGGAAAATGCAACCATTTGGAAGGCTAAAATGTGGGGAAAAAAAGGTTGAGGCAGAGTTGGAAAGAAAAAGCAAAGGAGGGGGACTGAGTAAAAAATGGTTAATTCTGAAAGAATGACAGGTATATCTTGTAGCTTTTAGAAAGCCTGATTTGTGAATTATCCATTTCAAAGTGCAGGAGAATGCAAAATAAACCAGATAATGCATTATAATGCATGCATTTCCTGTCTTTCTAGAATTGCCACCTTCTGACTAGCCTTCAAAATCAACTACAGTAGTTTTCCTGTGAAGACTTCATTATATATGACAGTGTAATTCATCAAAGGTTGCAGTGACTGGGATGCAAACATAGGCCATCAGTGGAGTGCCAGTGCATGATGTTCTCTGATGTGCAGCAGGTTCTTACACAGGGCTGGGCCGTAGCACAGCAACAGGGTCTCAGTTTGCCATGTAGTATGCAGTGCCATTCCAACAATTACCTATTATTGCTGCCTCCATCCGGGGATTTTTTACATCTCCCATAACAATGGTGTGTTGGAGTTATGCACAGACCTTTTATACAAGAGGACAGAACATATTCCCACTGTTTTCAGAGACATCGAGAGGCCTCATGGTGATCACAGACTCTTCAGCTGCAGAGATGTCTTACACAATGTTAAATTATCTGGTATATTGATTTGAAAGAAGACTTGAATAGATCCAGGCTTCCATAATGAGAAAGCAAACAACCACCCAGAATTTAAACAGTTTAGAATGAAAAGAGAATGCAGCAGCTCCATTGAAAGGTCTGATAACAGACTCTCCCTTACTAGAGCATGTCACTCTGAGCTCTTCTTTCAAACTACAGAATAAGCAGCTGTTCAAAATGGCAGCTATCTCAAAATCCTTGCAGATACTGCAAAACAGTTTGGAGTATCTTTTCTTTCTTAATTGTCTAGACGCTCATTCCCACACTCAATCACCAAATCGCCCTGCCACTTTCAAAATAGGGATCTTTGTCACTTTAACTAGGCAGCTCTGAAAGATGTGCTGGGAAGAACAATTCTAAGTTCTGCACCTGTGTACATATATATATATATATATATATATATATATATATCTCAGAGTTTACATATTTACATTCATATGCACAGACTGACTGCATACCCATAGTTCAGAAGCCTGTGTCCCAGTATGGGCTGCTGTGGGCATGCCTGAGATTTCTGAATATTTTTATGTTTGGGGGATAGCCACAGGTTGGGACAAATGTTCAGTATCCTCAGACATCTTTCAGATTTGATCCTTGAGCAGAAAGTAGAACATATCTGAAGGAATCTGGGTATATGGCTGGACTGTGTGAAGGATCTATCCAACCAAGCATCTATCAAACTCATCTTACAGGGAAGGACATTTCCCTCTTGCAGTTGTCTGAGGATGTGTAGTACAATTTCTGTTCTGTGCTGTACATTCTGAAACTGAGTATCAGAAGCTGCAAAAGTATTTTCAAGTTCTCCTTTCTCTTTCTTCACATCTTCAAGTATAGATTAAGGATGGTCTTTGTCCTTTAAAGTCAACATCTATTTTTGTCCTGATTTCATGCAGTATGTTCTTTATATTGGTGTACAAACAGGGTGACAGTGCTTATGTCCCTGTGTAAAATCTAATTATTTTGTCTCTGATGGAAACTTAGAGATTCTCAGTGAAATTATTTGCTTTCATATTTGAACTTTACATGATACGTTTTTACCATAAACACATAATATCTTTACTTTCAGTGCAGAATTTTGCTGCTTCTATGTGTAACTTTTTTTTGTTCAATTAGCTCTACGTGTATTATATAGCATCTGACATCTGTTTACTTAGAAGTATCATTGCTTAACATGGATTTTCACGTTTGTCTGATGGGAGGCTTTAGGTTGGATTATTTCTTTCTTCCTCTATACCACTCAATGATCAGACTGTTTTATATTACACTAATCAGAATTTTCGTGGCATAGAAGTTGTGGGCTTGTGAAATTTATTCTTCTTTTTGTATTATTTTATGCATGAACCTGGTAAGACTGCACCAAATTTAATATATCATTGTTTGGACATTGGCTTGGACTTCCATGGAGTTGTCCTGTGTCTGAAGAAACTGATTCAAAATATAATTTAGTTCATAGTGTTCCTTCAGTGGGGACTGTCCATCTGTTAATGAAGTTATTTTATTGTAATCATATAAAATCCATAATACAGGAAACCACATGAATGCTATCAGCAACTTTGCATTCTTGTTTACTAAAGATGCTGTTATTATAAATGAATTTGAAAATGTCTATGGGAATGCATTGCCATGGTAACTGGGATCCACAACAGCAGCTGCTTGCTCTTCATTGCTGTTGCATATATACATTAAAGCTGACAATGCCTCTTCATTCCATTTTAACATGTGTAGCCTGAAAAAAAGACATCAGCATTTCAAAAGCTGCACATCTGATGTCAAATGCAGCCAATCTGTGAGTTAGGTTTATTTAGTTTTTTGGTTTCAGTCTTAGAGTTGTTGAAAACTAGCTAAAACCTTAGCTTTAAGATGATTTCGTGCCATGAGAAGTTACTCTTACTGTTCTGTCAAATTCAAAACATTAGAAGATTTTCCAGTAATTCAGTTTCAGAAAATGCCTTTCTTATCCATACTTATTGATTGTTATAGCAATTGTATAGTTATGAAGTTTTCGTCCCTTGCCAGCCTTTCTGGGAGACATCTATAACCAGGGCTTCTGTTCCATTTTTTAATGTCCTATACTCTAAGAACTAAAATCCAGTCAGTTGTCCTCCAGCTCTGTGCTGTATTCTGTTTTACATTTCAGAGATGTCTTTAGGTCTAAGCTGTGCCATTCTGCTGTGCCATTGAGACACTTCCTAAACAGTGTGTCTTTTGGTCCAGTGGGCAGAGGAAATACAAAGTGTGTTGCTCATGTCAGTAAGAGTAAAATAATCACATTCATCTTCTTAAAAATCTAGTGAGAGAAGTATTTTATGTCATCCCTTCCTTAAAGATGAGGAAAATATAACACAGAGAGATTACAAATCAGATTGAAATCTCTATTATTGTAGAATATTACGTGGCATTGAAAAGGGTCAAAAGAATTAAAATCCAAACTTACAGTTTGTTGTGCTGGTGCTGTTAAAAAAACAAACCATAAACTAGGACTGGAAAAGATTCAGAGAAGAGCTGAAGGTTGACCAAGAATACAACTTCCTCACTAGGAGCCATGAAGTAAAGTAGGACTGTTTGGTTTAAGAAAAAGTTATCATGGAAGGATATGATAAAGTAGAAGATGGTGAGTGTGATGGAAAGGGTAGATCTGTCTCAGAAGTTCTTCAGCTTCTCTATCACCAGAGCTACAAGAACCAATTAATCCTGGCCCCCCAAGTTAAGTTCATAGTCTCCTGTTTCAGAGCAATGAGTGCTGCAATGTGTAACAGAGCTGTGGGACTCCAGGCCAAAGAGCATTGCAGATGCCCAGAGTTTCTGTTGTTCTCAGGAGGAATGGACAGTTCACGAAAGAGAAGCACACTGGGCCTAACCAAGTACGTGGAAACTGACTTTGGAAGTCCCTGAGCTGAAAAGGATTGCTCAGGTGCAAAAAGGGTGCAGAAGTATTAGGCGACAGTATATGTACACCCTATTCCTGCTGCTTCCTAGGCATCCATTTCCTGGATGCACTTAATGACAGGCTACTGGTCTACATGGATATTTGCTCTGGCCCAGTAGGCTTGTCCCTAAGTGTCCATACCCTGCAAACAGCATCACCTTTCAAAGTATAAAACAACTCTAAGATATTTAGTTTTACTAGATTTGGTTTTCACACATTAAACAAATGCAAATATTTGAACATTGTCGGCAGATCAACTGTTTGACAGTAAGTCTGTTATTATTCTGTTTATAAAACATTGCATCTTCAAATGCTTCAGTGTAAACTGAAGAGCTTAAACACTTGCTTTCATGTCCATTTATTGACATATTTTTTAAAACCTAATTGACAGTTTGCTGCCACTGGGATGAATCTTCTAAAGGATATAGAAGTTCTCTTAACTGCATTTTGATAACTTCCAAGAGTAGGGAACATAATGTGAAATCACGGAGCTCATTAAAATTAAGTCATACTGGAAGAAACAAAGAAACAGTTGGTGACTGAAAGTACTTACCACAGTAACGAAACTCAGGAATTGACTTAAAAATAGCTGCCACAAAGGATGCTACTTTTTTAATAGCTGTGTTTTTTTCTATTCCTTTATGGCTATCACTTAAGGCGCATTCATACCACGCCTGCAGCACACACACACCACACCCCTGCAAGCAAAACCTTGCCACATAAACCCAGTATAGAATCTCTGAGAAAATTAAATATTTGAATATGCTATATTTGCCAAACAATCCTAAAGCTTCAGCTAGGAGATAAATAATTACCTAAAGTAAAAGAGAAATTGCATAAATTTTACTGTGGTACAAAGTGTGTGCTAGAACCATTTATGAAGACTAATGAGAATAATAGTAATGAGAAATGTAAAACTAAATTTTAAACTGTGATAATAGGAGTTAAGTTTTTTTAGGGTGGGTTAAATACAAAGAGTGAAAACAGAACATACTACATGGCAATAAATATGTTTAAAAATTAAGATTTGATGTAGAAAAGATAGAACACAGGTAGGAATTGGTAAGTAAGTTCAAGCCTTAGCATATGGCTGCCATTATGACTGTGTCTTTAAGAAGAGCTTCTGAAAACACTGCAAAGTATTGTAAATAATTATAGTCAAGGGACTGCACCATTTTAAGAATATTTGCTTAGGAAGGGAAGATCTGAAATTAGCTTCTAATTAGAAAATGTTGCGGTCAAGATCAGACTTCCAAAGTAAAGGATTAAACGCTGAAAGTGTTACCAAGATCCACTAATAGCCGACATGCCCCTCCTTAACCAGGGCTACTTTTCTTCCTGTGAGGACTCTTCCCAAGTTTTCTACTGCCTAAGTCAGAACTGAAGTCACACATCACTCACCTGTCAGCACTGTTGGAGTGTTCTGGAATCACCAGTCCTAATTCCTTACAGGTTCACGTGTCAATGATAAATGAACCACTCATTTTAAACACAATTATATCTGATAAGCGAGAGCATCAAGGAAGTATGTGTTAAAGCAACAAATGCTAGAGGGTTTTTGAAAAGGCAAGGAATGCTGAGTCACTGAAAACAGCGCTACTAAAGGGAATTGAGGTATTTCTGCTTTAATGCTAAGTGTTGGATAAATCTTTGATTTCTATGGAATGCAGAAAATCCACAAACGATGAAATGAGGCTTTTACGTCTTACAATAGTGGATAAAACCAAACTAATTTTGTTACTCTTATATGAAGGAGAACACAGAGAGACACAACCTGGAAAATAATAAACCACACCAGGATACACAGATTTTAAAAAATTGTAAGGCCCATGCTTTCAAAGAAAAGCCTGACCACATAAGAAATTAGCCCACCTCTTCCCCAAAAAGTAAAATCCAAAAAAGAATGTAAATTTTTTTTCTTAACTGTTAAAGATGTTATTTAGTTCCGAATCAGCACTATTGCTATATAGGAGCTGTGAAAAGTTCTGCATTGTCCCATGAGATGGATTCGTTTAGTCTAGGAAAAATACTTTCCAACGTGTTTGTCTGATAGAAGAGAAACTTATCTCCAGCAAGGAAATAGTTCTCTAGAACAATTTTGCTTTGGCTTATGCAGGCAGATTTTTCCTTCTTAGTCAAGGAACCACTGAGGAGTCTTAAAAATTCAGTAAAACAACCAAAGTGTACTGGAAACAGAATTCTCTTTCAATGTTCCAGGCTGGTTTACAAGTTTGGGAAAACAATTTTTGCTGAGAGGTAGAATCTGTTGTGTCAGTCAGCACCTACTGCAGCTGACTGACACCAGCTCTCACCACGGAGCCACCATTCATTCCCATCTACCTGTAAAACCCCACAGAGCCATTCCACTGCTGTCCCAAGGTCTTATAACAAGTTGATAACAAGCCTAGGAGGGTTGGGGTCTCATGGAATCAGCTGAAAGCAACCCACACGCGGCATACATTCATGAGGGAGATGGACTACATGATCTTCTGACTTCCTTTGCATTCTAAATTAATCTGTGATTCTGTGATTTTTCCAATTCAGACTTCCAGAATAAACTGTTGGTCGGTTAAGCAATGGATTTAGCTTAATTAAGGGGTAACTTTCTTAATTTAATAGAATGCAGTATGTAAGACACCAAACTGTATGATTTATCCTTTCTGCTCTAGGAAACTATGAAGCTCATGAAAATGCAACCCAACTTTATATGTTACAATAGTAGATATGCCGGAAGGAGAAAAATGTTATTTGATATATACAGTCATCTGCTTAACACTCTACTGAGGCTTTGCTGAGAAATAAATAACAAATTGCTGTCAAGTTGGCGTAACTTGAAAGCCAGTTCTAGCTAGTTTTTGCTTCAGCCAACAGTTTCACATATGGAAAAACATACAGTGCTTACCCAGCTTTGCAGATGGACATGGTAACAAGGCCTTCATGTTTGCAGACCTCGTAATAAGGATGACTAGAATAAAGAGATCATGGTTACTCATGCCTCAGACTTTCTTGAAATTGGTTATGTCCACACAACCACAGCAAATTCAGCTCAAAGACTGGTACTTACTGGCCACTGTGTGTTACATCACAAGGTGCTTTGGGTCTTCAGACCAAAGTGGTTTATCCAGGGAAGTTTGCAGATAATTACAAAGCACCCTGACTTTGTGTCTGAAGTTTCACTTAAAGATCACAATCTGAAAATACATGAATTCTAGCAGGCACTCATGAAAATGAATAGAGCTGTACTTTGTAATTTGTAGTCCAAAGAAACTTACTTTTAGGGATTTGAGGTCACAGGATTGAGAAGCAGCATTAGAGAGTGCTATTTTATTAAACTGGCATGTCTTTCAAGTTCACAAATCATTCACATTTCAGAGCAAGTTTTGCAGCAGTCCTTATCAACCACTGATACATCTGCTACGAGAGAGAGAAGAAAAAGGGAAATGGCCTCACCAAGGGAAAACATCAATAGTTTCATCCTCTGATTCTGAAAATTCCTACAGAGACAAGGTCAGTTAAATTGCATACTTTCTGTACTTTACTCCAGCTGACAATCTGCTGGTTATAATGCAAGAACACAAGGGCTCAAATAGATTTTTCTGCCATGGTGTGCCATCTGGCACAGAGCAGCCTCACAAATGCTGCTTCCCTGCTCTGCTTCTGCAGATCCAGTGACAGCATAATTGTAAGCCCTGTCAGTTTTCAGCAGCAAAGTCAACTTAATGCAATCTATCTGTAGGTATCAAAGTCACTCATGCCAGATGCAAATGTTTCATTGCCCAAACTTAAAATGTAATTATATTTCCATCCCGAAAAAAATCTCCAACATTGGAAGTACATTTGAAAGTGCAGGAGGATTAAAACAAAAAGTAGGAGATCATATCTGGGACTGGTTGGTATATTGGAGCTCAACTGAATAATGCATTAGGCAGCAGATGAGTTATTTCACTGTTATGGTGCCAAATTGTGATCTTGTTTTCCTCAGATGCAAGAGAGATGAGGATCTGCTTTTAATAAGTGAAGCAGTAACAGAATGAACCATCATGCAGCCGCTGCTTAAGTGTTCCCAAGCAGCACTGTCAGTACCTCTCGCTACTGAGGCAAGGATGTGTGTCCTTGTAACTTTGATTTCAGAGCATTCGGAACGATGCTCGAATGTGTGGTAGTGCTGGGATGCTGCACAGATGGTGACTGGCATAAAATTACTCTTTCATTTGTGACTCAACTCAGAATCCAACCTTGTGTCTCCAGCAGGGACAGGATAGAAAACCAACTCACTGCAACAGTTTCTTTTCTTCCAATGAAATTTTTTATCTGTCTAAATGCTGCTGTTGCAGATTAAAATCTTGCTTCCTAGATATTAATGCTGCAAGGAAAAAAAGACTGCAGAGTTTATAGTAAAATCATTATGTAGTAAGACATGCTAAACATCCAGGTCTGCTGTTCTGAAAAATACCTTTTAATACAAAGATTCCATCCTAGTTTTTCCCCACACTTATTTATGTATGGCACTGACTGGTGTTGATTGCATCTTCCTCAGTACATTATTCAGTATTCAAGTGAGCAGAAGGCTCTCCTTCAACCCATTTATGATACAATATTGTTCAGTGGAGTTAATATACATCTCACACTTAGAGGTACACAAAGAAATTTGTGTATGCTCACATTTGACAGCCATGATTTTGTACTCCTACAGGCAAGGTTTCAGCTTTCTGTGATTCTGCAGTTTTAGAAATGCCATTCTCCCATGGAAACCTCTGTACACTGTGGAAGTAACTTAAAAATGGAGGCTTCTGAGTTACACTCCATAGTTAAGTGCTTAGAGAACAAAGACACCTTCGATTACTGTAAATGGGACTGAAGCAGAGGGCAGTTGGAAGGAAAGTCTTCTGTATAACTACTGGCAGCATTTCTTGAATGGCATGTCCAGATAAAGGGTTGGGCATGTTGACATCAAAGTATTAAGCCCCTCCATAGCTGGACGTGTTACTTTAGACAAATGTTGAATTATTGGCAGTTCCTCAGTTACACTTCTGAACACTTGTGCTGTAACTACTCAGGAATCCAGAAATCATTAGTAAACAGAAGTAAAATATGTCTCACAACGAGGCATAAATGATAACTACCCTATGGAAAGTATGTGGCAAAGTCAGGCAAGGAATTCAGATGTCTCAACTCTCTCATTCGGGACTTCAGAAGAAGTTGACATCATTAGTTCTACACTTATTTTTAGCAATTTCCACTCCGAGTTTGTCCCACCAAAAAGATCAATTTCTGAGAAAGAAGTGCCATAGCCCCCAAAATAGTCATGCTGGGTTCAAAGGAAAAAGAAAACCACTCAGTTATTGAGAAGTGGCTTCCTAACTCCTCTGCACTTTTGGAGCAGTTTTTTTTTTTGGTTTACAGGATCCGTGTTTTGAGTGATGCTGCTTCCAGTTCCATCTCAACACTAGTCTTGGTGCTGAGGGCTCAGAGCTTTTCCTTGATTTTACGTATTAGCTGAATTTGCCTGTCCTTCCTGTGTGAGTTTTCTTACAAGACAATGCGACTGTCCCATAGGAAATGGTTTCTGCTTCTTCATGAAAGAGAGATGGGGCCAATTCCCTCTTTCTTTGTAGATGTACTACCATGAGCTGTAACTGTTGTCCAGTGTCTCAAGAAGAGCAAGATGGAAAAATACGTGGTGATTGGTTGTGAAGAGTAGCTCAATTCCAGAAGCCCTTTTACATTTTCCTTTAAGATTTCTTAATCACTGCCTGGTTTTTGTTGTTGTTTTTGGTTTGGTTGGGATTTTGTAAGAAAATCATATCTCATGAAAAGGAGTAGGAGGAAAAAATCCTATTTATAAAACCCCAAGTTTTTACTATTATTTAAGAAATAAATATGTTTTTCCCCATTAAGTCTCACTGTATTGACTTCTATTTGCTTTGCAACAGAAGCTCAGAAAGCAAATTTTGCTTACAGATATGAATGCTGGAAACAAAATCCATTATTTACAGTACTTCTGAAAGTGTTATCTCACTTACAGGAAGATGTTTGGACTATTTAAAGTAATTTTACTGGTTCCTTAGGACAAAGCACATACTTTATTTAACCATGTTAGGTGGTATTTAAAAAAAAAAAGGTGTCCTAAAGTGGCTAAATTTATATGTAAAAATATCAAATGGGATTTACTTTTATTATGAATTCAGGTAGAATAACATAACACAAGTAACAAGTAGTGATTGTTTGTTTTCATGGCAATATCACCTTTATGAACTGCGAAACAAATGTGTCTGCTTTATATTTAGATTGCACAGAAAGAAAGAGCCAAGCTGAAAACACCAATAATTTATAGCCAAGCAGATGGCAAATCAAGCTAACTCTGGATTTAATTCCTGAGCAAAAGTTCTGTTTAAAATACATTGTTTATCTAGCTAGCTATTCTTGTGGTCCCATCCACTGCAAATGAGTGATAAATTTGAGAATTGACTCCAGGGGAGTTCTTGCAATATCAAAAATTGTACTATTTTCCTTTACAAAATTATAATTTTAATATAAATTCTAAAAATGTTAAGGAAGGACATATAAATTTGCCACTTCCCATTCAGTATCCAAATATTCATCTATTTGTCTACCATGAAAGCAATTCAGTTTAAAATCACACCTTAACCTACCTTTTAAAATGCTGTCTATCTGCTGAAATATTACATGAAAAGTTACATGATACACTTTCTTTTTAAAAAAGCAATATAGTAAGAGGTAGGTATCAGCATGCAATATTTTATTTTGGGGATATGCTGAATGATGTTTCAGTAACTTTAAATAACATATTAAAACATCTTTGCTAACTTTTTTCCTAAAAAGTCTAGCTCTTATGTGAGATGTGAATTATTAAATTCCATGGAATTGTTTTCTATGGGGGATTCGGGAAGAGATTTTGAAATCCAAATTTTCATTGGGAAAATGCAACCCATTGTATTATCAGAATACCAACATACTGGTTTTTTCTTCTATTTTAAGACATGAGAAATACCTATTGTCATAAAACATTATAATATCCACATTTAAAATGTTTTTATTATTACTATTATATTTTTAAACTCATAATTCCTAGATAGAGGAACAACTCCTAAAGCCAGATAATGGTATGTTCTGTTTTATTTCTTTTAAAACCCCTAAAATAAAATCAGTATGCAAGAGGCAAATGGAACTTAAGGAATTGCTTTCTTTCAGAGGCAATGAGTGACCATTTGCTCACCCATGTTGAAATGTATCTTTCAACAAAAGGCCATATTCAAAACCCCAGAACAGATAAACATGATAGCCTGTGTTTTGCTGGCAGAGTCATCCAGAGTCACAAAGAGAACCTTTAAGCCTGCACAGGAATGTGGCAAACATGTTTTATGATGTAATATATCCCATTTAACACCCCAAAAATATCCTGGGTTTTTTTTCAGGGAGAATATTGTGAAATATATGAAGAACTACATTCAACGACTATTTCTCTATACATTTAGAAGGTGGGAAGAAGATCTAAGCAACAACAAGACGAATGATCTTTTTGGTAGGACAATCTTTATGACGGTTCTGCCTTCACATCCAATAAAAGGCAAATGGTCAGTAAGTTCCAATTTTTCCTCTTTTCCAAGACCAGTTCAGTTGATTCCTCTTGGAAGTGGCAGAATATATGGATGCACAAAAGTTCTGGGGTTTGCTTCTACCAAAACAAATTTTAAAAGGACTGGTGTGAGACATTGATCTAATAATCCCTTATTTAGGGCTCTTCCCATTTTAGAGAATCTTGTTCCTGGTTGGTGAGGCCCTACCCTGCAGTCTTCTGCACACCTGTAGGGCTGTGGTCAGCAGGTAGAGCGTTGCCAGGTTTAGACTGTCAGACATGGTAGAGAGAACATTCATGGAGGAGTTCAGTCTGTGCTCCAAACAAGCCCTATCAAGCAGCAACAGTATGTAAACTGTTTAATCAG
Source organism: Oriolus oriolus (assembly GCA_013400235.1). Lineage (NCBI taxonomy): Eukaryota > Metazoa > Chordata > Aves > Passeriformes > Corvidae > Oriolus > Oriolus oriolus. The sequence goes on from VXBT01001342.1 coordinate 46,762, forward strand.
TTGAGCATTTATTAGGGAGCACTTGTCAGAAAACAGGTGTGATTTGTAGACACACAAATCTAGCTTTGTTCCAAGCCTTTAGTACCCTGGGATGGTGAGCCCCTGCAGTTCCTCTCCCTACTGGGGCCAGAGAACTGCTGCAAGTTTTAACATGGGTCGTGGATGGAAAGAACAGCCTCAAACAGGGAATCAGTATCTGTCTGCCCTCTGATAGCAACAAACACAGCCTTGAGTTTATTTGTTGCTCATGTCAGATAATGTACTTTTACTAGAAGGATATGAAAATAATCTCTCTTTGAAATACCAGAACATGGTTGTCTATAAATCATACAAGGATGCACTAGACATCCAAGCAGACTATGTGAATAATCCAAAATACATTGTGTATGCATGTTAGAAGACAGGACAAAATCCCTCACAAGGCTCAGAAATAGAACAGATTACACAGAACACAATTCATAAAGCTTTTCCATGCAAGGCAGAAAATCTCGCCAAAATTAATGGTCCCCAAGAATTTTTATTATTTCAGTCTCCTGTGTCTTCCACAGACTGGTGGAAGATGTTCATGTAAAGCCTAAGAAAGTGAAACTTAAGCAAGAAAAGGAACAGTTCTAATGTTATTCCATGTCCAAAGTGACAGAGGAATGAAAATGCAGGAGTCACCATAAGATGCTTTGAGTATGACAGAGTTTATGTATGACTTTTGATTTTCATCTCTACATTATATAATTATATATTGGTTTTTGTGTATATAACTCAAAATGCTAACATTACTGAATGCAGTAATTTTTGCTTCCTCTCTCTTATACCTGCAAGTTAAATACCCAGAAAAACAAAAAAACACAGCAAGACATTGAGCATCTAGGAGCCTGATCTAAGCTGGTTCAGACTTTGGACCAGATGACCCCCTGAAGTGCTTTCCAATCTGAATTATCCTTTCATTCTGATTTTGTGATGCTAAATTAATCAGAAATTCAGAAAGATAATTGCACAGCATTCACAATTGACCATTGTTGACAATTCATGAGCCTCTACTCACAGAAAGCCTGGCATTCATAAACAGTAAGAACAACCACTTTGGCCAACAGGCTTGTGTCAAAACAAAGCAATGCCTAAATGGACTTTGATCAGCAGATGAGACTGATCACCAGAGGAGAGCAGAATTCATAAGAAAGGATTTTTTTCATGATTCATCTTAGGAGTCTTCCATGTCTTATCTTTGGAGAGCAGAATAAAGAGAAATAAAAATGACTGCTGTGGCAAGAAAAAATGCCAAGTTTTGAGGAAATTATATGAAGGAAAGGAGAGATAAGTGAGTCTGGATTCCTTCTGTGTCTTGGTCTGGGTACAAATAATGCTAGAGAGCAGTAAGCACACCAAAAGCATGGGAGTACAGACAGAGTCCTGATGCTCTGCATGTATCTGACAGTACCTGGGGAGTGACTCTCATAGAAATGTATGCACAATATGTGCTGATACAGGCTGTCACTTGAGTTTTTCAGTTGCAATGGCAATGTTTCTCCATTTCTTGCTTTTCCCTTAGCAAATGAAAAATTCTACTCTGTTCATCCTGGCCTAGCTCTGTCTAAAGAGATCAGTGGCAGTTATTTCAGGTACTTTTCTTTCATCTAGCCATGACTGCTTAAAATGAGCAGATTTTCATACAAAATATGCATGGTAGAAGTCTGTAAGAGGACTTCTTAGGTTTTTAATTTGGCAGCAGCTGTTGAAGTGGGCATATCAGAGTTGTTATTCTGGGCATGCTGAAAATTCAACATTTTGTAATCTTGCCTGTAACTTAACCCTTATAGAGGGGATCAAGAGGAAGAACTGTTCTGACACAAACTCATAGCAAATTTCCCCATAACTTCACAGAAACAGTGGATAAAGAAGAGAACAATAATGGGTTCCTGAAAAGGCTGCCAAAGGCACAAATGACTACTACAGTCATAATATGTGATACTTTGGGTATAACCCAAACAAACATTTGTGGATAGACACGTCAAATACAGTGCTTTCCAACCTCAACTTCTACTTGATTTCTCTGACTTTAAAAGTATCTCCAGGATACCTTAAACAGAACAGAAATAGCTCAAAGACAAAGTTGACTTTAAGACATTCTTCAGAGGTCATTCCCATAGCATCAAAAAAAATTCAAGGAAACTGCCAAGTAACATCCTTTGGAAGAACAGCATTATGTCTACCTTTTCAGTAGGGACACTTCTGTGAAGTGATGATATCTCCTTGAAAATGTTTACTTTCTTGTCACTATTTCCACAAAGCAACAAAAGGGAAACATTTCTCCTGGAAGTAAAACAAATGGTCTAAGTATTTTAAAGATTACATTTTTGTTTTACAATTCCTCTATTTAAAAGAATACACATAGGTCCCCACAAGGGCTATGATATGTTTGATCTGAGAGTTGACTATTTAGGCACAGAATTTCTATAATATTTAAAAGAAAAAGATTATCATTTAAGTCAGACTTCACTGAAATACAGTCGCAGACATCAAAGCTTTGTTCCCAGGTTCAGCGGTTACTGACTGAATGAAGCCATACTCTGTTGGCCACAGTGCTGAAAGTGGATTCCTTTTGTTATTTATGGACAGAGGAGTTTGGGATCAAACTGTGGTCTCACTGAAGTTAATGGCAAAACTCCCACTGACTTCAATTAGAACAGAATTTGGCTCACAGTCTCATTACTGAGCATAACAATTAAAAGAAGCTTTTACAAGCTATATTGCTGTGTAAAAGGGCATGAACCATGTAGCAGATTTCATTGAACCCACAGCCAACAGTCATTGCTATAGCAACTGAGGTTCTAACAAAGGTAGTCACTGTCTCTGTAATCATCAGGTGTCTCTATAGCAACTAGAGTTTCCAGAGAACAAGAGAAAAATATTTGAAAACTGTCAGTTGGAAGAAAAGAGGTTTGTGAATAAAGAGGTTGGAAGAAAAAGCAACATAAGGGTAAAACATGGCTCAGAGTAAAGAGAAATGATTGTCCTGAACATACAGAGAGAATGGCAAAGGAAGAGAGAGCACAGGCCAGGGGCTCAACTGGAGATGAAAGAGGGCTTTCCACTGGGTGAGGAAAGCAACATGGCACTCCAAAGAGATATTGCCACATCTAAATTAGTTATGTTCCAGACATAATTCTCTTAAAGAAAAATTAGCTACTACAAAAAGAAGCAGGGCCAAACTTTGTCTGCAGCAAGAGTTACAGTCCACCAGGTTTTTCAAAAGCACCTACCTGCACTTCTTGTGCCCACATTCCTTTACAAACATAGCCCTGTTTCTCTTCAGAATGGAAGAACACAATCTGTTCTCTTGAAACACTGCTGCTGATAGCACAGTACAAGTATGTAGAAATGATGATTAACTGTTCTCAATGTTACTTATTTACAAGTTTTTAAACAGTGTTGAAATGAAAAAAGGAACAGCTGCTGTTTGGATTCTGATAGGGATGAAAACAGCATTGTTAATTATAGGTCTATTTCTGTAAAATATGCTTTTGGGCTCTGAGGCAGGAAGATAGCAGGGTTATCTGCACATAAGAAAGGCCAGCATATGTAAACATAAGTCCTCACAAAAAATAATTTAGTGATATTGGAAAAAATCTATAAAATAACTTAAGACTCATCTGATTCCTACTGATCTAATGAAATAAGAATTTGGGTATGATATTTAATTTAATTAGGAATTATCCAAAATATTCATGTTCACAAACTAAAAATAATTCAGTTGGATTGGCACACTTCCTCTGAAAATAAAGTCACAAAAGTAATTATGTATTCCAAATGGGATCCAATCCAGTATACTGATGCACTACAATGCTTTGTTTAAATAAACCAAAACCTATCTTTAACCTGAAAAATTGAGACCTGGTAGTACTGGAGTCAGATTTCCATTTCACGTGTAATGAGAGCCCTCTAGTGGGATGTGCTTTCAGATTCGGCTCATGGACAAGAGTAGCCTTTGTCATGCAAGGCAGTTAAATCAGGTATTTGTTCCCACATTCTTTCCTAGCATTTTGTTGCAAATGATATTACATTGTACTGTGCTGTACCTGAAAGAGAAGTCACCAAATGACACACTGATGAACTACGAACCTGAGTAGAACAAAAAGCACTGTACCAAAATACTTTTTCAGGCAGCCTTTGGGTTTTGAGGTTGACTTTTTTTTTTTTTGGAGTTTGGTGGGGGGTTTATGGTTTTGTTGGGGGTTTTTTTAAGCCTTAAATGGCAATGACAGTCAGGATATTTGCTGCTGTGGTGTGGCAATCCTGAACTGAGCTGTATTTCTGTAGTTGATGTTTACCCAAAACGATTGAATCAGTGATGTAATATCACCATCCATGTGGAAGTGTGGGGTATTAATATTAACAGCCTGGGAGAGACTGATCTCAGTGAGGGCTGCTTCAAACCACAAAGACCTCCCAACGTGCAGAAAGTCAAGCAAACATGACAGAAGGCTCGTGGGGATGAAGAAGGAACACCTGGCTGAGCTCAAATGGGAAAAGGAAGGAGAGAAATGGAAGCAGAAACAGGTAACACAGGAGGAATATAGAGACACTTCCTGAGCAAACAGAGAAACAGGGTTGTACTCAGTAGGGATATAAGGAAAAGGGCAGCAAAAGTGGCTCTGCAAGAGTATAGAACCAGGCTCAGTGGGGCAGAGAAACTAGTGACAAGGACATGGAAAAGACAAAGGAATTCAATGACCTTTTTGCATCAGTTTTTAGTACACAGTTTCCAGCCTGCAGCATAGTCTGTGAGACTGATGCACTGCCTACTTTTATAGGAAGCTAAACTTAAACCAGTGGATATGCACAAGTCCATGGTTCTAAGAGTTGCATGAGTCAGCTCCCCAAAGTAGCCTACCAGCAGGAAACTGTAACTTAGAAAGATTTAACTTAAAATGGTAAAGATAAAAATTATCTAGATAGTTTTGCACTTTATTACAATATTTAAAAAATACTACAGGGCAGCAGTTCAAGCTGAAAATGAACATTAAACCCACAGAAGTGAACTTGGAAATACCTCCTTCATAATCCTGACATTCAATTGTGTGGATTAATTTAAGCTGCATAAACAGGTAATATCAGTTTCCCACAATTTTGTAAGAATTCGTCTTAGTTCTACACCTATTGGCTAAAACTGTCTAAACTGGAATGGATTAACTCTCCTGTAACAACTCATAGAACCAAAGTGCTTTCTGTCTTTCAGAGCTTTCATTTTTTCAGGCATGCTGGTGTTTCTGTCTTCATAGTGAGAAAAGCACACACAAGCATTTCAACTCTGTCTAAACTGAATTTGGTCTCTGAAGGAAGATTCCAGCATGATGATTACAGTGTGTTGAGCTGCTTGTTACATCACAGGGTGCTTCAAATTCATTGATGCTTAAAAGGGAGAAAAGACTTTCCTGTGTTAATACAATGCCTGGAGACAGCAACATACGAGCAGAAGTATCACAAGTCTTGGGAGATTAAATGTCCAGTTCCACTCAATTCAATGCATATTCATCATAATTAGTACTGTATTTCAATAAGTCAGTAAAACAGGCTCTCAACCAAGGAGGGAAAAAAAAAACAAAACAGACTTTACCTTCTGGATAGAAATCTGTATTCCAGTATGCAGAAATTATTTTTAAAGCTATTTTTCAGCTAAGTGTAATAGCTGTAACATAAAAGATACATAGATTATGTGGATTTATTTCTGTCTCTAGAGGCTCTGTGACCCATGTAGATTGAATATCAGCAATATCAAATAAACAATAGTAAAACCAGAGTCTGACCTCAGAAAAAAAGAGAACAAGATCAATAGCGACCAGCAAATAAACTGATTTCATAGGAAGACTGCTCTAAGCAGTAGAAGGAGAGATTTTAGAACACACAGAGGCCTGGCAGTTATAAATGGCACTTAGCCCACAGCTGTGGGCTTAGTGGCCTTAGCCCACAGTGTTTCCTGGGCAGTTGTGTATCAGAACAGGGGCTAGCAAGGCAGATCTTCTTGGCTGGAATGGATTAGAGAAGGATAACCACTTGTGATCCCACTAATCCTGTTCCAGTCTGTCTCGGGTTTTAGGCAAGCGAGCTGTGACAGAACATTTGTTATCTGTGTACTCATAATGTGGTTGATTTCTCAGTTTCAGAGTTGGTTTTGCTTGGTCTTTTAATTATATATACAGATGCACTTGTTTTCAGTGTTTGCTTTTACTCTTGTCTGTATTTTTCACGTGCTTGCAGAATTGCCAGTGGCGCTAAAGCATTGTATCTTTGCCTGGAATTCCCACTAACTATAATTAATTACAATTTTTACATTATTCTCCTTTTCTGACTTTGAATCTTCCAAGATGAGAATCCCTCTACTGATTTGCAAGACTCCTCTTGCTTTCTATTCCATGCCGATAATTTCTACAAGAGCAGATTTCTACATCTGCCCAGCAAAGGATGGAAAGGATTATTGTTCTGTGAAATCCATAGGGTTGATAAGGTAAACAGAGAAAATAAGTAAGACTACTACCTCTTGTTCATTAAAATTACATGCCAGAGGAGATGAAGCAGATACTATTTGTAGTAAGAACACAGTATTATGAGAATTTCTTAACATACTGCCTTCTACAGAAACTCTCACTTGTTTTGTGTCTGTCCTTGGCCTGTTAAGTAATATTCAAAATATCTTCCCCATGAAAACTTTCTTCATTCACCTGGTAGTCTGTTCTTAGAGCCAAAATGTAACTTCCTATTTTATCAAGTTCCCTTCCTTCTTAATTTATCATCTGTTACCAATATTGGAAACATGATGCAGCTGTTGCAACAGTTTTCCTATTTAACCCACAAACCAACCAAAACTTGGAGAGAAGTTTTTCCGTTTTTAGGAAGGTAAATTACTGAAGGGCCTGGATACCACTGAAAATGGTGGAAAGACCTAAGCGCAAAAACAATTGGATTACTTGGTCACATTGCCAACAGTTTTTCAAGTGAGATCTTATTCCAGACCCAGATCAGGTTTTCCAAGGCCATACTCTTTTTCTGAGTATTTTTCATGGGTAGCTCTATTTTCTCAGTAGAGCTGCTCCTCATCTACTCAGACTGATCCTTGTTTACAGAACTGTGCATATCAAAAATTTGCTAAAGAAACACTGGAGAGGTGATTTGGCTTAATTTAGTTCAAGAGGTATCTGGTACTGTGTACCTCTAATAAAATCACATGGCATACAGAGAACAATAATACAGCCCACCAATCAGCACAAAGTGTAACAAAATTGACTGGATCGAAACATTTCATACAGGCTCTTCTACTACTTACACGTTTCACATTAGCTCTTCTCCATGTACGACCCTGAACATTTGAGGCATCCCTATGAGTTGCCTATAGGTGCCAAATGTCACCAGATTATTAAAAGCAAAAAGCATTCTTAAGGTCCTGCACCACTTAATTCCAGTGTATTTCCCCCAACAATGCATGCATAAAATTCTCACTTACAAACATGTTGCAACAGTTATTCTGCCTTAGTCATCATACCTTTTGCATATTTCTGATAGTGTATAATAATAATTAATACAATGGTTGAGAATGCAAAGAAAAACATCAGTTTTTAGATGTCATTTCTGGATTCCTCAGAAGCTGCAGTTGTGGTGAGTGGCTGTGTCTGGAAAGCTGATTTGAAACTGTCTTACATCTCTGAGAGGAAAGCAACACCTGAAACTCCAGTCCTGTAATATGTTGAGTGCTATTTAGAACCAGACCTCCCCAAAATTATATAAGCAGCTTTGGCAGAATTTAAGCCCCAAGTCCAACACCTGCAAGCCTGATACTAAACCTGAAATTCTGTTTTCATTTAAGCTCTGGCTTGGTGCAAATTGCTGTAACATTTGTTTGCTTCACAAACATGTATCAGATTGTCTTGTGAGATAGGGAAGAATCATAACCCTATTTTGCAAAAGAGAAAAGACAGCTTTGGGAATTAACACTTCCATGTTTCAAATATTTCATACCACACCTGCTGTAGCAGTAAGCCTAAGGAACTCTTTGTTACTTGGTGAAAAATATGAGTTTGGGTAAATTCAAATAAAAACCTGAGCCTTGTCTCCCAGATCTTAAGTGAATAGTCCAATCTGAGATAATAAGAAAAAAATGACCTTCTTTCACTGTTTTGTGCTGCTTCTCCATTGATTTTATTATAAGTGCCTGCAAATTGCCTCTTTGACAGGGTGGAAAAGAACTGGCTCTCATAATAAATAAATCTTTGGGTTTTATTGCAAAAGAAACTGAATGTGATTATTTTCAATTGGGGTTTTTTTGCATGCTTTTGATACTTCTGCATTGGAGATGGATGATCAGACTCACAAAACTGATGTCACTGTCATTTCTAAATTGTGAATGTGAAAACCAAATCAAGCCTTCATTTTTATTTTATCTCCTCTGTGGAAGTTATACTCCTTGGCTATGTGACTAACATTCTTTAAAGAGTTGCATTATACTGTTGTATAATGAAATTGCTACATCTAATTCCCTACATTATTTTTGAATTCTAAATACAGTATTGAATAATTCTCAAGAAATACAGGTTAGCATTGTTACCCTTGCTTAAAATTGAGTCACACAGTTCATTAGTTTGGAAGGTGTCATCTGGTTTCTGCCAAATTTGCATCTCACAAAGACTCCTTTGAAAATTAGCTCAGAATTACAGTTTTGACTTAAACAATTCTGACCATGTTTGCAAATTATCAGGTAAAACTACAAAAAGAAACTGAGGGAAACAAAGGAGAGAAAATAGTGAAACAGTGTAGTGAACAAAGTCAAACCACTGATAGAGATTGAATAAAAATATCTGATAAGCAAAGAAAAATAATTTTCTTACAAAGTGAAAAAAAAAGAGGAAACCTGTAAAGGGGATTAAATTAGCTTATGCAGAAGACACAATTGCTTGATCATCAAGAAAAAAATTTTATAACATGGTAGATTGGTTGAAGCAAGAGTGCCTCCTCAGGAACATTCTCTGCTGTGAGCTACAGCTCCAAAATTACTGAGAGTATGAACAGCTGGGTATTCCTGGATTATTCACCTTTGACACTTACCTGACTTGGAATGGATTCTGTACAGATTAGTTACCTCCAAAATGTATTAAAAAAAAAAAAGAGAGATTTTTAACATAAAATAATGAGAAGATTATCTTTTTATAATGAGAAGCAGAATTGCTGTTTTTTCTGATGAAGATTAGAGTTTGTTTTAAATTGTCTGTATGTACATGCATTGCAGCCTTGAGCTTAGACAGAAAAGCTTGCAGGAGTATTTGCTATACATAGAGAATTTGTACTCTGTGTATATTTCTACTCTTTTTCTGGCTTAATTGAATAATGAATTGAGTAAATCAAAACCTGTGAACAGCAGAAATTATGAAAAGTATATTCCACTGCATTTTATTCAGTTCAATAGGGGGGTTTAAGCACTTCTAAGTCTAGGTAATTGGACCCTTGGTTTTACAGAGATACCAGTCTTCTGGCAGGATCAGTACAAGTGCCTAAGTCTTGAAATCCTTATTTGCTGATTTGTTTTCTTCTTCTGTCTTTGCACCATGGTAAAGTGCCACCTTTATTCTATGTCACTTACATTTAAATATGGGAAAGTGGAAAAGAGGAAAGGTTCTTAAACTTCTAAAATGTAGTAAAGGTTGCTATGCCATATTCTTAACATAATTTTTTTCCATCTTAAACTGTGAAGACAAAATATGACTTCTAGGATTCAGATTGTGCTGTTAAACTACAGGAAAAAAACGTTATGAACACACACTGAGTTTTACAACAGAATTTTAGAAACTGAGAGTCTGAGCCTTGGAGGCAATTTGTGCATCCACAGCCAGAGCAGGCGCAGTCCAGCAACACAATCGTAACATTAAAAATGAGACAGGGCAGCTTTAAGAGAGAAACAGGAAGCTGTAACTAGAATCCAGCTGAATTCTGAGCTGGGGCATTTTACCATGAGGCTGCAAATCAAACAGATGTGCTTGCTGTGAATGTCTGTAGTGTCTGGACTTTTTGTACCAAAGGTGACAACACTTTCCTTCCAGTGAATCTTTTTTCTTTTATTTTTCACGTACTTTCTATAAAGGGAATGAAATGGAGAAGTTGAAGAAATATGTATCAGTGAAAGATGAAGATCACTTTTATCATCAGGGAGCTGTGGAGCTGCTAATCTTTAACTTTCTACTCATTCTTACAATACTAACAATTTGGTTGTTTAAAAACCATCGATTCCGCTTTCTGCATGAAACTGGAGGAGCTATGCTTTATGGTGAGTATAAATTCAAGTGCCAGCATGACATCAGACTAGTCGCATATTTATGATCAGGCACTTGAGATCAAGTGCTGACAAAGCTCAGAAAACGTGCTGAATTAAATGTCATCAGCTCCATAAGTGTACGGTAAAATAATGATGTAACAGCATCTCTCCTGAAGTAGCCAGAGGCTGCCTTGATGGGGGAGTGACTGTCATGGGCTGGTTATCCTCAGCATGTTCTGCTCCTCTGCGGTCAGACAGCAGAGAGTTGGGGAGTTTATTGTTTACAAAAGAATGAAATGCCCTCAGAGACAGAAATTATTTCATTTGCTTGGGTTTTTATAACATTCAAAGCTGTTAGTCTGAGGAGCCTTGTGGATACAGACATGTTGTCTAATAAAGTTTAAATGTTCTTGAGAGCTTTCTTTTGGCTTTGCTCTGTGCCTTTGAAAAACACACTGAAGAATTCGTCTCAAGTTTGCTCTCAGTGCTGTCATTGTAGGGTAACTTTAGTTTGCCTCTCTAGTTCTAATAGCTTCTGAAGTTTTGCCATGTTGCATTAAGCTTTCATGCAGAACTTTCCGCATTGTCCCCTAAGTACTCTCTAGTTTAATGGCACGCACTTACACGTGTAATGATTTCTCTTGTCATTCTCGTACTGCTGTTTCACTCTGAGAGACTCTACTGCCATAAAATACACACAGGAGGAGAAACTGTCAAAATGGAAGATAGAAATCAACAGCTCAGTCATTACCTGAGTGCCAGCCTGTTCTGACACATTCCGTGCACACCACATCCTCTAGCAGCGTAATACCCAAAACTGTTTTAAGAGTGCATATTCTGAAGAATATTTGTTTATCAGGGCACACCACATGCAAACTACATATGGAGGTTCATCTATAACCCTGCAATAGCAAAGGCAACTGACACCTACACTTTGAGGTAAAAGTTTCATTTTCTATGTCAAACACTTTAAGGTGATCTCAGTTCCACTAGAAGACTGAAGCAGATCTCAGTCTTCCTTGTATCCCCTACAAACTATTTTGTTTGATAAATTAACTGTATGAAATTTCAAGAACAGGCTAATCCCTCTTCTTGGCTCACTGTCTTCACAAGTAACTTGATACTTCAAAGGGAAGAAAGCAAAAAAGAAACTCTTTTATAAATCCAGTCACTGAGCCCATAGCACCTGGGTCTGCAGCATCTCTTACTTCTCATCTGCCTTGCCTTTATTTTAAAGTTCTGAAAAAGTATTTATCCAATCATCTCCCCTTTTTCTAACCTTTAAATCTGTTACACATGGAAAACACACCAATTGAATCAGTTGAGACTGAAATACACATCACATGATACTTAAATGCAATAGTTTTCACTGTCAGATATCACCTGAATTGTTGTTTAAAAGTTTTATGGGGTACAAATTACATAATACTGAGAGTACATTTGCTTGTTGCATTTCTGTTAACATTTCTCAAAAGGAAAACCATGACACATTGTGCAATATATTATGATCAACTTGTATATTGTTTTTCTGAATACATGGGTGCCTCTACTGCAATAGCTTACTTTTCACTAGTTGTGCTGTTTGCCATGTGCAGCTGATGACCTTTTCTGAAGATTTAGACAAAAGCCTGTCAAAACAGAAATGAAATATGGGAGAATACAACAAAAAAAAAATAATTATTGAATTAGAGTTTTATCTATCTTTTGGTTCTGTTAGGCTACCTGCTCAGAACATACTCAGCACATCATGAGGATAACCTGCTCATATTCTTTTGATTGGTTAAGAGATTAGCGCTTCAGCAGGACAGAGCTTTTGAATTATTAAAACATTCCTCATGATTGTAAATAAACTATCTGTTTAGTCTTGCATTATTTATGGCAACCTTCAAACAGAGAAAAAAAGCTTATCTGTAGAATCCAAAAAGCTAATGATGTCCTTCTTATCCTTCAAATTTTTGGATAGGGGTGTAGTTTTCTTTCACATTGTGGAACGGCAATATTGAAAAGAAAGCGAAATTTCAGAGGTCGTAAGAGAGGTGCCAGATCAACAGGTAATAACTGGGAGAAAATCTTCATGGCACCAAGCACTGACAGTGAGACAAGTCCTGTGCTCACTTAATTTTGCCTTCTCTATCCAAACAATTCTGATTTCTACCTTTTCTGTACAAAAAGAGGTCTCCGTCCTACAGTGTGCTTTGCTCCAGCTCATTAAACTATCTATTAGATATGTGAATAGGAATACAATGAACTGATAATTTGGCTTCAAGTGACAGAATATGGGCACCTTTTGCAGAGTGTGTCCCACAGGATGACAAGTGGGTCCATATTCCTCAACTGTGTCCTTAGGGGAGTAGCAGTGGAGAGGATAGGGGAGGCAAAGTGTGAGGAACATCAGGGCAGAAAAACAAACATAGAAAGACAAAAACAGGAAGAAGTTTTACAGTTACTGCAAAGTGCTGGACAGCCACAAACTGAACACAGCCTGATAGAGAGTTCTATTTAAAGTACAGAACAAATGGAAGGGTGAGTTGGCTTTTTTTTTCCATAGGCTCTGTAGGAAAATTCAGTTTTAGGCTGAATAGTTCCAGCTAGGAAAAAAAAAAACCACAACCATACTGTCCATTTAGAAATTTGAATAACTGAGGTGTATTAATTTTTTTTTTAATCAAAGCTGTTGTTCAACACCAAGTATAGCTAAATTTAATTCAAAAATCTTTCTACGAAGTAAAAAAACCAAAAGCATTTCAAATAATGCAGAATTAATTCACAAGAATTAATTCAACAGGAACTCAACATTATTTCATAAAGTGTATATATATACATTGGAAGGCATTTAGCTTGAAAGTATTTAAAGGCTTAAAATATTTTGTTTGTTTTGAGACCAAACTGAAAAATCACTCACAAACAATGAGGAAGAATACAGACTTACCTGTTTATTCATTCATTCCTTGGCTTTCCTGGGTCTCAGAGAGCAAGTTTCTCTGCGTGTTGTAGTTGGGTTTGATGAACAGACCACAAATAGTAAACTCAGTTCCCAATTTCTGTATACCAGGGAGGCAGGTGGATATGAGAGTGTTTCCTATACGAGAGCACACTCAGGAATAGTGTGGCAGATGGTCTGCTCCAGCACAGATGAAAATAAAGCCACTTGTCTGGGATCAGAGTAGGTGATCTCTTGTAGCACCAGGCCCCAGGATGTGGCCTCTTAGTGCTGGAGAAGACACAACGAGCCAGTAAAACACCAAAGTGCCTGTAGGCACCTCATGCAGGGCCAGGTATCTTTAGAAGCCTCAGCCATAAACCATTAGCTACCAAATTCCCCATATAAGATCTAAGTCATGGCCCTTCACATTAATGTAGCAATGGTCCAGAGCTACACAGCGACAAACTGAGTGCAAGTATCCAAATGCCTCATTCTCCCCAGAACTCAGGTATCAGGCTCACATGGAGGTACCACCACTCAGCTCTGAGTAAGAGGCTAAAACACTCTTGCAAGCAGGCAGCCAGAATTGAACTTCAACAACAAAAAAACCCCAAACCAGCAGCAAGCCAACCTGTGCCTTTTATATGGGAGGTTGATTACCAAATTTAATTGAAATTGTTCTCAGCTTGAGTAATTGTCACCCCTAGGGAGGGGGTGGTGCCCCCTAGGTGGAGGTGAGGCTGACTGCAGGTGTACCAGCCTTCACAGTTATGCTCCATGGGATTAGTTGATCAGACTGGAAGGAAAACATGAAAAGGCTGAATGACAGAAGAGCCATTGTGGTGCTCACATGAAATGGCTTTGGGTTGCAGTGGTTAGAGGTGTTCCCCCAGGTTTTGAGGGGACAGGTTTTGACAGATGTGCAGAGGGAAAGCTGACTCACAGTAGCCCTTTGCAGCCCCTCCTGAGGATCCCATTAGCACGTTTGGAACAGAGGTACCATCAGTTCTGGATTCAGCTTTGTGGGAGGTGCCTAATGACGAAGCACTACGATTCTTATGCCTTCTAAATCCAGTATGCCTCTTGTGTGAAATAACTGTAGTTGCCTTCTAATGGTGTGTTCTGAGTATCCCCATTTCTCACAGGCAGAAATGGATGTAACAGGTCCCAGGAAGAAGACTCTCTGGACTTTAATAAAACAGAGCATTTTACTGTCTTCCTGATTACAGCACTCACAATGAAGAAAGGTTGTTGGGACTCAGAAGACAGTATGGGAAAATCACAATTAAGTCTGAAACTGACATTTTGTAGTGGTGAGGTGAAGAGAGGAACATCATTCTTGAGGCAAACAAAGAAATTTGAAAGAAAATCTTAAATATTTGGGAAAATCAAGTAATGACTAAAACTACATCCCTGAGTGTCATTACTAAGGAAAGCATTTAACAGCTGACTATATGAAATCCTGGGGAAAGAACAGTCCTGTTTATCTCAGGTATTTGGCACAATGACTTAAAAAATCCATTCCAATGGTCACATCTATGATTAAGGATTTTATCCTACTTTCACTGAAGAAGCTGGAAAACCTTCATTGCCTTCAATTGAAACGTGACTGAGCTGTAGTTAGAGTGAGATTTTGCTGCAAGATCCATCTTCAAAGGACAGTTGAGACTTTTTTAAAGAAATCTGTAACGTTAGTGACACTCTTTTCTGTTTCAGTTGCTGCATTTAAATAAACGTGCTTAAAACACTTTTTGAATAGTCTTTTTCTGCCAGTGTCCTTGCACAGGCCTTGGTGAATGTCTGCAAAATGTTTCTGTTACCTGAGCAGATTAAGTAATACCTGGTAATAGAAGTGCATCAGAGGCTGTAGTTTAAAACACTGAGTCATAGGGACAAAAATGGCAAAGGAAGACCTTAAGTTTTCTGCTCCAGAGAATGAAAAACATCAAGTCTTGTTGAAGCATCAAATTAAGTTGAATTTTTAATGTATTTGAAATTGAATTTAAAAATTAAATATGTGCTTCTTCTAGAGGAAATCTAATAAAAATAAGCTGAAAACCCTGACAGTTTTAACTCGTTAATGGTTTCCTGGTTTCTGACTCGTGATTTTGGACATCTGGGCCGACCACTGTGGAAGTCATAATTCATAGTAGCACATGCAGTGCTTGCTTCTCTTTACATATACATGCTTTCCCCTAACATTTTGAGGAATTCTGTCTTTTACTACAGCTATATTTATTATCTGATTTATTGCACAAATACTATGTAACTTAAGAAAGTGAACTTGGGATTTTCTACAGCTTATTGAAATCCTCTATCATACAAAGAAAGCAACCTTACTAAACAGTAGATTCTAAACAAGCACAGAAGCATGCACACACTAAAACAGGCAATACAGCTGTTACTCAGCATCACTCCAAGAAGCTACAAACTTGACTTACGGGTACACCAGGAATCTGCAGTTCAGAAAGTCTGTTAGGAGAAGATGTGGCAACAACAAGGACTCTCAAGGTCCTGGTGGTCACTTGTATCATCATCTGCTTATAGGATCAAACTGAAAATGTAATATCATGTTTTGCAGGTGCTTCTCTGGTATTTCCTGTAATTTAATTTCTTTCTTACCTTTCAATAGTCAGTATATCTATCTAGATGTTTAAGTGTCTACCATCAATATTTAATCTGAGCATTCTTAGCATTTTATGAATGTGTTAATAATTAGTAACTGTAAAGCTGTTCATCCTATACATGGGACTTAAAGCACACAGGACATAAAAGAAGTATGGAAATTAAATTTGAAACCAAATCAAAGTCTCTGAGGGTGGAAATAATCTCAGTAATGTTATCTAGCTAAAAATTACTCACCTCTCCTAAAGTAAACATGCAGTCTCCCACTAGAGCCAACAGAAAGACCCATATCATCCAGAGGATGGCTGCAGAAGTACATTTTCCTTTCTGTTAAGTGTAAAGAGAGACAAAATATCTGTCTTAGGTAAGAGTCCTAAATTGTAGATAATCTTATTATTCTTTCCCTTTGTCTTGATTTTATTTTTCTATGTTTCTACAATCTCACAAATGCAGTCTTCTACAGAAAGCAGAATGTGCCTGAGGATGTGTCAGAGTTTTGTCCCCACAAATGAGGTGTGTAAAATCCCCAACAGCACAGCTGATATTTATACGCTCGGTACAGCACATGAGTTGTGCAGGCATCTCCCTGCTCTAAATAACTATTGAAACTGCAGTGGATGAGAAAACTCAGTTCATTATTATGCCAGCAACTGGATCACAAAAATAGGAGTATGACTGTGCATATTTCAAACTATCATCCACATTCTAATGAAATGACCCTTTTGGAAGAATATTTTGTGGTCATCCATGAAGTGTTGAGAGAGGTTCCATAAATGTAGAAACCCTGAGAAGGTGTCCTAGCTTTGGAAGAGCTAATTTTTCTCTAAATTGGTAAATGTGTAGCATCAGATACTTAAAAGTACTTGAATCTCTTTCATTTTTCTTTTTTTCTTTATTCTTCAGGCCTTTTAATGGGATTAATTATACGATACGTGACAAAATCAGCAGATGTTGGAAGTGGGACTGTTTATGAATGTGAAAAGCTGAAATCTGGGCCATCCACTCTGCTTATTAACATAACTAATCAGGTCTACGAATATCAATACAAAAGAGAGATCAGCCACCACAATGTCAATGGTCACCAGGGCAATGCAATGCTTCAAAAGGTAAAGCCTATCTTGTTTTTGTTCTAAACTCTGTAAGATATATATTTTGTTTCCATCCTTGAGAGAGGAAAATAAGCTTCAAGTTAAAATGAGACAGAGAGAGAGTCTATTCTGAGTTCAGAGTGAGCAAGGTAAGTGAGGAAGAACAGTAAAGGAAATGAGGTGTGGTAGAACCCTGACCATCATTTAGCTTCAAGCTGACTGTGCACTTGCAGAATGGTTGCCTGAGCTGTTTCAAATGACAGTCCCATCTCCTGCAGACACTGAGTTCATTGCAGACACAGCTGTTAACTTGGATTCATTGCCACTAAACCTTTGTAAACCCCACTGATATCTTATTTTTCCTCTGCCTTCAAAGTGACTTACTCTGGCAGGATAAAGCAAGGGGAGGTTACCTCCTGTGGACAGCATGGGAAACTGCAAACTCTAAACATTTTTCAAAACACAAATTTGTAAATATGTGCTTAATGTACACTTAAATTCATCAGAGCATTCTCATACATTCTTCCACTCCTGCAGTGGTCCTCAGCAGGGACTTCGCTGCCATGGGGAGACAGCATTGTGGCAATTCAGGCTGGATGCAAAAAGGGAAGTGTGGGAGAAAATTTGCAGTCTTTCACAATGTCATGCCCTTTTCTCTTTTCCAGTATATATTTTACTTTGTTAGTATAGTCTTTCCCTGCCCATGTAATATTTGCTTCTTATAATGTTCACCTTTTTTTAAAAATGGCAGCCATTTGAAGAACACTGCAGTGCAGAGGCACTTTTTAAGACCTGAATTTTGTGCTCAAAGACGTATATTCACAGGAAGCTTCTCAGCCCTTACCAATGGCTTTTCAAAATATTGCAACATATTATTTTGCTTTCTTCTCAGTATTATTGTTTTTCTAGCAGAGTAATACATGATCCTGTGTATTATACAGTTATCGTTATAAAAACTTATTAGTTATGCTTAAAATATACACTGGGAAGCTCAGCAGAATTAGGATTTAACCATCTGCTCAAATTTCTTGCTGATGCAGCACCATTGTGTGCCTGTCTGCTGTTACTGCCAGACTTGCTCTTCTCAGAAAGAACTAGACTGTCAAGGACCATTAGAGTTGTGGTGGGTGGAGACAGGAAAATACTGTGGCAGTAAGACTAATCAGGTTTTGCTGAATCTTCATCCTTTTTCCTGCTAGCTGGTTGCAGTTGCAGCTTTGTCTCAGCCAAAGTGTGTGTTTAGTTTCTGGGGCATATGTACTAATCCATTACGCTTGATCATCTTCATCAGACCTGGTGCTGAAGCTGACTTAGCAGAAAGGAGGAGCACTGACTTGCACAGAAATTTCTGGTGCCCTGACAGGGAACTGCCCAATAATGTTTCCATAGTCTCACTTTGCTGGAAGGCTCTTAAAAGTCTCAACTGTGAATTGTAGTTCCTCTAAATTATTGGAGAGACCTCAGTCTGCCTGGATTTTCACTTCTTTTTCCTTTAAAATTACCTGGCAGATGCCCTCTTGAAAAGAAAATAAATAAAAAAGGAAAAGGGATAAATTCAGCTGTATTTAGGAGACAATAACAATGCCTAGCAGCCTTCCTGACTGGCAAAAGCACTAATGTAAAAAACAGAAAGTATGATCACACCATGATCTGGGTTTTATACAACTGTAATTCCCTTTTGACCACAGTAAAAGCATTTACTTAGTACCTTTTATCAGAGAGAATAGATTGTGCCATGACTTACAAACATGTATTCTTTAGAACATTGTTTTGAATACTAAAACATGCAGTCAGGATTTCTGATGCCCACAGAAAAGATATTTTAACACATTTTCTGAATTAATTCCAAAGTTAACATTCGAAAATGTTAGTTCATAAATGAAGAAAATCCTTTTTCCATCACGTTTTCAATGATGGTGCCAGCACAGCTAATGTTGCTAGCATGTTATTTAGCTCGCTTTTTTCAGCTTTATAATTCAAAGTGAGCAAGATGGAAAAAAGTCTCAGCTCTCACTTCCTGTTTATCAAATCAAGCTGTCTGTTAGTAGGAAGGCAGAACCAATTTTGTAGGCAGGTCTAACTCTTGAAGAAAAATAATCTAGAATACTGTAGCCTTAAAATATCACTTCATCTGAACAAAGGGGATGCAAGTCTTTGCACTAATTACCTTCTGTCTCTTTTAAAAGTATTGCTATAATATAGCCCCCTGACAGAACACTAAGCAGTATGAAGGCTTATTTAAGGGTTTCTTTCTCCAGCAATGCTGTAATTTTAAAGAGAATTCTATTTTACTGAAAGCTATTTGTAATGAATTGCAGTGGCTGGGCAATGTCCTTGGTCTTTCTCTGTGCCAGAAGTTGAAGGCCTCAGTGCACTTCCTCATTCTAGCAGTACTTTAAAACTTTTAATGGCTATTTTATAAACCATTTCCTTCAAAGGAAATGGTACATTGGTTTTGGTGGTGTTGGCCTTTTATCACCATTCTGTACAAGGGGAATTGAGGCCCAACACTGCTGATGTGTCTTTCCTGAAACTGAACAGGAGATCCCTGTCTGACCCAGGGGTTACGTCATGGCACTGTCAAGGATGTCTGGTAGGGCAGCTGCTGTCACAGGTAACACTGCTTTTGTGTGTTCCCTGTAACGTAGCACATGACTGATTTCGTTCTTGAAGGAATACTTTTCAGGTAGTAATCTGCATCTGTAAACTGTAAGGAACATTAATACTTGTGAGAAAATTACTCAGAATAATCCTGCAGACGGTGGAGGTGAGCCTGAGATCAGTCCTGATAACAAGATACAATTAAAACCTATCACATCAAATTAAATGCTACTTTATTTGTCCTTACCCTCTCTTTTGTCCTTTCTGGCAGATGACCTTTGATCCTTCCATCTTCTTCAATATTTTGCTGCCACCCATTAT
Organism: Oriolus oriolus; assembly: GCA_013400235.1. Classification (NCBI taxonomy): domain Eukaryota; kingdom Metazoa; phylum Chordata; class Aves; order Passeriformes; family Corvidae; genus Oriolus; species Oriolus oriolus. Next base: position 66,605 of record VXBT01001342.1, read on the forward strand.
ATTTCATGCTGGATATAGTTTGAAGAAGGTATGTTTCTTTTCCTTATGTGACAAAACTGTGCTGCTCTGTAGACCCAACAAGCCAGTGACAGAGGACAGAGTCAGCTAACAATTATATTGCCTGGGAAGAACTTGGCAGGAACGGACTAAAATTAATGATTCATGGCCCTCTTTCTGCTCCCTTTCCATCCTGGTGCAAAGATCTGATTGTGCAGTCCATAACACTTAGGCCTCCCTGTTTTCAGAAGAGACCACTTTGAATGCCATGAACTGCAGGCAGGAGCAGCCTGTCTGTGTTTCATGTCCTGCCTGATCAGGACTTTGTTCAAGGGATGGGGTTATGATATCATTTGCATCAGGTACTTTCAATGTGAACTTCTGCTAAGATCCTGAAACATTTGTCCAGATACATCAAAAAGAGGGAACTTTGATTGCATTCCACAGGGGGAAAAAAATTAAACATCTTTAAACTGTATTTTCCAAAATACCTGACATAGCCAATATTGTTCCATCTTCTATATGAGATATGTGTTGTAACAAACGGCACTTCTAGATGGGTTTCTACTTGGTCTGGATGCTTTTTTATAAACTATATTACAAAGGACTTTCTTTCAAACTTTCCTCCCCAGAGACATTTTTTTCGTAACTTAGGATCAATTTTAACCTACGCCTTTTTGGGAACCGCCATCTCCTGCATTGTCATAGGGTAAGTGAGTGCCTTCTGCTATTATCACATGCTTGGTATTTTTTAAATTAAAAACTAAACTGTAAAAATAATTGCAGACCCTGCATGGTCAATATACTTAGCAACTTGTGTAACAGATACAGTAATTCCTTCTCAGGGAATGCTGAGATGGAAAAGGCAAAACTCTTGGATAGCCAAGGATTGTCCTAGACACTCAGAAAATTGTGTCCTTTCATTTTTGGTCTATGACTGGTATAAGCATGAACTGCCTTCTACACTCCATAGCTGTAACCATCTGTCCTGAGAAATAGGACCATTCTCTCAATTGAAATTCCATGCTTCTAACTGGAATTTCTTCTAGAGAAGAGCAGATCTCTAACAGTAAAGGAAGGACTTTAAATCTCTTGTTTCTTTTCATACGCATTTATATGGCAGAGAGCACCTCTAAGGTTGGAATTATAAATTCAGTAAAAAAATCTACATCCTAACAACAGTTTGAGCTGAATGGTAGCACATTTCTGAGGTAACAGTGGTTCTGGATCTCATTTGGACTCTTCCCGTGCTTCCTCTCTCTTGTCTCAGCTGTTGAACATAAACCAATAGCCAAGAGATCTGTGAGACTGCAGGAAAGCATTAGGGTTGTTCAACCCAGTAATGCTTTTAAATATGCATTTGGTTTATGACTCTGACATTGCCCCATGCAAATGGAAAATGCCAGAGCAGCTTTGATAAGTTTGTTAAAATAAACATGATATTTAGGCTATATTCCAAATACTTTCATCCCTGTATCCATGCTATTTCACCTAAAACAGAATAAATGCAGATAGAACCTACTACAAAAAGTTCCTACTAGCAATTCAAAGTTCAAGCTCAAATTCAGGGATAAAGATCCAAAGGAAACCTTAAGGGAGAGAGTAGTAAGCACTGGGCCTTGCACAATGTTCTTGTACAAACCCACAACCCCCACTGGAATCACTGCAGAGAAGGCACTAATATATTCAGAGCAGGGCTTGTGTGAATGTGAAGCATGATTGCATAATGTACATGGCAGGATAAGAAGGAGATAATGACTGCATGAAGAAAGATTATATGAAAACTTTACTGAAGGGAATGAAAAGTAAGTCCTAAAAGAAAAATATGCCCTAGGAGAGAAAGGGTGAAGAACTAGTCTCTGTTACAAAAGAAAGGGCAGAACCCTGAGGTACTTCTAGGTTTCATTGCTCTAGACGAATATTTTGTGCACAGGTATGATTAAACATGTGCTTTCCTCTCATTATATGAGCACAACACACACATACACAGCACCTCGATATCCACAGGCTCAAGCTCTGTGTGTCTGCAGCCTCTCACTGGGGCTGTGCTCCTGCTGCCTGAGCTCCTGGGGCTTGCTGAAGTGGCAGGGCACAGCCTGTAACAAAGAATGACCAGACCTCTCTTTGTCAACCAGAAACAGCTGGGAAATATCATTAATAAAGAACAGAAACATCATTTGGATTGTTGCAAATTCTGAGAGTGCTAAAACGTTGCCATGGAACACACGGATACAATGGTGCCTGTCTCCTCTTTGTGAGTCTTTGCTTTTGTGTGAAAGGCCTCAAGAAAGAGGAGCTGTGTGGAATTTGAGTGAAAAGGCTATAATCAGATATTCCCACTGAGGGTGGGGGAAGGAGGAGTAAGAGCGATTGGGGATTTTTAGTGAAGATTGTGCCAAAACGTACTTGCTTTCAGCTAAGTACTGCTCTAAGGAATGCCTGCCCACGTTAGCTGTAAGACTGTCCTCGGCCACTTAACACACATGAAAGATATAAAGCAAAATTATGCCCTTCACACCAAATCTGACTGCCAAGGATCCATGCAGACAGATCCCATGAGGGAAAGGGGAAACTTCCCCTCTCCAAGCCCTACTGACTGCAGAATTGCTGAAGTGGTCTCGTTCATGGTGAACAGTCTGCTGACTCCAGGTCTGCATGACATAAGATCACATAAGATCCAGTCTTTCAACAGATCTTCTCTCTGTCAGTGGTTCCAGTTTCCTATCTTCTGAAGAGTAGTGTGGAATAATCACTGAGACAGCTCTTTCTTCCTAAGAAAAACCATACAGGCCAAGTCTCTCTGAGGCTCAGTCTGATACAGGGCAGGCAGTCTTTTGTTGCAGGAGACTTCTTGAGTTTCATAGACTCAGAGAATAACTTAGGTTGGAAGCAATGTCTGGATGTCTGCAGTCATCCAGAACTCAGGGAAATAGGTTCCAGTCTTAACCACCCTCACTGCGAAGACTGTCTTTCTGCTTATCCAATTGGAATTTCCCTTGCTCCACCTTGTAACCCTTGCCTCCCATCCTTTCCCTATGCAGCCCTCAGATGGTGGCTCTATGTTCTCTGTACCCACCTGAAGACTTAGCTCCACTCCCATCTACAAGAGAAAGCTCAGCTTCTGTCTCTTCTCATACGTCACCGCCCTCGAATTATCTTGGTGGTCCTCTGCTGAGCTGTCTCCTGTCTTCCCTGTACTGGAGTCCAAAACAAAACACTCTGTTCCAGATGTCACCTCTCAAGTGCCAGGAAAAGGCTTAATGGCTTCTCTTGGTTTGCTCACTGTGCTTCCATGAACACAATGCGGTTTGCAGTCACCCTACATAGTCGCTCTTGTGAAGTCCCATTCTGATTTGTGCTCCATTTGATATCCTCCAGGACTCCAGGGGTTTTCTGCACGTACTTGTGTAGCCAGCCATGCTTCTGGGGGACTGCCACATAGGGTTGCTCTGCTTTTCCTTATGTACCTCAATATTGGCTGTGTATTAAGACCACTGTAAGCTGAAGCACCACTGAGCTGATGCTACTCAGTGAGGGCATGAAAACTGGGCTGCTGAAGTATTAAATGAACATCTGCCCCCTCTCGCCTTTTTTTTGTTTCTTACATCCTAGGAAGAAGCAGGGAGAAGGACATAATTTCAACTTCTGCAAGGAATAGTGTTCTCTTCACTTAGATTCTATTTTTAATAAACTGTGCTGGGGTACATCTTCCAGAATTGATGTCTGTCATAGATATGTTCTATTTTGATAATGGAAGAGTACTTAAGTATTTGGAAAAATCTTGACACTATGGTAACAACCTATCAGAGCAACATATTGAGCGGCAGAGGGTGTAGAACTATTTGCATTTTTCCCCTCTTGAAATCCTTTTGACTTCTTTGATCAGCATTCTCAGTGGCAGCCAGGGCCAAGATGTCTATGCACAGGAGCACTGACATCATTAAGTTGGGCTTATCTGTGATTTTTTGTTTGGTTTCACTTGGGTTCTCTCGAACTGCAGTGCCAAAACCACATTTTTGATATTCAGAATGTAGCATGTTTGCAGTCACTTACTCATATTTTTCCAGCCTGTCTACTACGTTTGGCAAGGCCTGATTTTTCTGGAATTTAAAGCTCTCTTAGTGTGCAACTCAAATAACAAATGTATTTGCAGAAAACGTAGGCCAAGTTTGATCTGTCTTTGTGGCTGCAGTGAGAATTTGCTTGAATAAAGCTGAGATAAAAAATGGGATTTGGATCAGAAAAAGTAGAGTAATTGTAGCTTTGAGCAAGTGAAGTTACGAGATGCAAACTGATAATAGTGGTGTTAGGAAAAATCATTCCAGGATGATCCCTGTTTTAAGAGGAAAGATGCTGGTGTTTTTATTAGCTGCTCAGTTTGCATAACCTTCTCTGGCTGGGGAGACAGGACTCTCCCATATTTCAGCTGGAGCCACAGGTGGTTAATTTGGCTCAGTTCATTCCAGTACATCTGTGAGCACATGGATGCTGGATTTACAGGAACCATGTCAGATCACTTCATGGCAATCAGTGCTCAAAATTCAACTTCTAATTAAAAAACCCTCATAGAATCAAGGTATTTCTTTTGTGCATCTGTGTTTAACTGCAGTGACTAACAGTTTGAACAAAGAAGTCTCTTCTGACATTTAAATTCAAGTGTGAGGAATAAGTCATCATACTTGATTCTCACAGGCAGTCAAGAATCCTTTCCTTTGCCATTCCTCACCATTCTGCAAATGAATATTCAAATGCTGACTGCATATGATCACTAAATTCTGAGACTATAATAGTATAATATAATGGAATGGAATTTAATGGAATGGAATGGAATGGAATGGAATAGAATAGAATAGAATAGAATAGAATAGAATAGAATAGAATAGAATAGAATAGAATATATACTTTCTAAATTCTTTTTTTTAAACTGAATCTTAAATTGTTTTACTTGAAAACCAGAACAATCGTTTTTGTTTCTATACACAGACATTCAGATATCTAAGAAAAAAATTTTAAAAGAGAAAAAGAAAGGAGCATCAAAAAATATCAAATACCAATCCAGCTATTTTTGTTGAGCACAAGATTAGATTTTCCATCATAACTTTCTATGAAAGTAGACATTCTTCATTCAAACGTCTGTGGTATCAAGATTCTACCATCACACGAAATTTTGCCTTCATTCTTAACTGTACTGTTTTAGCAATCCCTCTTTGTGCCTCCTGAAGAAGAATGGGTTGGGCTGAACTAATAACATTTTTGCTCAAATGCAGCGCTACCAAGAAATGTTCAACTTTCCTTTACAGAGTTTACCAGGGTAACATGCAAATCTACAGTCAGAGATTTAGTTCTCTCATTGCTATACCTATCCAAACATTATTCTAAAAGTGAGGAGACACTCACCTGAGAGCTTCAGCAGGCAGTAGTTGTGGCTACTGAGCTCTGCAAGACTGGGGATATTTTTTTATTTTCACAGGTATTTTGGTAGTTTGCAAAAGCTAGAGGGGAGTTTAGTGAGATCATGGGTATGTTTATTACTTTCTGCCGGAAGCTAAATGGAATATACAAATGGGGTTTGCTGATAGGGAACAGTACTGAGCTTATAATCTGGCTGTTTTTTCTCACTGGAGGGCTATGGATAGACTTTACAGCCTGGAAATGAAACACTTGTAGCTATGTGCTCCAGCAGAGCAAAGCCAAATATTGTTTGGCTTGAATTTACTGTGAGGTGCTGTGGGATTCTTCTGGATTTTGGAACTGTTTCTGCAAGGGAAAATGGGGCCAGGTTAAGGGTAACAAAAAACAAAACCTTCTCTGTTACAGAGCTCTCCGTAAACTAAGCAAGTAACTTTACAAGGATTATCTGCTGCTGCACCAGCTAAGCTCTTGCTTTCCCAGGTGATAACTTTTGTATTAATTTAGGCTTAATTCATGTATAAGGAAAGTAATATTTTTTCCCTAACTAAAATATTGTTTTCTACTGCATGTTCCCATCAAATGACGCATAAAAAACTCCCAGGTCCCTCTTTCCTCCACACACCACTTGTAAATAGCAAATGCTTAACCTCCCCACAAGCAAGAATAAAAGCTTTATTTTTGGTACAAACAGAAACTGGTGAGAGGGAGTGTTAAAGTATCTTGGTGCTGTAGAAATTAACTGAGGGAGAAAGAGGGAAAAATTATATATAGACCACTTGCCCTCCTCAGTGGTAAAACCCCCTGAACATCAGATATCTGACTTCAGTAATTTCTAACAATCTTTCGAAGCCAAATATTCAGCCTTTGAGTGGAAATAAAGACAAAACTAGTAAGCAGACATTCATTAAATGTATTACAACTGTTGTACGAGTACAGTGCCTGTGCTGATACCCTTTTTTGAGGTTTTGGCTGCTTCCATGTCCCATCTTGGAGTAAATGCAGGCATTTTCTTTCAGTGATGAGACAGTATTGCTCCAGTTTTGCATTGACTTGAGGAAACTCAACAGAGATGATTTAGCTGAAAAATCAAGCTAATTCTCTCCAGATTTCTCCAAAGAAGGCAGATGAGCACTGAGTCCCGCCAGGAAAAGAACTGGTGCTTAGTTGTTAATGTGCAGCTCAGGTGCCCAAAGCAGTCCAAACTGTCCTTTGGTCAGTCCAAATCTGAGGTCATTCCATTGCAGTCTGTGGAGTTGCCACCTGCAACTCAGAGCTGCAGTTGCAAGGGGTAGTTGCTGCTTCTCACTTTTGTTCAAAGGTGTGTGACGAATCCAAAATGGGTTCGTAAAATATAAGTTCAGAGAAACTTGAAAATATACACCCGCTGTGATACCTGGGTTGGGGAATTCTGCACAGAGAGTAAAGGGGGAAGAGGCTTCCTCATAGCCACAACTCAGAGAGTTCTGGCAGGTCTAAAAGTTATAAAGTATTTTAAAAAAGCATCTCCTATTTGTATGACTTGTGAAATTATGGATAAGAAGGTGGATTAAATCAAGACACTGATATAAAATAGTGTTTCCCAGACCATTGACACACACACAGAGTGGAAAGTTCTTTCAAGAGTACTTTGATGCCTTCAAGTATGTGTGTCTGCAAATTCAGTCAGAATTTTTAGCTGTTTCGCAATGAGCATCTGACACTGTTTACTGCAGCAGAGCTGATCATGCAGAAAACAGTTTTTCTTCTCATAAACAGATGTGCCAAGCAGCAGGGTGTAATTATTTGTATCATCCAGAAGAACCCCTCAGCATACTAAGGAAAGAAATATATGATAGGGAGCACCAAAGGTGTGGGGCTGCAGAGACAAACAGAACCTGGAATAACAGGAGATTCATCTAAAATAAAAAGGATGTTTAATTTGGTATTTGATACTCAGCAGATTCTCCAGGAATCCATAAAAAAATTTAAATCATGCGCTCTTCTGAAAAACATGCAAATAATATTTGTTGCAAAACAGGCAAAAACACTCAAGTCTAGATATTTCCCAAGAAACCCTACCCTGGAAGGAAGAGTTTTTTTGTGTGGTTTTTGTTTGGTTTTGCGGGGATTTTTTATGAAGTCTCTTCCCAGTTGCCTTGAAAGTCAAAGCTTTAACTGCAGGAATGAATACTCTTGAATAGAGCTGCGAGTGTCTTCTTCCCTGATATCAATGCATCCTTTAAGAATTAACATGCAGTGTGGCTTCCAAAGATTGCCCATCCCCTATATCTCTGGCTATGGATCATCCATTCCCCTGTGCAAAAAAGCTTCCTTGGCTGCAGCATCATTTGCAGTCTCAAGTTTGCAAGTCTGCTCCTGCAGTCTACAATGACTTTCAGGGAAAACACCTTTTCAGAGCTGGTGAAATGGAAAATATGCATCCCTCATGGCCTCTTATCCTGAAATCCACTGCCTTTCTCAGTACATCCTGTCTTTCCAGAACAATTCCAGGCTACAGAGGAGATGAAAGCAGGAGGAGGTATATTGACTCTGATGTATTAGTTCATTTTCTACCTCTTACAGATATTTTTCCACACTGCATGAGAAACCTGCACACCAAGCCTATAAGTGGGGAAGGCATCTCCACTTCAGCCCAAGCTGTGCATCACTCCAGGCCATACATACCTGTATGGCTTTGCTAGGTAGTGAGCCAGGCCACGTTTCCTTCTGAGTAAAAACAGGCAACAGCATGACCTCTGCCAGGTACACATGGGCTTGTGAACTGGTTGCAAAGTGCTTCGAGCTGCTTCAGGTGAAAGGTGTAACAGAAATTTAAAACAGAGGAGGAAAAACCCATTCCACTACAGTAGCATGGAGCTACCTGCAACCTGCAGTTTCTTCAAACTGACATTATACTCTTAGACAGATCAAATGCTGAGCAACATTGGGAAGTGTACAGGCAGCAAGTTGCTCATTGGAGCAGGAAGAGAGTGGGAGACAGACCTCCTACCTGTTATCTTGAAAAATTCATAATATGCCAGCTCAAAGGCTGTTTTTTCTCCCATCCTCCATCACTTTACATACCCTGCTTCTAAGCCAGTTGATCAAATGGTGCTCTTGTATCTGACAAGTCTTTTACAGAGAACAACGGGTTTTGGCCCAAAATGTTCTGTAAACACACCAGCTTTCATGATGGCCCTGGGACAGATGGGGCACTCAGTGGAGACAGAATCTATGGAAGCCAGTCCGGGCAGGTAACCAGATCCTACACAGTGAGAGGAAGATGACATTTAAATAGTACACAGAGCTTTTCTTCTGAGTATTAAGATGACAATGAATCATCTAAGGTGTGTCCCTAGTCTTGGCTCTCTTTAAAATACTGATTGTCTAAGAACTCCATTACATTTGACTCCACATTCCATACATTTGACTACGATGATAAATTGCAGAAAGTTCAGTGTTTGGCCACCGAGATGGACAGGGGCTGGGACATTTACCCCATAAAGAAGAAGAAACTGAGCTCATTTAGCCTAAGTAAGAGAGGTTTTGAGGAGAGATTACCAAGAAAGAAAAGCGAAACTCTTCACAGTAGTGCATAGTGAGAGGACAAAATTGACAGACATAAATTGTAATTTAAAAAGACTTTTAAAATTTTATCTGACTTGATATAAGCAAAAGCTTTCCCTTCATGAGGACAGTCAAGCATTGGAACAGGTTGCCTAGAGATTCTGGATGTGTAATCTCCATCCTTGGAGGTTTTCAAAACCTAAGTGGCTAAAGCCCTGAATACTCTGGTTTGAGCTCATGGCTGACCCTGCTTTGAGAGGGAATTTTGACTAGAGACATCCTCTGATCCCTTCTAACACAAGTTAGTCTAAATTCTATGTTGCTTAAAATGCTAATCAGCCTCAATTCTTAGTCAGCTCCATACCTCAAAAAGGAAAACAACCACTTTCTTTTCTATAATACACTGATTGGGCACTTCCTTGCTCTTTGCAACACCACCTCTCCCACCTAACCATTCTCTAGCTGAAGCTTAGCAGCAACCAAAACTGAAATGTGAAAAGACCACAATTGCCACTCCTTTTTGACTTCTCCGTTATTGAGAGCATGGGTGCTTTTATCTCTTATATGATATTTATGTGCACGCTGCAAATTTTGAGCAGGATGACGTCACTGGTAAAAAAACCAAAAAAACACTTGATCTGCAAAAAGACAATGACTAACAGTGAAACCTCTGCAACAAGAATTTGAGGTCACGTACAGGCACAGTGACTGACCCAGAGGCTGCACCAATGATGCCTTTTCATAGCCTGTTGATGTATGAGAGGGTTGCTGTTCTTCAGATTTAAAATGAAGAACAATTTTTTTTAATTGCTCACGTTCCTTTCTTTCATCCCAGTCACTGATGAAAACAAGGAAAGATTCATTTTACCAAGGAATAGGAATTATTTTCAGAGTTCTGTTTCCCTATTGTATTTAACCCAAGTGGGACTGCGCATGAAAACATTAGGTGTGTTCCCTGTGAATAATCTTCTTTTATTTGATTTTAGGAGGGGAAAGAGTTAGTGTTTATGCAACCTCAATGGAAAATAACTACCATAAAATGAAAGTAGGAAAGAGGAGAACCTGTCTGAAGTTGTTCTCTCTTCCAAATCATGCCATGTGGTTTATGCAGCTGCCTTCCTTTGTTCATCAGGATGTGAATACAGCTGGTTTCTGTTTCTTGCCCTTTGAATAACATTCAGAGTGAGATTGCTCTTCACTACTCTTTTGTCACACTCAAGTAATTTAGGATGGAACTGACCTTAGGCCCAATCCCCTGACAAAAACAAAGCTTACATCAAAAGCCGGAGCAGGTCATGTGGAGCCTGCTGGTCAAGTTTTGAATGCACCTCGGTGTCCATCTCTGAGAAGCAGCTTTAGTATCCAAGTGCCAGCTGGGTTTCAAACCAGTGGTCACTACTTTCTGAGCCCAGCAGGAGGGAGGGTGTGCCACCTTCCAAGTCCTTCTGAGATGGGTGACTTAACCAGCTTTCAGTAATCTTCCTGTGAAAGCTGTCTTGTCTGGCCCATAGAGAAATCCATGGTTCATGCTAAGCATAACACAGTACCTGTGTAACCTGCCTGCTATTCAGACCTTCTCATTCAAAGATGTTAAAATACCTTTAAGGCTGGTCTTGATTTCTAGGAAGCAGAGTATTGATTTCACTCTAGATGTGGAAAAACACATTTGCTGACAGATTACAGGGTGCGACTGTTCACACACTGCCAGTGCGAACTGGGAGACAACTCACAGCCCCCTGCCCTGGGCTGTGCTACAGTGTTTGCAGCACAACCGCGACGATCTGAAAAGCATCCTTTTGCCCTCACCATTCAGACGGCTCAAAAATTCAGGCAACACGAAGGGAAAACAGCCTCAGAGAGGCTGGCATCAGCGAGCACTGCCAGAACCAGAAGCCTTATCGATGGCTGAGTATCCTGGGATACTCATAAGGAAAGGTCCTAATCCCCTCTTGGCACCTTTCCAAAACACCCTCAGCTGTGGCCAAAGGGTCATTTGTGTCTGAAACCCCATCAGACCAGTGGAAGAGCCTCACTTCTGGTTTCGTTCAGACACCGAATGATCCCATCCTGCTGTTGATGGCACTTTTGCACGCAGCACGCGTGGCTGGGGCTGCACAGCTTTAACTTCTTCCGCCTCTCAGACCCAAGCCGTCGGTTTTGCTTCCCACGCACCAGAGAGGGGAGAAAAAAACTCATCCTGACTACTTTTAAAATACAAACAAACGACGAGAGAAGGAGCAGGCAAAGCGTTTATCAGCAGCGGCCGGTGCCGCAGTGAGAAGAGGCGAACAGCGGGCCCGGAATCCCCTCACGGCCGCGGCTCCCGCAGTGCCCGCAGCAGGCACCGGGTGGCGCCCGCGCTCCGCCCGCGCCCGGCCGGGCCCGCAGCCAGAGGCACGGCCCGCGCTGGCCCGCGGCCGCCGGGGGGAAGCGTGCGTGAGGGGAAGCAACACTTCCGCTCATCCCGAGCAAAACTGCCTTTCAAGCCCCTGGTTTCTATTCAGAGCTTCTCTAGGCTAGTCCTGGGTACACCAGGGGGCCCCACCACATGGGGGGCCTAGTCTGGGGCATCCAGATCCAGGATATGCTCCTGTTCCAAATCAGGAGGGGCCAGCACCAAGCTCTCTTGTTTATCCTGTGACAGAGCAGTTTCTAAAGTCTGCAGCAGCCAGGACTGTCACTTCTCTCTTCTCAGACTTCGAGCACGGGTTGCACTGGGTTTATTACAAGTTACTAAACAAGCATCGTCCTTTACATGTCACTCTTCAAACACTGATATACCCAGGGGTTCTGAGTAACACGGTAAGTGGAACAATTCTGATGAACAATCATTAGAAAACTAGAGATGTCTTGGGGATACGAGGGAGTCTCTTAGCTAAAATTGTTGTCCAGTCTGCAAGAATACCAGTGTTAATAATCAGTCTGATTTTCAAAAGTTTTCACATAGTTTTCTAAGTAGGGACTTAGTTACTGGAGTTGTGACACAGTAATTTAAGGACATCACTAACAAAGTTACACAATTTGTGGGAACACTTGGAAGACTGGAAGTGACTCAGAAGCCTGCAGGAGTTGTTACAATGCCCTCCTAATAAAAGGAATAGCCTGCAAAACCAATTACAGTTGCAACCTCTCACTGGCAAATTGCAGCCTCATTAGTAATCTTGGCAAGATGACGGGGGTTTTACATTACTGATCCTCTTGTTAGCCCCTCAAGTGTGCCACTGAAGCGCTCTTTCGGGAGCAGTTTGTGGAAGTGAATGTTGTAAATATATTGCCTTTATAGGCAAACAGACACTCTCTGTCTTTGGGGCCATCAAACTGGCACATTCACAAACTCGCAACTCACTTAAAAATAAATGGGAAGAGAAGGCAGTAGTTAAACCTGCCAAAAATTAGGATCTAATGATAATTGTAAGCACATACATTTTGTAGTATTTTCCCAGTGAGCCAAGACACATACAGTAAAATAAAGTAGCTTCCTTTCTCCACAAAACTGTCTTTTTAGTGGTGTGGATGTTCTAGATAACTTATAATTCTTCTACACGTGAGGATGGCGTATATACATACATATATATACACACACATACATAAGTATATATATTTTTAATTGAAAAACAGAATTATCTATCAACAATGCAGTGACTGACTTCAATGCACTAACATTACTGTAGGGCAATAGCAGTTGTTCTCAGGCAGGCAGTAGGGGGTCCTGTTCAGGTACTCCACTAAGACAAGAAATTTATATAATTAGGAATCTGTCTGTCACAAGCGTCCCCAAGCACTCCCTCGGTGTCCCTCACACCACAGTCTGGCTGACAGCCTGTAGTCAAGGAACATCATTATCTCTTCACTGTGCCTCAGTTTTTCTCATAGAGTCTTTCAACCAGGCTGTTCTTCCATTAAGCTGACCTGGGAGCTGCAGAGCATCCAAGCAGACTCCTTCCACTTCAGTAGAGCACTGGCAGCAGTCTAACACATTTCCCAATAACTGCCCACAAATGCTCCATGAAGGACAAACAGTTCCACAAAGCTTCTCAGATAATATTCTCCCTGATTACAGAGTCTTAGGACGGCTTTTCTGCCAAGGAGAAAAAAATTCCACACCTTGAGGTTAGCTTGTCATGGGCTGTAAACAAGGTGTCCGTAGCCACACTGTTCAAAACTTTTTCTGCTCTGTGTTCTTCCTCCCTTAGTTACTGGCCCCTGTGTGGCTTCAGCTTTGAAATAATTAATTATTCAAGCTGCCTACATGTCGCTTTTCAACAACAGCTAGCCCCATTGTGTTGCAAGGACAAAAACCTTCCATAACAGCCAGGACAGATGGCTGAAGCCTGGCAACACATATCAGAGCAGTGCCACACCTCTGTGTTATCAAACCTGGGTTTATTTGCAAACCTCCTTATCTTTGATATTTTAATTATAGTGCTACTCTTGAGGATATTCTTGTTGCACAAAAACATCATACTGAGTTATTTTTTAGTGCCTCATTATGACAAAAATGGAAAACATGATCCAGATGCAAACTAAAAGCTGAACAATCCAAAATATACAAACTATGTAATTTAATAAAAATCTTCTTTAAGGACTTATTATTTATCTTTTGCTGGGTTTTTAACATGTTGGGGGTGGAAGCACTGCTGTATTATTCAGCAAATATCCCTGCTGGAATACTTTCTTCTTGCCATAGTGATACTATGTAAGCTGTGCTGTCTCAAGGGAATGTGTAAGTGCCGCACCAAGATGCTGTGCTGAGGTATTTGTGCCTTCATACTTCCTTTCCTGCAGGGTTTTCTGCCTCTAAAAAGATGTCTGAGTTGCTTTCTCGCACTTCTTTGATCTGTTTGATCATTATAGTCTAACTCATTCTTTATTTCCTCTTGCTGGCCCATTTTGAAAGCCTCATGTATGATTTCCAGTTGATAAAATTGCCATTGGGATGCCCTTGCTCTCCCTTTAGCATTGATCGTCATCACTTATGAACAGATGCTGGGGAGGCAGATGATCTTTCAAATGTAGCAAGGAGGGCTGGGAGGAGAGTGCCTGGAGGCAGATTCAAGCACTTAGAAGGGTGTAGTCACACACAGTGGCGTTAGCTTGCTTCGGGGAGGGAGGGGAGCGAGAGCTGAACATCAAAGTGCAATGGAAATGTAAAATCCTTAGCGCTGTGATTCCTCCTTTCATCTGTGCTTTTTCTCCTGGCAAGGTGTTGCAGGCAGTTCTGCTTTCTATGCCACCGAATAGACTCAAGCTTCAGTGAATGTAAATGGAGCCCCTGGACCAGTTTTTTATCCTTCAGAAGTTCTAACACTCTCTGAAATTAGTTTGAGATTGGATATTTTCAATCAGCAAAAGCAAGTACAAACAGCCCTTCTAGAACAAACAAGGCACAGGTATTTTTCAGGCTCAAGTTGCAACAAGATGGGGAAGAGCAGGAAAATTGAGAATAATCCATCCTATGGGACACCTTAGGCCAGCTCAAGCCCTACTCTGCGTGGTGATGACAGACCGGCATCTGGGACAGAAGCTTTGGTGCAGGATCCTGCCTGTCCGTGGATGCCGTGTCTCACCCCAAACACAGGGTGGCAAATACAGGCTCAGTGGGCTGGGGGCTCCCCCCAGCCTGGGTTCCACAGCCAAGCCAGGATCCCACAGGCACTACCCACCCTGGGGCTCCCTCACCCTGCAAGTGGGATCCAGATGTGTCCCCTGACCTCTGGCTGCTGGTGCTGTTGCTTGGCAGCAGCCAGCTCTGCTGTGCTCACTCAGGTACCAGAGCAAACATCGGCATCGTTGTCCCCTTGTTCAGCCCAAGTGAGTGGTGCCTCCAGTTTGGGGATGTGAGTAAATCTGTAACATCTCTGAAAGTGCTCCCATGGAACAGTGATTTTGTACACGAGAGATCACCATGAAAAAAAAAAGGCTGTGTGTGTGTGTGTGTGTTAAAAACCCCTGAAACGTAACATGAAAAGTATAGTATAAAGTTAACACAGCAAGAACTCCAAACTGAGGAAACTAGAGACCTTAAGACCAATTGTTAAAATTTTGTCAAGAAATTCCGGAAATACTTACTAACTTAATTACCTGGAGCTATACCAACAGGCAGCCTAAAACAATGCTTACTTATTTCTGAAGCACTCTTTAAGTTTTGTGAATAGTCCCAAATTTTTTTCCATCTGTGAAGGCCTGGCCTGATTTAAGGACTCTTCTAATGTGACATGAGCAGTATGTGATGAACTGAGGTTCAACCTATAGAAAAAACTGCTATTGGCAACCATTTTGAGTAATCAGTTGTCCATATGAGATTAAAGGGGGGAAAAAATAGTTCTGCAATTTACAGCTTACAGTGAGGTCAAAACAGACACTCTGTTAAACTGTTCTTGTGTCAGGCTGACCTTGCTGACCCACCAAAGCTGCTCTGTCCCTGCCCTCCTCAGCTGGACATGGAAGAGAAAATACAATGAAAAGCTCTTGGGTCAAGATAAGAGCAGGGAGAGATCACTCACCAGTTACTTTCATGGGCAAAAGAGACACAACCTGAGGGAATTAGTTTAACTTATTACCAATCAACTCAGAGTAGGATAATGAGAAATAAATACAAATCTTAAAAAAAACCCTTCTCTTTTTCCCCAGCTTAACCAGTCACACATTCGCTCCCTCCTCCCCATGGCTGCACAGGGAGACAGGGAGTGGGGGTGGTGGTCAGTTCATCACACCTTGTCTTTGCTGCTCCTTCACCCTCGGGGGAGGATTCCTCAGACTCTTCCCCTGCTCCAGCACAGGCTTCCCATGGGGTCACAACCTCCTTCAGGCACATCCACCTGCTCTGCTGTGGGGTCCTCTAGGGGCTGCAGGTGGATCTCTGCTCCTCCATGGGCTGCAGGGGCACAGCTGCCTCTCCATGGGCTGCAGGGGAATCTCTGCTCCAGTGCCTGGAGCACCTCCTGCCCCTCTTTCCTTGACCCTGCTGCCTGCAGGGCTGTTTTGCTCACATATCCTCACTCCTGTCTCCATCTGTGCCAGTTTTGTGTCCCTACTGAAACACCTCATCCCAGAGGTGCTACCGCCATTGCCATGGGCTCATCCTTGGCCAGCAGTAGGTCTGTCTTGGAGCCTGTTTGCATTGGCTCCATCAGACACAGGAGAAGCTTCCAGCAGCTTCTCACACCCTTTTAAGCCACCCCTTTAGCCCCCTTCGCTACCAAAACCCCACCACGCAAACCCAATACAGTGTTAAACAAATTTGGCTACAGCTGCTATATAAAATCAATCCCAAAAGTGACTGTAGTTCATAGTAAGAATGCTTAGTGATTAAGTATCAGTTAATTTGTCTCGGTGTCCTGCCAGTGAGGGAATGTACTTCAGTCTTGCTCATTTAAGAATATAATCTTTCTCTGATCTTTGAAGTGATGAAATGAAGGAGTAGATCATGGAGGCACAGAAATTAGAGCAGTAAAAGAGCTATTAGACTGTAGAGCTCATTATTCCACCACTAAAAGGCTACTCTGCAGTTCATTCTTGGGTGCTTTGTCCAGTACACCTAAAAACCTGGGAGCATGGGAAGAATGAAGGAGCAATTGTAGTGTGCAGAAATGTCAGTCCTTTTTTCTGTGCTTTGATCCAGCTATAGGATGAAGCAAAGCAGTAATTGCTGCCATTATAGAGAACAAATCTATTTGCATTTCTACAGTGCTTCAGCTCTAGCTGTGAATGCCTAATCAGTCCTATTGCTGGAAAAATATTTTCCAGCCTCTTGTCAAATCTATGTCTGATTGCAGTGCATTACTGCAAAGCCACTTCACCCATGTCCTGGCCCACATCACTAGAGGGCTGTGTGAGAATTTTTGAAGCCGGTGCTGGTGTGTAGGAAACAATACAGCAGTGTCTGTCAGTGCTTCAGTAACTGGGCCTCTAACAGAATCCTGCCCAGCACAGCATGCAAAGGTGTTTGTGTTTCTGGAACTGTAAAACCCTAAATAATGGGTGTGGAAAGATCCCCTTACGCACTTTTGCAGGAATAGTAACATTTACCCCAATGTCCATGCTAGCCTTAGCCATGATAATTACATTGCATTTTCCTCACCCAGGCTTCCCCAGCAGTTTTGGCTGTAGGCTGTTCCTCGTTCCCTGTTCTGCATGTGTTATCAGAGTGATAAGCGCTATTGAGCTACATCGTGATGCAAACGTAGCTGCACAGTGTGACACATACTTGGATATTTACCCTGAATTGCAATGAGTTGCACCTGCTTTTCTACTAATCAGTAGTTTTGTTCTGCCTTCACAAACCCTGAAAATTTAAGGACAGTTTAAGCTTAGTATGCAGTTCTCAGGACTGATATAGCTGCTTTGTTTCAATCACCCAGCACAAAAGTGTTGTAATCTGGCCAAACCCCATATGCTTGTCTTATTTACAATTCTATTTAATTTGATATGCACGTTATGTGCATATATGTTGATATGTTTGCAAGCATCCTCATAGATTGTCATAATGTTTTTACATACACATTTAAGAATTTTATCTCCTGTAATGTATCTCACTATGTTAGAGCTGTTCCAAAGTCAAAATCATTTATACAAATATCTCAATCCTTTCTCATCAAAACTATTAATCTTTCATGTATTTACAAAGTAAATTTTCCATGAGAAAGCAGCCAGCACCTCACAACTGCATTTCCATTTCATGAATTTAATTATCATTCTTTTGTCTCACCCAGGAAACATTTAAGGCAATTTTCCAGTTAATAATTTCAACTGAAAGCTACAGCAGTAGCTTTGGGTTTTAAAGATTGTCAAATCTCATTCTGTAGAATGGGAAACTTTCTTAAACAAGACACAACAATCATGAAAGACCCTGTAATGGGAACAGCGTGTCCTGTAATTGGGCATGTGCTCTCCTTAGAGAAGTGACCTCCCTGAGATGCACCAAATCAGTCTGCCCTACAGATGTTACTTTCACAAACTGTTCAGGAATGCTGTGGGAAAACTTTCTTTTATACATCCATCTTGTGCCTGTGTAAGTCTCCTTATCAGATCCCAGTGCTAGAAAAATAAAATACATTTACTTAGAAGGTCGTTCTGCCTTCAGGGGAAAGGAAAGAAAACCTAGACGGGGAGTGAAGTAGATCTTGACAGATCTGTAGATTTATGCTAGAGGTTCCATCATATATCCTACAGGATCCTATAGGTTTGTATCCTAAATCCAAGAAGGAATAAGAAATAACTTCCACCTACTGCCTTCTGCTAGCAATAGCTGACCAAATTCTTTGGCAGTTCCTAAGCTTAAATGGGATCTGTCCTTGGCTGTTCCAGTGAGGAGCATGGGTACAGCATAGAGCCACAGAACATACTCATGCTGCCATGTAGGTGGGCTTTGTGCAGTGTGAACCATAGTAAAAGACAGGAAAAAAGTTCTACGTAGGGCTTTTTAAATGGTTAAAGCCTGTGAGGATCCCCCTGGTATGTCCAGGTCTGACAGAAAGCAGCTTGCACTCTGAATATCTAGAACCTTCTTGGCAGTAGGGACAGGATGTTTTCATTGGCATTGTCATTCACTACCTTGAACTTGTCAAGTTGCTCGGAGCATACCTAAAAGCAGAGGATTAGGGAATGACTTCTCTTGTCCACCCCTCACACTCTCCACAAACAGCAACTGCCTAAAGTTCCATGTGCTTGTTTATTAGGAGTCTTTGCCCCTAGGCATTTACTGTGAAAATGTTGCACCTCTTGAGGCTGAAGGTAGGTATTTTTGACAATCAATGTGGCAGAAATTTTTGGGACCTTTTAGGCCAGTCACTGGCATAACGCGTGAGGCTGCCTAAGCAGCAGGGACTGGAATGGATGGGGAACATAGAAATGTACGTTGTCTTACTTCCATCTTGTTGCCCAGATTCACTCTTCCCCCACTGACAGTGCTGCACAGGTCTTTGCCATAGACGTTTTGAGGCATCAGAGAGGAAAAAGCCAAATCTTCTGCACATCATTCTCATTATCATAATTGGCCATAATTAAAGAACAGATACATATTTGATGCACTTTGATATAAAAATAACAAAACTACAATGAAGAAATGGCTGTGTTCTATGGAGAAGAACCAGCACCCCTGTGTGAAGGAGCTGACTGAAATGTTTGGGTTCTACTGGCACTAAATCCGTGTGATCCAGGAGCATAGTCTGGTGGGGAAGAGGCAGCTCCCACAAGACAGCAGACTCTTCCTCTACAGGACAATGATACTTGTCAAACTCATTATTATAACTTCAGAAGCCACAAACCTATTAAATAAGAGGGTTTTAAATAAAAATACCGTAGCACAACAGTGGGCTTTGCAGGGACCCTGCTGCTATATTTAATGTTTTAAAAACCATTTCTATCTAGCACACCAGTTAAGGATAACTGTATAGGCAGGGGATAACTTGCTTGCCCTAAGTTAAATGTTTTGAAGCTCATATCCTGCAGATTCATTCTGAATCACATCACCACAAATACTTTCACCCGGAAAGGTTATTTCTTGGCGTGGAAGGTTCCTATTTCTGAAAGTTTATCTTGGTAGTCTCATGTCACCTTAGGCCTATCTGCATGCTTGTCCATCAGTTAATTTTTATTTCTTTTCCAACAAAAAACCCAAGGAGCATCATCGCACATTAATACTCTTATATCCCTAGAAACAGGAGCTAGCCTGGACACGAGAAATTTTATCATTCTCCTCCATCTTTGTTCATCAGAGAAAGGATTCTGTTTAAAAATAAACCCAAACTTAAAATGTTTGTTAGAGGTTGAATGTATTTCTTTTCCTGTCTATACACTTATAGAAATTCTCACACTTTCAGAGGTCTAAATTTTGGATTTCAATTACTAAGGCACAAGACTGATCCATATCCCAAGAGCTAACCACACCGTAGTTTAGAAATGTGGAACTTTTTGTATTTTCAAGTTGGCTGATATTCTAAAGTGTCCCCTGTTTCTAAGGGAGACTGAACCAAACCCAGGTAGGCACCTGGAAACTCTCAAGCCTTGGCAATATCCCTGTCTGTCCTAAACACATTTAACTTTTTCATCAAACAATACATTTTGCATTTGAAAACTGCACTAACTTAAAAGCCTGTTGAGGGTACCTGGCAGTCTTCATTCATAATGCAGGTATGAATCCCTCTTTTCTTTGTTCTTGAGCTACTTGTACCACTATTTGACTGAGCTAATCCAATAAAAATGCTAAAACTTTCAAACATGTTTCTTTATAGTTCATTTCATGCCCTATTTTACAGCAGGTTATTCTCTAATCTCATTTACATTATTCTGAAATCACAAACTGATCCTAATTACCTTTTAATGATAATACAAGCTCACTTAAAGGGAACATCAGGCGCTCCAGTGAAAACTGTGGCAGTTCCTTGCAAATGAGATCATTGGGTTTATGTATTTTGATATGAAATATTAAATGAAAATATTTTCTTGTTTTGTATGTTAAATTCAATATTTACACTGTATTTTCAGATATGGGGCAAAAGTGTTCCTGTTTCAGAATCTTTGGAGTTCATTCTGAAATTTAGAGAATAGCTGAATTATTCATTAATTAGCTCAGCATGAATAATAACCAGAAGCATGAGTCTGTCTTCAAAGTAGATTGATAGCAGGTTAAGATCCAGCAATGTTTCCATACTTGGAGAGGGAGTTAAAAACATTAGTGGCTCTCACTTTCTTGACTCAAAATACTTTTCTTCTGAATTTCTGCTGAATCAGACTTGTTTTTTTCCTTTAATCACTCAGATCTGAGAGGTGTGAGGACTTTCCACAGACAGGTCTTTTATACTAACATTCTTGACTGTCCTGAAAACTATTTATGAAAGTAGGATTTTCTGTCATATGGAGTTCTGAAGAAAACTCATAGAGAAGTTTTTTTTACACATGGAATGTTCTTGAGGTTGAAAAGACAAAATTACCCCTATATCCCTCTGTCAATATAATAATAAGGTGATACACAGTGATATTAAATGTCGGCACATTTGAACCTTCAAAGGTGAAGAAAACAGATACAAAGTTTTGTTCTGGGTCCATAGCTAATGACACTTAATGCTATCAGATGTGGGTAAAGCCATGGATTTAGCAGAGTCTTTAATATAAAAGTCAGACATTTATATTGATAATGGGATGGGATTAGGGGCCTTAACATTTCAGAATACAAAGCACCCACTCAGCTGAGAACTAGAGAGAAACTTCTCGTATTGGAGGCAGTTTTATGAGCTGCAACAAGTTTTCTTGAACTTAGAAAACCCCTAAATAACTAAATTTTTCAGAATATTGACTTCTTGTAGGTAAAGAAAGAACCTTTCGTGTTATGATTGCTAGAATTATGATAATCAGTGAAGCATCTCATTGATGAAGTGAATTCATAGCTGACTGACTGAATGAGCCAATTAACCAGTGAACCCAATTTACCTGACCGCTGACTGACTTTGTGTGTTAGCTCAGGATGAGCCAACAGTTGTGTAATTTGAGAACCCCAAATTATTGACATTTAAATACATTGGGTTTAACTCCTGTAGATAATACAATCGCTGTCTTATTTTCTCTCTGTAAACTGGGTATTTTCAGTCCTTCTTTTTTCATAATGAAAGTCCCTTGATGTCACTAATATTTTCCTTAGAATTTCACCACCTTCTGTAAAAAAGTGATTTAGGAATTTCTAAAATAATTTTCATTATTGTATCTGGAAAATCTTATGTCTGATTTTTCTAGATTTAATTTTTACCGTCATGAGGATATCTGTCTCAAAATATGTGTGTCAGAATGTCAGTAATTCATTATCTCTTTGACGTTCTCTCAATCTATAACACTGAGTAAAGTAAATCTTGAGGTAATGTTTAAATTTGTGTAGTGTAATAAAATATTGAGTGGCACTATGATTTGGACACAGTACAGTTGACAGTGTTTCATGGCTCATTTACCCAAGTAATTATTACATTTTACTCAGCACTCAAAGATCAAGTGCAGGTTTTTCATTGCAGAGGTTCAGGTTGTTATGTATATAATGCATAATGGCTCTAATTTAAGTGGAGCTCAGGAACACAGAGATCCTGAAGCTGTGTTATACTCATTAGAGAAATATTAAAAATACATTAAATTATATTGTGCAGTTGTGAGTGGTGGTGAACTGGTTTGTACGTCTGTGATGCAAACTGTTGTAAAACTCTAATACACTAAGGGCTATTTGAAAGTCAGTCTGAAAAAAGAGATAAGAGATTTAAAAAAAAAAAACCCAAACCATGAAATACCATTTATTGACAGATTCCAGCAAAGATTGGTGACCTTAATTAACTTTTCATCTCATGTATGTTCACACCTTTCCCCCTTTTATTCACTCCTTACTTTTGCTACACTGTTAGCATTTACCAGCAAAATCTACAATTGTGTCTTGGAATTTTGAACCTGGGCAAAATGGGTTTTTTTCCATTTTAAAGGAAAGCATCTCTATATTTCAATAGATATTTCTCATGGTTGAATGTACTACAGAAGACTATATATTCTTTACTTTCATGAGGAAAAATCCATAGGAAGATGTTTTTAATTAAGCAAAGCCTCAGACACTGAGGCTTTCTGAGCACTCAGGCCTTCTGCATAGTCTCGTTCAAGCCAGTCCTAAAGCATCAAACACAAATATTGTTGGTCTTCCCTTAAATGAAACAGGGCATGACAGCCCTGCAATTTTTAAGCCTCTTTCAGATATCTTCACTTTTTCCATTACCAGTGGCCCCCAAATTGACTGATATAGAAACCTGAGCTGGATTTTTTATTTACAATCAATATCTGTTTGCTTGATTGAATAAAACAGCCTTCACTTCCCCAAGCTTCCAGTAGCACAGGACTGCCTGATGAGCCAAGCTACCTATGGAGCCATGGTTACTGAAGCACAGCCTTGCTTTCCCTATCTCTGAAGTGTAGAGTGTGTTTCTCTGCATTTAGCCTTCCCATCCCAGCTTCTGATGTAAGAAGCAAACTGAGGATGATCTGTGACTGCTCCCAAAATCTCAGTGGCAGATCTTTTGCATTGCCCATTGGAAAAGCCAAGCAAAGGCCCTTGCACCTCCCCGGAGTACAGCAAGGCTCACTGGAGCTGTTTGTCAGACGTGGTGATGCTAAAGCTTTGTGAGAGCTACAGCTGTGCAGTTCTAATGCTCAGCTGTTGGACAGTCACTGTGCCCCAGGTAACTGGGGATGCAGTGAATTTGTAAAGTCAGGTTCTGTTCTGATCTCTGTTATTTCTATAGCCAGAGGGGTTTTCTTCTCCTGTGATTCATACTGTATGACTTTAGGTAATGCTACTATTGCTTTACTGTTACCTGACACACTTCAGTGAGGTTTTCTCCTGCTTTGATTAGTGAGAAAATGATTCTTTGGAGAAATGCCTATGATAGTACCCTTTCTAGTGACAAAACTGATTTAAAAGATGACTAAAAGAAGTAAGTAGTAGCACATAGAGCAATTTGAAATAACGGATCACTGCAGCCAGAACATTTGATGTGAAGAATTCTATTGTATGGAAGAAGTTATAGAAATATATTGGTATGTCAGAAAGATCAAAATAAAAGAATGAGTTTTTAATTTTCATCTCTACTATTTATGTTTTTCAGCATATATTTTAAATTCTAACAAGTGACTTCTTTATTTCTAGTAGGGTATCAGTCAATCACTCTGTTACTTCATATACAAGCAAGAATAAAATCATCTACTTTTCCTATTGTTGGCTTTTTAATATCAGTCTTCCTTGTGAAAAAGAAGAGATGTGAAGGAAAAAATATTTTTTCATCTTTTACTTGCATGATTACAATCTGTAGCTCTGTTCAACTGGCTTCAAGCTACAAGATAATCATGTCTAGATAGGGTAAGATTCTTTAGGGAGTTAGACTATGAGATAAAAAATTCTCTGCAGACTAGAAAACATATTTGGCAACAAAGGTTTAAATTACAAGTCTCTTCCATGCTACACAGCATAACTGCACAAACACTTTAAATCTGGAATTATGCTTTTAAAACCTTTAACGCGATAAAGAGCCATAGTGAGATTCAGCAGTGATAATGCAATGGATAACAAAGCTGAAGAAAATACAACTGCTGATAAAATCATGAGGCAGATGGGGCTGTCTGTATTGAGGATACAAGGCATATGTGTGTGCTGTACATCTTCACTTAGCAGGTTCTGTTACGTTCTATTTATGTCCCCTATAGCTTTAAATTAAGAGTAGATTATTTTGGAACTGGTAGGTTTTCCCAGTTTAGTTTGCATGAGAGGATGCAGTTAGTTTTCACAGCATAAACCAACCTGCCAATATATATTTATTGCCATAGTTTTTTCAGTTTGCTCTGTTGCAGAGGGATCGGTGCTGTGATGCCAGGTCCTGCAAGCTGAAGATGTGGCTGGGATTTTTAGGAGGCAAAGCTCAGCACAGATTTCTTAACCTGACTACACCACTGAGGCACATTTTTACCACAAGAGATTTGAAGGATCTTTTTTGATTTGCATTTGTCTCATCTCACATGTACCTACAGTACCTTATGCGCTGTCATCTTGTCCCCCTTTGTGCACTGTTCATGCGTATAGAGCTGCTCTCAACAGTTCTTTTGGACACCCCTGCTGTCGCACATTCCCGGGAGTGCTGGTCCCGGGCTGGTTTTTACCAGGTGCCTTTAGGACTAGTACATCATACAGCCTTTTGCTGTATGATTACGTGTCAGGTGTTCTGCTCACTACGTGTTACTTATATGGCCTTTCTCAGCCACCCATGGGACTAAAACCCTTGCCAGGCTTTCAGCCTTCCTGTCTTGAAGACTCTGGTAACTTTTCCCTTCCCAGTGTGGTCTGATCCTGTTTGTGACTACTTACAACGCTTCTGTCCTTTGCATCTTTCCTGCAGCCTCCCTGTTCTGCATCAGACATACCCCACCTGCCTCTGCTCTAAAACTACAAATTACCTCTCTTCTACTAGCAGTATGCTGAAGAGAGGTTTTGCTATTTAGAGCTTTCCGACAAGAGCTTCCCAAAAACCCCCAAAGCAATTTTGCTGTCTCTTTTCCGATCCCTTAAAACCAGATGCTGTTAAAGGAAACTCTTGCAAAAAAAATAAGCCTCTGTTGAGCTGCATCTAAAGCTCTTCCTGAGCCTTTAGAAAGTTTTGTGTGTAGTAATTACTCTGTAAAGACCTTAGGAGATAGCTCTCTTTTTTTCCCTCTACATGTAAACAGCAGCTAGCTGAAGAATGTCCCAGTCCAAGTAGCCTTCCTAGAGAGCAGCTTTATAAACAAACTCACTGGAACCTGCCAGCAGTACACAGACAGCCAGAGTGCTTTGCAAACTCATTTCCTCAATGCATAGCAAAAAAAAATGGACCCTTTACAAATGGAGACTCTTCCCCCCACTTTTTGACACCAACAAGCTTCAAAATTCAGTCCAGCTTCAAAAATATAAAGACAACCCAATGCTCAGAATAATTAAAGCCTTGAAGAGTTTTTGTTCTGGTTCTTCAGCGTCTGTTATTTACTTTTGTTAGTTTTGTCAGTTTAAAGGGGGTTTTTGTGTTGTTGTGCTGAGATTTTGTGTGGTTTGTGTGGTTTACTTGCCGGTTCATACTGGAAATTATGGTAGTTAAAAGTTCAGTTTCCCAGAAGATTCTTAGTTCAGCAAGTCAAATATTTATGTAGTGTCTCCTCTACTGTGTAATGACAGCATTCTACATAGCATTTTTTAGAGATGAGGCACTTTGTAAGTGCCAGACTTGCATAATCTGGAAAATTCTGAATTCTCATGTGTTTCATTACATTACTGTTTTTTCCTGCTGAAGTGGTAAAATACTTGCCCTAGCTTGGTGGGCTCCTCCCCAGACTTTAAAAAGAAATGTTTGGGTGTAGAAACTGTCAAGTCTCCTGCAGCAAAGCTCATCAATCAAGGAGACCCACAGGTGGATACAGTGTTTTAGGGCAATTGGTGGTGAACTGTTCACTAGAGAGCTTTTGTAAATATAAATACTCAGGGCCACTGGGGAATGCTGTGGTGACCTATCTGCTTCCCTCCTTGCACAATACAGGGAGCTTGGCGAAGTATCTGAAAGTGATTTGTAATTAACTCTCGGGCTGTTTGTTAATTGCACTATACCTGTCCCTCAGATCTGTGCTTGTGTGACTTCGGGAGCACCTTAGGAGGATAGCTGAGGGCAAAACCTAGCTCAGGATGTGCATGCATGGAACTGGTTTAAAGACTGGTTTAGAGTCTGAAATTAAAAGAGCACAGTTGTCAATTTATGTGTTTATGGAACAGGTATTGAATGCAATGGGGTTTATTATTAACTAGACTGAAAATGTACAAAATTGTAAAAATCTTCAACAGGTTCTGACAAGCGAATCTTTTTTTTCAAGTTATTTCAAGATTCTTATTGGAATGCACATCTCAGAGAGCACTGCCTAGTTATATAAACCAGTGATAACATTTCCTGTGAAACTAGTGAGGCTGTAGCAGTGCATTTTGAAGTGTGACTTTGTTGCCACCCCATCACTGTGAGTTGTTAAATATGCCCATTTAGAGACCTTACTTGGAACTTTGAGTGCCACCAACGTTTAAAAGCCGATAGAGTAAAACAATTCATTTAGAATTACAAAGCAAGCCATAGAGCTGATGGCAGAACTGCCTTTGTTTAATTGTCCTACATTAGACAAATTAGTCTTAATAATGTCTTCTTAAGCTTACTTTCTCTTTCCTTTTGGAAAATAAACAGCCCAAACCATTGTTCTCTGCTAACAGCAGATGGCAATTACTCAGAAAACCTTTGATTTGGAATTGTCTCTGACGTTTCAGTACAATATTTGACAGTAGAACAGGAAATAGAACTTTTATATTATACCAGTTTATGTTCAGTATTCATGTGATACATTCATTGAAAGAAGCTGAAGAGAATAATAACCTGTTTAATACTGTAAATTAAACATAAGTATTAAATACTCTGTCTGATACCAGTCTTATCTTTGCCCTGACAGGTTGATAATGTATGGCTTTGTGAAGGCCATGGTACACACTGGCCAATTAAAGCAATGGGAATTCCACTTCACTGACTGTTTATTTTTTGGCTCGCTGATGTCTGCCACAGATCCAGGTAACCATTTCAAATAAGTTACTTTCTCAAAATTCAGAAGAGTAAATAAGAATTCTATATGCCATAGAAATGTTCAAGGCCTCTGTTCTTGGTTTTTTTTTTCCTTAGCTGTTAAATATATGATATTCTGATAATCATAAATTAAATCAGCTCCAGAGGTCCCTTGGGGTTTTTTTAGTAACTGGTTTTCCTAGATTTAGCTCACAAACTTTATAATTCAGGTTGCTGAAAAGATTGGGAAAATGTTCTGCAATCATCAGGACACCACCTGTTGATTGCTGATACAAGAACTGCTCTAAGCTGGAGCCTCACAGATAATAATCACAACCTCACTTCTATGTGTGACTTAACCCAGTTTAAAGATATGGGGAATGGAGCATTCAGATTTGGCCATATAAATACTGTTTATAAGGTATCCGTTACAATTTGAGCAAAGTATTCATGATAAATACAACTCTAAAAAAACCAGATACTAAGAAATTGATTTGAATTTGGAGATGTGAGATTTAAAGCCCAAAGTTACAGTAAATGATAAAGTCTGGGAAGCAGACTCAGTCAATTTTGGAATCACAGAATTACAGAACCATTTTGATTTGGAGGGATGTCTGGAGGTCTTCTAGTCCAACCTTCTAATTAAAACAGGCCAATCTCAAAGTTAGCCTAGGTTTCACTGATTTGTCCAGGTTTTGTTATGTTGAAAACGTTAATAAGAGTACTCAGATATTGAAAGGAAAGTATTGCTATTTGCAACTGCGGGAACACAGTAAAGGAGAAGGTGAAGAGAAGATTTTTTTAATGTTATCTACTAAAACAAAGTACAAAAACTCTACAGGGGTACATTGGAATTTTGCAAAATTTTCAGTTGAGCTATTAAAGGAAAAGAAACAGAAAACATTTTGTGATGCATGTGCGATGCTGCATTAGTGTTAAAAAAACTACCTTTGAGAAACTTAGGAGTAAAACTTTCAAATATCTTGCTTTTAAAAGAAATGAGAAAAAGCAATACTGTTCTACAAATTTTTTCCAGTCTTTAAATGTACTCTCAATATTTAACAAAAGGTTTTGGGCTTGTGATTTATCATTCTGATGGTTTAGAAGTATGGTATAAAACAATTTATTCCCACAAAACCAGTTGTTGCAAGATTACTGTAGAAGCTGTATCAAATTGTTATTCTCAAATTAATCCAAGCATCCAATATGCTGCCACTTCTTAGATCACCCAGCTACATTAATAAGATTTAGCACATGATTGGAGCCTATCCTTAGAGCAAAACACAGACGTTGGAAGCACAAGGAAAACCTAGGAAGATAAACTCTTATGGAATAAAAGCATCCTTACAATTTCCAAGTATATTTCTTGATAGTGCTAAGAATAGGGTTTTGCAGCTGGCTTAGTTTCTTTTCCCATTTTTCAGACTATTTAGTTTCACAAATGTTGACTTATGACGAGTAATGTGTAAGACAAGTGCACTGATTTTGATTATAAGAGTATTAAATCACCACTGATTAATCTGGAACAATCAAGAGAAAAAACCCCAACAAAACAGGAGCTCCTCTTGCACTGCAAGGAATAAGTTACAAGGATTACTTTTCCCAGAGTTTTAAACA
This sequence comes from Oriolus oriolus, assembly GCA_013400235.1. Classification (NCBI taxonomy): domain Eukaryota; kingdom Metazoa; phylum Chordata; class Aves; order Passeriformes; family Corvidae; genus Oriolus; species Oriolus oriolus. The sequence continues at coordinate 95,293 of VXBT01001342.1, forward strand.
GGCTTAAAAATCTAAAGCTGCAGTTGAGGAAACTATTTTTAGTGGGACAAACTGTCATTGATTAATATTGTTTCTAATTACTCCTCTGCTTATATAGTGTCTGTGCACGTCCAAGAGTTTTCCAATGTTCAGTCTTGCTCCCTCTGCTATTAATTCACAAAATTCTAGCTGTTTCATGTGTTCACTAATCTTATCCATAAATTTCAACCCCTCAAAGACTTAAGATAATTTCAAATTAAGTTTTTCATTAATTAAATGGTTGACATTGCTGAAAATATCTCATTGTGTTGCAGGATTTGCTAGTGAATTATAATCTCAAGTATGTAAAGAGCTCACTGGCATTCCAAAATCAGTGAAAATATGGTGCCCTAGAGGACTGATACATATTAGGGCATAAAATAATCAGTACAAAGATTTTATCTGTGATATCTAGGGTTCATTTTGGGGTTTTTAAAGAAATCTTTAGTAAAATGTTGTTAGTGTTATTAACAGTAAATTACTCTTAAGATGAAATAATAAATTCCTGTCAGATTTGCTACATGATTTTTCATGTAATTCTTCACTGTGTAGGATTATAAACTAATTTCAAAAAGAGATTTAATTTCCCTTGGCTGTGGAAGCAATTAAGTCTCAAAGATTCTAAAAACTGATCTGTTGACTTGACAAGAAGCTGGTTTGATTGAGCTCCTTATTTGTAATAGTAAAGATGACTGGTAGATGTTTACTGGTAGATGTTAAATGAAGACTTTTATTGTCAGGGCAGTAAACAAACATATGCCAGCTAAAATTTTCTAGTATTTTTAAGAAGAAGGAAATAATGTCATAGCACTCTGCAGGTTTTAGTCCTTAAGGTTATCTGAAGATTTTTAATCTAGATATTTTTGCATAAAAATAATTCAGAAGAATTGTTCTTATATGCTGTGTGTTCTCTTACATAGAAAACTAGCACTTGAGCTAAGATAACAAAATTAATTTATGACTGGATATACTTGGGACAGTGTTTTGCATTACAGGCTGTGATCCTTAAATATCAACAATACTGCCTCAAAAAACTTTCATGTCTCTGGAGAGGAAAGTTAGAAACTTCAGGGACAAAACAAGGTTATTCTCAACCAAATAATTCGTCTTACAGAGAACACTTCCTTCAAATAATTTATCATTTTCAGCAGAGAAAGTTTCTCATTTTAAGACTTCAGGTGAAAGGTTAAATTTTAAGAAATAGAATTTTAAAATTCCCAAATTAACCCTTCGTTATTCTTTGATTTAAAACATGAGACCAGTATTTACATTTTTCTTCATTCTGATCAATAGGTATAATTTATCATGTTGTCAAGGAAATCATAACTTCTTATTGTTTCATGTGCATAAAACAGCACAGATTTCCCTGTTTCACTGCTGAAAGGGTTTCCTTGTGTTAGTATTGGGTTTTGGTTTCTCACGCACCCTGACTCTGGGAGTGTTTCAGTGTGACCCCTTCGGAGGGGACGGAGCAGCCCCTCCCTGTGTTCTCATGCACGTGTCACTCCTCAAGAGCAGCAGAGCGAGCGAGGGAAAGGTGCGGGTGTGGAGCCCCCAGGTGCCGGTCCCTGCCCACCAGAGACCTGCAAAGTGAATTGTGGCCCAGCTGTCCCCTGTGACTGGCAGGCAGCCTCAGCCACGAGCCCGGGTTCAGAGTGCCCGTGGCTGTAATGGAATAATGGACAGAACAGGCGTGGCACAGGGATGTACCAATGGGACCTCTGCCCCAGCCACCAAAACCACGGGAACCATACAGCTCTGGCAGTCTCCAAGGCTGCTGCTATCAACATCTCCTTGGCAGCAACCTTCCCATCCAAAGACATTTCACATACATTTAGCTCTTCCTTCTTTTTTTCTTTTCCTAATTTTTAACATTTCAAGTATAGAAAACAGATTTACCTTCACAGGACTTGCTGAAGCACAGATATTTCTGAGCTATATGAACTCTCTTACTTTTGGTCACAGCGACAATCACAAGGCTCTTCCCTATTTGAAGTTACTATGGTTACAGCTGAACTGGAGCTGTGGGTTGCACTGCTCTTGTTATTGATAAAATTGGATATTTATCAGAGGGAGCAGTTTCTGTTTCTCATAAAATCAAAGGATTTTGCATTAAGAAGCATAATGTATAAATACAACAAGGTAATGCATTTCAAACATATTTCTTACACAGTTATGTAAGACTGTTTATAAATGTGTTTTTAATTAAAATATATGTCTGCTTTCTTCTTATTCACCACTGAACTAATTTGTGAGTGCTGTGACTTATTAATAGGGAAAGGAGTCTATAATTCAAATTGGAATCTTTATTTTTAGACAAAGTCAATAGGAAATAAAAGATTAATCTTATTTTCTTTCCATTTGATACTGCCCTCCTAAAAGAATTTAGGCCCATGAGCTATGAAAGATATTAATATTTCTAGTCAGGAGACTAAGGTACAATAATACCAGTACTTTAGATAATGGTGTCATTTATTTTTTGAGTTTCTTCATTCTTTTAAAAGTAACAGCAAAGTAGCATTGAATACAGTTAGCATAGGGATCGTAGGTGATTTTTGAGTTAGATATACTTTTTACAGGGATCTATTACAAGCCAATTTGTTTCTACACTTGTCAAATGATACCATTCACAAACCAACTCCACAGACACTTCCCATGAGTCGGGTACAACTAAAATCATGTTGGGCTTAGCATGTGACAGATGTTACCTCAGTCCATGAAGTCAAGGAAGAGGTGAATCAGACTTCTGTTGGCATAAATACTGTGAAAATCTTAGATGCCTCACTATTTCCTGCTTCCCATCACTGAATTTTTAACTGAAGTTCACAGCCCTTTCTGAGTCAGCAGCTCTGGTACATTTTATTTCTGTTGGTGTCAGTTTTCTACTGCCACAGAGGGTGTTAGTGCTCCCTCAGTGACCTGTCCTTCCAGCCAGATCTTTATCTACCTCTATTTCTGTCCTCGTATGCTTACATTGAAATAAGAGATGCTGTGTACTTTAATGAAAAGTAGTTTGGTATTTTTATAATATTATTGTATCTAATGAATTATACAAGTCTTTGAGTAGTTACCACACAAAAACCAGGCCCTACTTAGTGTTCCTCAGCAGTGCCTCCAGAAAGCCAGAGGCCAAGCTGACTGCAGTGCAGCATCTATAATCTTTACTTAAATATCTAAGTTCTCACAGATTAGATATGTTACTGTGGTATAGGATTATTTTAAAATTACTTCCCTTGAGTTTTAAAGTCATCCATTAGGTAAAACATGATGTGACTTCATTGGACATGATAACTGTTGCCAGAGCATTATTCTGTCCAGAGGTAACTTAAATTAACTTTGTTCCATAGCAGACTATCACATCCCTTTTAATGTGTCCATTCTGACCTGTGCCCTTAGATTCTCATAATTAATGAAGGCAAATATGATCGTGGGGAAATTACTAGAAACTGGTGGTCAAAACAAGGTGAAAATGTTTCCTTTAGCTCTTAAGCAGGTTGGATGTCCTAAAGATCCTGCAGTTCTCTGTTCTTATGCAGATACTATTTATCATTTTCATTAATGAGTTGGCTAACGCAACAGAGGGTGTTTCTTTATTGTACAATAGTCTGCTGAAAGGAGATTGCAAACACTTTGAAAGACATGATTAGAACTCAATATGATTCCTGTAGTGATTTAAAACAGACAAGGATAAACGCTACACTTAAAAAAAAAAGCATCCTCATAGATAGCAGGTAAGAAGTGAGCATTCACTTCTGAAAACAACTTCAAGTTTACAACCTATGAAAATGAGTCATAAGTACCAACACATAGCAAAAAAAGGGAAAACAGGATTTATTAACGTGTTCTACAGCATTTTTTTCATTCTATTTCTTGACAGCAAGTGTTAACTACATTACTGGGATCTGATTTTAGGCACTGTATTTCAGGAAAGATATGAGCTGATTAGAGGGCAAGAAAACACTAAAAGGAAGAGATTGAAAGAAGTGAGTCATTTTAGGGAGGAGATGTCTGAAACGAGTCTTTGAATAGACAAAATGCTGCTGGAAAGAATCGGAATAAATATAAAAAATTATTCGTCTCTCATTAGGCTAGGAATGGAAATTACAGACTTGAAGAGCAGGAGGGGAGATTTGGGTTAGACATGATTCAGGAATAACTGCATTTATAAATTGTATGAATACTGAAGAGAGAGTCAGACTCCCTCGGGATTTGTGGAACCAGCATCATTTCAGTTCTTTAAAAACAAATCAGAGAAATATCTGTCAGCAGTAGTACGGCTGAAGTTTGCTCTGTCTCGGGCCAGACAAGCAGAGGGACAGAACAAAGACCAGAACCCTTCAGGCAGGGACAGGTAAAGAAGATCCAATAACTGCCGCTGGAAATGGAAAAACATTTGAAATGGAAGATACTTTCTGAGAACTGGGTGAACTGGGGAGTTTCTCACAGAAGAGGCAATTGATGCATTACCGAGTTGCTTGCTTTATTATTTTGATTTCATTTGGGAAGATTTTCAGTCATATTTTTGGGGTAGAGTTGGGAGAAAAAGCAAGAAGAGAAAGTTGTTTACATAGGAGGCAAGAGGAAGGAGAGGAATGTGTAGGCATCTGTCTAATTGGCTTGGCCTGCTACACACACACCCCAGCAGTACACTGGACTTTGATTACTGTTTTCTTTTCCTTCTATCATTATCACAGGGACTATTAATGAAAGCCCAAACTAATTAGCTAATAAGCAAAAGCTGAAAGTGGCAAATAGGTTTAGAAAACAAGTCTGTTTTTATGCCAGTGACATTAGAGAGCAGGAGACTAAACTGAGTGCACATTTAGCACATTAAGTCAGCATTGCTAATCAGGCAAAAACCTGAATATAGATGCTGGTGAACCAAGAAAATATCTTTTGTCAATAAAGTTTCTGCCTACACCTTTGAGCTATTCTGGGGAAAGAACTCTTTTCCTAGTTTAAATTATAACTGCAGTGGGAGTAGATGGGTGAGGTTACCAGGATGGTTAAATATAACTAGCTAATTTAAATATAGCTATATCAGCAAATGTTCAGCTACACACATCTCCTAAATTGTCTTCTGTAGCATAACACTTCCAAAATTCTTCAGAGATAACACATCAACAGAGATCACTTTGACATAAAATCTCACAGGAGAACTGAGATTCTATTTTGGGTTTATAAACTGATTTTGAGATTACATAGATATTTAAGTGCCATTTAGAAAATCTTAGCAGAAATGCTTTCAAAATTCCAAGATATGTTATTAAGACAAAGCATAATCAGGTGGTCATGCTTTTGTGTGAATTATCAGCAGTCATGTGAATGTAAAAGTATATAATTTTCATTTCTAAAACGTCAGATGCGAACATGACATCCCAGAGATGCTCCTAATCTTTGGGATTCCTGGGCTATGAGGACTGAGTCAATTGCACAATTATGTGCTAGAATGAGCACCAGTGAGGCAGTGAGTTACCGTGTAATTTGTAACCAGACAAGTAACTGGGGGTCTTTACATTAAATTCGGTTTGAAAAGAGAAAGCTCTGCTTTGTCCATGCAAAGAGAATATAATAAGAATAATAAGAATTAGAATAATACACAGAGACAGAACAGAGACAGCCTTCTTCAGCTGGAGATTATGAAGTGCAAGACAGACCATAGGAAGGACTGCGATCCCCTGTGTGCAGGGAAGGAAACTGAGGCACAAAACAGATAAGGCCTAAGTTAATATCTACAGGACTTAATTACCTGAATGTGAACCAAATGTCTAAGTGCTCCTGAGGATGTGTGTCTAAACGATTTGCTCACATTCAATTTAAATTCAACACACTCTATCTTTTTCTATTGCACTGGTAAACTGAAAATGAAATATAGGATTTGACTTAGGGAGAAGGAAGGAACTTAAGCTACTGATATGCTGAAGGAACCTTAGAATGGGTTACAGATATCCTGGTCTGGGTCAGAGGCTCCACGGCTGCCCATGAGCTACATCCAAGCTGAGCGTGGGTCAGGACAGGGGGGTTATGATGCCTCTTCCTTAGTGAACATGTGTAACAGACAGATAAGTGTTATTATATCCTTCTTAAAACAGGTAAACCATTACTCATTACACACAAAATCCACAGCAAAACCCATGTCTTTTCAGCACCCTTATTCCTCTGTCACAAGATCACAGTGCTTTATGCACAGTGAAACATGCTGTGACATTTTCATTTATGCAAGATTCTCTGTGTGAGAGGGGAAGCTTCTTCCTAACTCAGCTGAAGCACCAAAACTCATAGACTTGATGAATTTAAGGATCTTACATATTCCAGTTGATCTTTCTAACTCATTTTTATCAACTTAGCCAATATATAGGGCTGGGTTTGTCAAAACCAACATTCTAATGTTGCTTTATTTCTTGAACTGACAGAGGAATATGAAAATAACAACTCACTTTGCTTTCTTTCCATACAGTGACAGTCCTTGCTATTTTCCATGAGCTGAATGTGGATACAGATTTATACACACTCCTGTTTGGAGAGAGTGTCCTAAATGATGCTGTGGCTATCGTGCTGACACAGTAAGTTACACCCACCTCCATTCTTTACTTGGTGAGATAATTAAAGCTTTAATCACTGATATCATTCTCACTGATATAGTTTGTTCAACTATAGCTATACCATTTGAAGGCTGCGTTACAAAGATGTAGTTTTAGAATTTTTCTTGGTTTGTTAAACACTAGAATTACAATATTGTTAATAGCAACTGTATATCCAGAATGCAATTTTAGTTCATATTCTTTAACCCAGAATGCAGTATATTCTGTGAAATGGTAAACTTAATTTATTGTGATTTCTTTTCTCATCTAAACAAGGTGTCTTGAAAAAAGAGCACCTAGGACATAGGGCAACTACGAAATTCAAGACAGGTTCTTTTTATTTTTTGCAATCTATTATTTTCCAAGAGTAAAACCACAAAGTGGTACACAGTATCTGTTTATCTGCTTCTGTCTATGGAAGCTGGAAGAGCTTCAGCTGGTAACGTTATCTTAAATTTATATATAGCTTTTTTATTCTCAGGAATCCTCAAACAGATCACAAATGATGGGCCAAAATCACACAAGTATGTGCTGTCCTAAAAACACAGATGCTAAATACATTATTAACGGGATCTCAAGTTTACTCCACTCTACATGTATTATATGCTTCCTGGAGCTTTGCTAGAAATACAAATAATCCTCTCAGATAATCTTAAAAGTAACAGAACTGCAAAATCAAATTCAGTTCTCCATGATGCTTGAAGATGCTTCACAGTAAGCCTCAATTCAGTGCCAACTTTCTCCTTAAATCTTGGTCCCTTGAACTAGGGTTTATCCTATCTTTCAGGAAAAAAACTTTTAAAGAGTTTACAGTAGTTAAAAATGAGCTTAATATTTTGTCTGAAGCCCCATGGAGTGTCAACTTATAATAATTGAATCGCAAAATAACCCCCAAATTTGTTTCACAATACAAAAAAACCCCAGTATTCTTATTTATCATTCTCCAGTTACCAGTCTAGTAACCTGCACCTACACTAAACTCCTCACACTGTTTTCAGAGCAAGAGCAATATTTTCAAACACTGTCAAGTGTCTGAGCACAGAACTTCATGATACAGGCTGTCACATCCAGGGACTGGGGCTGGAATGTGTCACTTAGGAGAGCATCTGGTACATCAGATAATAAAATGCACAAAAGGAAAACTAAGCAAAGACCAGACAACTCGGTAGAGAGAACAGACAGAAAAGCATTGAAGCAGCTGTTGGAATTGGAAAGAAGCATGTAGGTGGCAATAAGTCTGAGATTTTTATCTCTCTCCCCTGGCATTGTTTAATAACAGCCCAGACATTTTCAGCTCATTTAGACCCTTGATCTGTTAGTGCAAGGTTCCCAGACAAGGAACAGGAAGGCTCCAAGCAACTCAAGGGAACCCAGAATGTTTTCAGTCTCTCTAGTTTTCAGTCACCCTGATGCCAAAGCACACAGATCTCCCAAAGGAGCAACTCAACTGAGAGCAAATCTAAAAAGTCCCATCAGATTCCAGTTCCATCAGTATTCCAATACATGATTCATGAGTTTCTAAACTCTACTGTTCCCAGCACTCAGGTCTAGGTTATGCACCTCAGCCTATCTCCTTCTCATGTTTTTTTTTGTTGTGCATGGGAGATTACAAATCTTTACCATAGAATCTCTTTTCACTGGAAAACTGATGTATTTTTTTGGGTATTCACTGTGACTGATTCTTTGATTTCTGTAGTCATTTGTATAGACTGAAGAGAATACATGGCACCATGAGTTTCACATTTCATTACTCTCTGGCTTAAATAATCAGCTTCTGCACAAATACGATGCTTCTGCAACCCAATATAATCTTCCTGTAGCATTTTAAGTAAAGATATACTGTTAATAATGTCAACTTCAGGTCATAAACACCCTACTAAACCAACCTGAGTTTAAATGAAGAAAATTGTTTTTCCATCACTGCAAAAGAACAGCTATTTTTTTCCTGTAACCCATACTATTCTTGTGTGCAAACACAACATGTTCATAATTACAGCAATAGAAGTCTATTTAAAAAGGTGTGAGAATAATGTTTACAAATCTGGAAAAGCAATAGTAAGTAATTTAGTACCCTACATAATGATAACCAGAAAAATAGAATATGAAAATACACATTGTCTTTCATTATCTAACAGAGTAAGTAGGATAATGTCTGCAGGAGTGATTCACTGAGGGAGAGGCAGGAGGAGAAAAGAGAGAAGGCCCTTGTGGCTGGAGGTGACAATTCGGCACAAGGCAGTATGGCTGTCTGCCAACAAGGGCTTAGATTGATCTCTCTCCTTTCTTTCAGCTTCTCCCTCCAATCTCTATTTTTCCTGTGCTGTTTTTGTTTAGTTTAAGAAGGACAGGAGCAGGACCAGCTACCCCTGCATTTTTCCTATGGATTTAGCAAGTCACACGAGCTGTGTGTTGCTGCAAGAGTGTGTACAGACAGTGGCCAACTGCCCTCAGAAAATACTAACCAAGGACACAAGTTCTCCGGGCCAGCTTAACAACTCTCCTCTGGCCATCCTGCCACACCAAACACCGGGATGTTTGTGATAATTGCAAGATTTCATTTATAGTGTGCTATTTTAAGATAAGACATGCAGGAGGGATCACTGTGACTCAGATTGACAGCAGTGGCTGCAGGAAGGCTGACAAGCTGTTGTGCATCTGGGAGAGCTCGCACACACAAGGGCCTCTCCAAGCAAGGGCATTGGAGATGGAAGGAGGATTTTCTCCTACAGAAATCACTTCCAGAGTTCCTTACAACTTTTCATTATTAGGATAAAATTCTGCTTTTAATAAAAATTTTTGAGAATTCTCACAGAAAATAAACATCAAGAATTGAAAGTATTTAAGAAAAATTATAGCAGAGCCTTACTTATTGGATTACTAAACATGTCTGCTTTTACCCAGACTATTGACTAATTGACATATGACTAATTATCCACAAATATTTCCTACATACTTTGTTTTCCAGAATACTGAGGAAAATCCTGGTAAAAGTAGTTTCATGGTTCCTCTTAAATAGTTCCAGGATGAACATATACCAACTCAGGTCATAGTACATCTTCTTCGCTCAAAAAATACTTTCATTCTATTCTAGTTATACCTGATACAAGTTAATATCTTGCTCAGACCATTCTTTCTTGGCAGAAGCTTGTATAGGACTTTCTAAAATAACATGGCAAAGGTAACTGATTTATTGAAAGGGTAACAAATTTCTTGAAAAACACTATCAGTTTCCAGGGGAAATAACTCAGAGTTCAGCTCAGTTGGTGCTGAGCACCCTCTAAGGTTATCTTTTCTCAGACAGTGATTCCTATAATTATCTTAGGCAGACAAGAGAATTCCTTCTGACACACTGGTGATTCTTACTGGTAGGCACAGTCATCATATTACTAATTTTAGTACAGTTTAGATCTTTTCAAAATATAAGAAACTCTTGTGATATAATGGAACTCAAATACAAAATGAATAAGAATCTTTAATCCTTTCTGGTTCTAGGTATTTGTTTACCTGTACTGTTATTATTTCAGTGGTTTTAATTCTGTTATTATGTCATTGAACTTGAAGGTAGCATACACATGAGAGATATGTAATCAGAGACTGAAGAAACAGAAATTTGACAAACATGAAATGCAGTTACAAATATTCAGTCTATGTTTTGTGTGGTCATTGGCCTGGTGAGGTAACTGTCCATTATCTGCAAGCATTACTTCCCTGCTTTTCACAATTTCTAATTGTTATTCCTTGTGTATTATATATTAAAATCAGCAGTTCTGCAAAGGACAAGAACAGATATTGTAACTACGCTGCTGAATAATTAAGTTGGGAGCTGGGAGTTGCAGGAAATAATATTGGCATTGAAAGTTATGATGGGTGTCTCCTTGGTGCATATCTCAGTAGATGTGAAGCTCCCTTTATGATTACATTTTTCTTTTTTCTTTTGTCATGGACTGTCTCTAATTTGGATCCTTTGCCCTTCCATTTTTAAAGCATTATTCTTTATAGTTTTTGCCAAACTTTGATCCCTGAGCACATTGAATAACGAATTTTGCAGAGGAAAGACATCTGAATGTTCTCACATCATATTTTTCCCACAAACTGCAGTTATATTCAGAAAGTGGCCTTTAAAAGTGACATCATGGGCTTCCCATATGTACTATGTCAAAACCTTTTGTTTCATGTGTATCAATTAAGAAACAAAGACTTTTCTCTTAGCTAATCCTTTGTTTCAGTTCCCCCCCCACCTGTAGGTAACTGGGAGTTTGTTCAGTCTAAGAACACAGGGAATTCTGTCAGCCTGAATCCCCTCCCTCATGCTGAGATTTCTTAGGTGCTGTTAGCAAATGGCAAAAAGTATTGAGTCATCACATAAGAAAAAAAAGAATGCTGGTTTCTTTATAGCCCTTATAGTTTAAGCTACTTTTTAAACCCTGTATTCATGCAATTTCATAGTGTCTTTTACCATAGTATCTCAGCCACTAGAGTGAAAAAGAAACTCATTTAAGTTCTATTTATTTTCAACATGTATCTGAGTCCAGACAGGATGTTATTCACCCATCCTAGGCATATCAGTACATAAGAAATAGTGTAAAAAACCACTTCTATGCATAAGTGGGCTGTTATGTACACACAGTTAATAGCTTTAGTGTACCTACACATAGAACTCTTCAGCCTAGGTAATTCTCTTTCACAAGGATAAAAGCCTAATTCCTTGCCAACTACTGTACAAAGCATGCACAGAGCCTTTCCAGGAAAGAAAAAGGGAAATAAAAACACCTGTGCCACCAGACAGGTGACAGAAAGGTAAAAGGTATCAACATATGCAACATTTTCCTGTTTAAAGAAAATAGATTTCTAAGTGTGAGAAGAGATGGTGAAATGAAGATGCAAGAAAATGAGATGGTGAAAGCAACAAATGGACAGTGTGAAGGTGTGGCTAGGAAAAAGAAGCAAGAAACCAAGATAGGGCACGTTGTGTAACTACAGATCATGACAGTGATACATAAACCTGTAGCTAGGACTCTTTAGAGGGAAGAAAAGCTTGTTTGCTCATGGGGATGCAGAGGAAAACCTGATTATCTTTCTCTGATGAAATTTTGCAGCTTTATATTTTTTGTTGTGAATGTCTATGTTGAAATCTTTAAGTAGTACATCAAAACCTACTCCTGAACTGTAGAAAACTGGCAACAGAATAGGAATTAGGACAGCCAGTGCTAAAGAGTGATATGCTGCAATCCAGCAGTGAACCTGAATTCAGAAAAGGAATGAGATTCTGCCAGAAATACAGGGGGTTGTTCTCAAACCCTTTCTTTGTAGCTGTCTTTACACTGACTGGTTGGGCAGACCTGGAGGGACTGAGGCCTGTATGAGCTCAGTTTGAGCAGTGGCAGGTTTAGATGAGGGGTTGCCTTTGCAAAAGCTGACCTAGAAATCACAGCTCAAAGACCAGCACTGGAACCCTGCAGGCACAGGGAGAGCTGCTCAATGGTACTGATTTGCAGGGCCTTGAATCTTTGACAAATATTTAGGGGTTTCAGTGTCTGTGACCTACAATTCCGGACAGATGACTAGTTGGATCTCTGGGTAAAGGCCCTGCCTCATTCCAGATAAATACTTATTGTGATTTTATTCCCACAAAGATGCCTGTAACATTGTGGAGGAGAATAAAATAGAATCCCCTGACAACCTGAAAGCAAACAAAATGCTACATGGAAGCTCAACCCAATCATTTCACTTACTGGTTCCCCTTAGACAAGATGAATTTGGCTACTATTCCCAATATAGCTGGAAAGGCTTATATACCAAGCAGCCATTCAACCAGTCAAATAACAGAGCAATTTATAAATTAATAGAGCAAGGAGTTAATTGTGCAACAAGTTAGTGAGTGATTTTAAAAGGTAGATGAGGAGTCCTTTTTCTGTTATTTCTATAATATTGAAATTATGGTTGTCCATCTGCTCTTTTTACCTTTGAGGAAGGGTTTAGTCCCAGCTTATTTTGTTGATGATAATTAGAGTTTCACGTCACTGACCATCTGGAACAGGAGATGTGAGCACTGGGAAGCTAACCAAACTTGCTATTAGCAGGAACTTTTAAAGCGCTTCTTTCCCAGAATAGAGGAAATCCCACATAAAATGTTTGTATCCTTGCTTAATAAAACTTCCTTCTTTTTTTCCTCCATGAGCTTTACTGTACAGACCAGTATTATGCTTAAATCGGAGGAAAAAATGCTGTTGAATTTCTATAATGCTTGTTAAAGCTGGAATTTCAGTATGAAAATGGGCACTCGGAACAGAATGTTTTCAGGAGGTAATTCTCATTCCTCTATACTTTTCATATTTCAGTATTTCATATCCCTTTCTCCAATATTAGTGCCATATTAAAATTTTACTTAGATCTAGTTAATATATGCTAAAGGTCTTCTCACTCTCTGTGGTCCTGGGTCTGTCTGAGCTGGAGGTCATTTCCCCCCAGCAGCCCTCACAGGGCTGTGCTTTGCACTGGGAGCTGGAAAGGTGTTGGTAACTCAGCGGTGTTTTGGCTGCAGCTCAGCAGTGCTGGCACAGCACCAGCGCTGTCTCTCCAGCATCCCAGCGGTAGGAGGTGGGCAAAGCCTTGGGAGAGGACACAGCCAGGACAAGTGACCCAAACTGACCAAAGGGATAGTCCATACCGTATGATGTGCTCAGCAATAAAAGCTAAGAGAAAGGAGGGAGAGGAAAATAAGTTTTACTGCATTTATCTTCCAGAGCAACTGCTACACATACTTGGCTGGGCATCACCCACCAATGGGAGGCAGAGAATAAAACTTTCATTTTCCTTTGCTTTCACACACAGCTTTTGCTTTATTAATGTGCCTTTATCTTCACTCCTGAGCTTTTTTCCATCTTATTTTCTTACCCCACCCCATCCTGCAGAGGAGGGAGTGATGGAGTGGCTGGGTGGGCACCTGTCATCCAGCCAGGGTCAGCCCACTACAGCTCTCTAATTGGCACTGCTTTGTCTATGCAATTTATATGAATAGGCAGCCTTCAGCTGCAGACTAGTAAGCTAGAGTAGATTTCAGTGAGCAGTGTTATGGAGACTGCCCTCAGGGATATATGAAGATACAGCTTAGCTCAAATCAGCTGGGAATGTCTGTACTTGTCAGACTCAATCAAAGCAGAGTAGCTGCAGGTATCTCTGTCCACTTATACACAAACAGACGGATAAGTTTTGAGTCCACAATTAAGAACACTGCTTGCAGTCCTTGCAAATCACACCTAAGTGGCAATTATTTAGCTACTCTTTCCCTACAAATGACCAAACTGGCATCAAAGCTTCTTCATTTCAAAGATTTCTATTGGGAACTCTTCAGAACTGAAGTACACCCTGGTACGAGTCAGCCTGGTTTTTGAGCTCTTCCAGATGTTTTTTCTTGTCCAAATAACCTTTCTCTAGTGAATAAGACAGATTTTTCCTGAGAGCAAGATAATTACATACAGAATCTAATTCTACTTACAGAGACAACTCCCTTTTAGTTTAAAATGACAGTATTGATATTATTTCCCTTGAAGTGTTCCAAAAGAAAGCTCATTTCATCCTCTCTGGGTGAAATATTGTATGTAAGAGTCTGGTTCTTGCAATAAATCAACATATGTTTCATGTCTCCTGGCAGGGAAGACAGAGGAGGAGTGTCGCTGTTGGGGGCAGCCGAACGACACACATACACACAGATAATGCCTCAAATAAGGGCCAAAAGCTGTTTATTAACAAAGCAGCTTCTCTTTATACACTTCTGTATATTATCATTGGTGTTTCATAGTCATTCGCTGCTAAGTTACTACAATAGACTCGTTGGCTATATTAACTACAATATACTACCATTGGCTACCTATAGCATAAGTGTTCAAGAATGCAGAAAAATACCAGGTGCAGAAATGTTGCTGCTTTTCTTCTTCTATTGTTTGGATTTCTTGCTTCTGTTGATACATTTCAAGGGTAGAAACTAATTGTTTTTCTTCTCACTGGCTTTTCTCACTAATAGAAGCTAACCATCTCCAACTTAGGACCTGTGAAGCCTTCAGACTAGCTGTCTGCCTCAACAGAGGAGTGTGTGTCAGAAAGGTGAGGGAAACCTTCCTGCCATTTCATTTGCAGGGTAGCCACCAATACCTATTCACTGCCCAAATCCTTCCCTGAAATACAGTACTGGAGAGCACGGCTGTCTCAAAGAGACAGAGAGTTTGTCGCAACAGGATACTCCACGAAAATTCTGTTATTCACTGGAGATCAGATTTTGATTACATGAACAAAGAACCCATTCCTGCTGTAGGAGAATGGACTATCTCCAGTGGCTACCCAGGAACACCAGGAAAGACTGATGTGTCTTGTGATCCCTCTGGGAACCCCTCCAGAAGCTCTGTGCTACAGTTCAATCTGAATTTCATCACTCCGACCTGCTCTAAGCCTTTTTTTTTTTTTTTTACCAACAAGATCAGGTAAACTGCTTCCTGCTGCAAGCCTTGATCTTTTAAGATTCAAATCCTTAAGCTAGTGAGGCTGTTAGAACTGACATAATTCTCCATTAAATTCTTTTGCACATGCATATGTGCAAATATATATATATAAATATATATATGTATTTCTGTGTGCATGGGGAGCTGTCCATGAAGCACATCAAAATAATGCAGATGTTATCAAATACTGAAAAGTTACATAATGCCAAAAAATTTTCATATCTTACAATGGAGGAATTGAGAAGTACCTTTTGTAAACATTTTAATCAAATGTACTTTTAAAGTATATTTTTTCATACACAGAAACCCCCCACTCTCCATACCCAAGACATCATTTTAGTGTGCATGTTTCACCTTTTGGACTAGGAACGTTAACAGATTCAGGATATACTTTTGTCACTTGAGCAAAGAGAATAATTGATAACAGCAGCATCAGCTGCCTTCCTTCAGCGCCAGGCACAGCAGGAGCGACTGCAAACCTCCAGTTACTGCACTTCACAGCTACTTAAATGATGAGACTCAGCAAATTTCTATTCTTAGAATTTATTCCAATGGTTACAGAGCTCCACTCTCTCCTTGTTTCCACTTGCTTTTGTATTGGCCTCGATCTCATTCCTTCTCTCTCCTTTATCTTTTCACAAGACAATGGTCACCGTCTCCATCTCGCTCCACCCATTCCCCTGAACTGCATGACCTACTCCACCACTCCTGTTGCACTCACCAGTCCTTAGGTCTCCCATCTGAGATTGAAAGAAATTATTTCTAGAGATAATCTAGCACTGTAAACTTCAACTTCCTTCATACCCTAAATCCAAGAGAAACCCTGACTTCATTTCTGCAGCAAGCACCTCTTCACTATCCTTCTTATTACATTGTGACAAACAGAGGAGGTAACGAGGACAAGAGAGGTGATGTCATGGTCAGTTCTGAAGGCTGGGGACAGCAGCTGGCTGAGTCTGGGGACCAGCAGTTGCAGGCAAAAAACACATTATCATTTCAGTTTTAGATGGTACATGCCTTAAAAAATGAGATCATGGAAGATTTTTAGTTGATGAAGTTTATCAGATCTCCACTGAGATTTGTCAACTAAACACTTCAGAAACCTTTAAAAATTTGCATTATTTTGTCACATTTTTACAAGGGCGAAAGATATGTAGGAAACAGATGGGTAATTTCCTCTTTCCTCCCCTTAGAAATGACAAGTCTGAATTTCAAAGTGGTACAGGGAGAAAGCTTTGTAATTATGTGGCTGTAAGGTTTCTGTCCAAGATAAGCACAAAGGTATTTTCTCTATACTGGCTCTGCAGAATGCAAATTTAGAGGGAAAAAAGAAAGAGAGAGAGAGAAAAAAAAATCTTCATGGAAAATGCAAATGCAACATGGCAATGCAGTCTCAACAGTGGCATTTTGGCAGTCGCAAGCCGTGACAGAGACAGGGAACATTCAGGGCAGCACTTGTGCAAGTGGTCCTCAGAGCTCAGTGTGACAGAGCTGGTTCATTTCTACTGTGGTTAGGGCAATGGGACTTACGAACATTCCCTGTAAAGACCATTGTACCAGGGAAAGACATCCAGTCTTTTTATCAGTTTGCTCTTTGGAACTTTGATGTTCCCCAACTAATTGCTAATTATAACGATCTACATATTCTGAATGTAATATGCATATGTGTATGTTGTTTGGATTTCTAATGAAATTTCTGCACATTTCTGGGGGGACGTAGTGACATTAGAATTAGGATTTTGGAAAGGAAGGTTTAAATACGATTAAAATTTTGAACAAAGTAGTATCCCAACAATACACTGAATAAACTGATATTCACATTTTTCCCTTAGTAATTTCTCCATTACAAAATCTCACAAAAGTGATATAATTTTCAGAGTTTAAAGCATTTTCATTTTGTATCCCAGTTCACTTAATGTTTACTTTATTTTCACTTAAAAGAAATCAAACAGTTCTTTCTTTCCCCATTGTTCTACTGGGCTGTAGCAAGCACAGCCAGAAGCGGTAGTGAGAGAAATGAGAATAATAGAGTGCCTAGCAGGCTGCTGTTCCCTGCCTCAGACACACTGGGAGAGGGTTACAGCTAGATGAAAATATTCCTGAAGAAAATTTCAGCCTCCTGAACCATTTAACAGTGTACATATTCTATATTACAGTATTTTTATTCCTAGAGAGTAAGGTTAAAGGTATTTCTAAACTCTCATTTTAGGATGTTCACAGTTTTATATTCTATTTCTACCATTAGCAGGACTTAGTCCATAGCTTGGAGAGTGTTTTCATTGTGCACTGTTGGAGCGAACTGAATGCAAGAAAAGTTTCTGAGGCAAGACTCCTACATTCTAGTAATTATGAGGGTAATGAAACTAGGCAGAATTATTTTCCTCTTATTAATAGCTGTGCTTAAGCCTCATAGAACTTCCTGACTAGGGAAAGTATTTATTTTTAAACTAAGTGGTGGAAATTAATGTGTTATACTACGTGTTTATCCATAAATCAATGGAGACTTTACAAAGCCAGAAGGAAAAATTGTCTGTTTGGCTGCCTATCATTTCTGTGAGATTTTTCACAGTGCATTGGATAGACCAATAGCATATACCTTAATTTTAACAAAGGAAGATGTCCCTTAACTCTTTCAGCCTTAGCACTGAGGAATAATTCACGTTCAGCTGGCAGTTGTGTCCAAAAGCTTTAACATGTGTACTTATGAATAATGCATTCTTATCAAAGGAAAAACTCTCATCCAGTATATTTGGTATTAGGTCTCTTTGATCAAGTGATTTATACTTAGGAAATTGGCGTGGGTAGGATTTTATTATCTGGATTATTTTCAAGATTCCCATTAACTTTTAGATTTTCTTCAAGTGGCATATGTTTATGTTGCAAGGCTTAAAGTTGACTTATCATTTGAAACTCCTGTACAAAGGATAAAAAAACACATACTTCCAATTATTTTGAGTAAAGTATCCCCAAAGATGGAAGTCAGAGATACAGAATGAGTGTATGAGTGTGTTTTCTTGTTTTCTCTTCTTGCTGTAATTCTTAAGGATAAAAAAAATGTTTTACTATTTTGATTTCCTTAGAATTTGGGACTGAAATTCTATCCACATCAACTTTCCCTGCCTAAGTGGTAATTCCCTCTCTTTGTTTAATTTTACCATGAGTGAAGTTCAGTAATCCTCCAGATTGCCAAGAGGTATTGGCAGGTGTCGTGATCAGCACTGACTTAACGCTTGAGCAAACCAATTTCCACAAGGTTCGGCAGCCCCGTCTCTGTTCTCAGCAGCCCCAAGCTGCTGAAATGAACCCCCGAGGCTGTGGAGAGCCAGCTACAGTTTAGAAGGGCTTCAGACAGAGCACCCTTTGCGGTTCCAAGGCAAGGAGAAAAGGTACAAGATGGATGCAAAGCCACCTCTCAGCCCATCTGCCATTCTGCCCGAGTCCCATTCCCTGTCAGACTGCACAGGCTGCCTCTAAACACCTCTCTGCTCGTGCTTTGAGCTATTGCTTTTCAGTCAGCATTTACCAGAGGTAAAGATCACTTTCAAATAAGTCTGGACCTATTCTTCTATCACCTTCTCAGAAATTCTATCTTTAAATACTTTTTTCCAAAAGAGACTTAAATGGACTATTTACCTTCCCAGCACAGAGGATTTTTCCAGTGGATGACTATTAGTACATGTACTGGGACTTGTTGGGTTATGCTTTCTTTGTAGAGCACTGTCCAGTAATTTTGTTTTAATGTTCTAACATTAAAGCTATAACAGCTTAAAGAACTTCGGGCTATAGAGTGATAAGGTAGTAAGCAATACGTAATATTGCAATTTTAAGATTTCTACCATGGCTGGGATTTTTCTTTTTGTTAAGCTGTAAAAAATAAAATGTTAGCATATGAGCAGAAAGCTAAATGAGGAGAGCTTGAGGCCCACCTTTCTCCTACAGGAATATTATTGCCATTCTCTATGCAAGGCTGACCAGCTTTTCTAGCGAGTGAAGTGCCTCTCCCTAAGGTGAAATTTCATTCTGTTTATTTGCTATATTTGGATCAGGAACAGAGACTTACAATTCAGAATATGCCTAAATCCCCATCCTCAACTCCAGTATATCAAGAAAACAAAACACGTAACATGTTTTGTTTCTGACATTATTACTGCCAACACTAGATCATACAATTCACATCTGGATTTATTTTAGACTTTCTCATAACAACAGCTGCATTTCTTGTCTTCAGTTGGATACATTTTTAAAAATTAAAATTGCCATGGCAACAGCTGCAACCATTTATTATAAAGCAATAGAAGTGGAACTAATATTTGTGAGAGAAGCTTTGTTATCAGGATAGCATTTCATTCAGACAATGCCCGAGTCATTTTTCCCTAGCTGTTCCAGTTTTTAAAAGAAAAATATAGAAAATATTTTCAATAATGAAATGTAGGTGGGTTTGAACAGCTCAGGAGATTAAAAAGATTTTCTTCTTTAGACTACTGGCTCATCTCAAATCCAGATTAGCAAGAGGCAAAAATTATCAGATGTTTGGTGGGCACATGGAAAAATCAATAGGGGTATGGAGCTCTGAAAATCTCATTCCCATAGCAGCTATGTTCTCAACTGCAGCGCAGAAACAGACAGCTGAGAACACAGGGTGTGTCTTCATTGGAGGAAAAAGTGATGTGACCCATCCTTGAGGAGTGCTAATGACTAACGCAAAGGAAAACTCCATAGGCAGCTTGCAGTGCTAACACAAAACAGTTCCGAGTGAACTGTCCTGTCCCTCCTGTCCCTTGCTCTGTGCTGTGTTAACTGAGAGAAGGGAACTGTTTTCCTGAGTAAAATGTGGCTAAAGAGGGATGTTTGGCACCAGCCTCAAGGTTATGTTGTTCCAAGTCAGGACTGAGGTGGGGTCATCTAATGTATGGTCTGGGCACATTAGAAATCATGTGGACCATTTTGATTGCATCTATTTACAATATTTCTTGGAGCATTAATCCTTTTATAAAAAAAAAATCTCTAAGAATCTGGGTAGGAGATAGACAAATTGTACTCCAGATATTAAAAAGCTACATGAAATGTAGATTTTTCTTATTTAACCCCCTTCTGACTATGAACGAATCTGTTTTGCATGCACAGACTGTACAGGGATGATATACCACATACCAAGGATTATTAGAAAGTCTTAGGCAGAGCTGGGGAGAACACTGAAATAGAAAAAACTTTGGACAGACTTTCATAGTCCTTCCACTCTAATTTTTGTGGGATTCAGTGTACCTTATCTTTATCAATTACATCCAGATCAGGCCCCTCAGTGTACTGCTCTGTTCAGAAGCTCCCAAAGATGCTGAAGTTCAGTGAAGGCAGTAGACCAGGGGCTCCTTTCTTAATCTCTGAGAGAAAACATGCTGGAAGTGAAAAAGCCCAAGGCTGTTGATAGGCCAGAAGTTTGGCACAGCCCCATAGTATTGGCAGTAGACTGTCCATCTCCTCCATCTCCACCTGCATCCTCTAGCAGCACACTTAGCTGTGGCTGGGATATAACAATTTAAACGCAAACAGTAGCTTAAAAATATCTTAAAAGACAAAGAATACCCATACTTACTAAGCTCTAGTAATTGTTGAAAACAATTATCATATAGTCTGACTTCATTAAATTACTTTTGTGTCATGGACAATTTATTTCAAGGAGGTAGCAGAGGAGAAACAGAAGAAAAAACAAAATTACACCTCGTGCCTGAGAAAAAATCTATGAAGGCATAGAATTTGTACATTATATTTTTATAATGAGATCTGGTAGAATATATGACTGGTAGAATATAAAAATGACATCTGGTAGAAATCACAAAGATAGTTTTCTTTTTCCTGCTTTCTCACTTAACCTTTCAGGTCTTTGTAGCATATTCCCAGCAGCATGGTCCCAATTCTGTCCTTCCTCTTCAGCATTCCTGGGTAAGCTTTATACCCACTGTTACACTTCAAACAGGGCAGGTACATGGGACAGCCGAGGCTTGGCAGACCAGTGGAGAGAATGGGGTCCTCTCCTGTCTCACTGGCAACAGGAGAGAAGCACTGAGAGAAGAGTCTGTTTTCCCTGAGGTGAGGAGGACTGGGCACTTAGAGCTTCCTCTCCCTGTCTCTGGGAGTACTGAGCTGTGTACAGACTGGCTCCCTCTCAGTTTGGAATACTGTCTGTGAAAAGACATGGGATGCACTACCCTTGAACACATCAGTCTCAAGATTTTCATAAGCAGAGGTCACAGAAGAAAAAGGTCCTTTGAATATTAAATAAGAACCTGCTGTATATGTTCTTCCATTGATCAGCTACGCAGTCTGATATTGCCCCTCACTCCTTTGTTCACAGTCATTCAAGGGGATTTCAGAGATTACACTGTATTGTAGTACTGTTTAACCAGCTAAATCTCAGGGACAAGTTGGTTTAAAGCCTGGAGGAGGGTGAGGTGAGTAGGACTATGCATTTGTGAAGGATAAGGAGCAGCTGTTATTACAAAGGAAATGCTGCTCTTCATCCCTGGGTATCTCACAGTGCACACAGGTCTAGTGGGTTCCTCTATAGTGTTACGAGGATGAGTCAAATCCTAAATGAAGGGAAAACTATCTGGCATAAAATATACATAATTTTCTGTTGTTTCAGTCTTAAACTGCTCCTGAACAAAATCATGGGCTCTGTGATTCTAAGAAAATTATTATTTAATAAAGGTTTAGTGGAAACTGTTTCCATTTAATCTCCGCTAGTTGCTCATAAGAGCAAAGGATTTTTCATGACTAACCAAGCTGCTTAAAACCTTCCTTAAAGTGTTTGGGTCATATCCTGCTTATTTTGTAACACCAGCGTACATCTAGAACAACTGCACTGAATCAGTGGAGTTACTTCAGATACTCATCACTCCAAGGGTAATTTGAGGCAGTTTCTCCTCCAGAGCAGGATGACAGTAAATCACAGTGATTTCCTGGAAATCTGCTGCAGCGTTCTAACGCTCCACGCAGGCAACTATCAGCCTGCATCATTTTATCAACAGGCAGGTGGAGTTCAATCGACATAGATAAATGTAAAATTTGTTTGCAGGAGTGAAGTCACTGTAACAGACAAGGGTAGTTGAAAGGCTTTGTTACCTCATCCTTGAGTTATCCCAAAAATTTTAGTACAAAAAGGGGGGTTTAATTAAGACTCCCCTTTCTTCCAGTAATCACCTTTCCTACCCCTTATGGACACATCAGTCAGAGTCTTGTGAATGTGCTCTGATGTTTTATTCTTTGCACTCTGTTTGTAGAGCAAATGAAGTCCCATAGTATCATATTTTGCGACTTTTGTGTGAATAAACCTGAGGCATGGATCAAATTAGGCCTCCAGGAGCACATTAAACTTGCCTATGCTGACAGAACACTTGCAACTGCACATTAACTCAATTTTTGACTTTCAAGAGAGATACATCATTTTCACTGAAAATCCTTATTCCAGGGTCTCATCTCCCTGCACTAATGGGAAGAACTGTCACATAAAGCAAAGGTTGTGTAAATGTTTCTGATAAACATTTTTCAGCTCTTTTCTAAGTAACTTTGGAGACTAGTGGCTCACAAGTAAAAAATCCAAAGATAACACAAAGGTGAAGAATGCAATAATGAAGAAGAACAATGTAAAGCTAGGAGGAGATAAAGCTGTAGCTGTGTATGAAGAAAAGTGCTGCCCACTATTATCAGAGAAATACAGATCTTTAGATCATATTACAAGTTTAGCTGGTGGGTGTAGAAGTGCGAGAGCTGGGACTGGATGACAGCTCCCAACTCGGGTGGCAGGGGTAGGGAGGCAAAAAGATTGCTCAGGCTCAAGCACCAACATTAGCAAGAGTGTTAACACATACAGCACATCTAATTCCCCTTACGGCACAATTAGCATCATGCAGCAGATTTGGTTCAAATAACATAGAAAACTATTTCATTTGTCCTTCCAGATATTGACTGAAGAATTTGTTCCTTGTTCATTGTTTCTTGTTAACTCAGAGGGTTGATGGTTTGTAACTTTTACAGTCGTTTTCTTTGCAGAAAAAATGTGGGGTTTTTTACAGTACTGTTAGAATAGAACCTTGTAGGTTCTATTTTGCATAAGCATAAGTGATTACAGAGAGATGCAAGGCAGAGGAGAAGTCCAACTCTTTGTATTAATACAATAATTTATTTATACATTTAACTCTTCCTCGGTGGTTGATTCTTTGTTTCTACTTTCTTAGCACTATGTGCATCTTCCCAGTTGCTGAAGCCACTAAAATCTCCCTAACTGGGAGGACAGACTTCAAGCTGTTCTAGATCCATCCAGGCCTTTCCTCTTCCTGCAAGGTTTAAAAAGAATGGGAATTTAACAGTGAGTTGGATTACAGTTCTGCTATCCAAAGGAGAAAGGATCATATTTGCAGGCACAGGAATGTGTAAATTGTGTGCCTTTTGATACCATCAGCTCATAAGTAAGGACAGTCAGACGCATGACACAGAATGCAGCACATGTTGTCACAGACAACCCGCTATCAGCCATCTGTTTTCTGCTGATGTGCTTCATTCCTCTCAAAGATATGGGACAGGAAAGAGTTGTCACTGTGACTGTGATATTTCCAAATAGATTTATGAAAATTAAACATTCAGAAGCAATAGCAGTCATTTGAGAATGAAGCATTCCTATGCTGAGGCTCAGAGATAGGCGAACGTATTCTACTATTAAAGCCTTAGTTTTCTTTTACATAGATTTTAAGCCCATGTTGCTGTTCATCAGGATTTCTTTCTGTCAAAGATAAAAGCAGGTTGGAACAAGGTAATGAGAAGCTAAGATACTTGTACAGATGACAGCGCACACCATTTCTCACATGCACTGGAGTAGAGAAGCTCCACACCAGATCAGAGATGATGTTAGGCTTGAAATTGCTCTGCCTGCAGGCCTGTTAGGTCATCACTCATTGTCACAACTATCATCTCACATTTCCTTTCTATGGGTCTGTAGTGACTGCAGCCCTGTAGTGGGCAAGTTCTGAGCAGGATCAGAAGGATGCAGGGTGCCCAGCACCTCTGTCAGCAGGGACTTGCCAAGTTTTTCCTGGGCACTGGGGAAGCTGAGTTCAAGCCCATCCAGGTGGGTGAGATACCAGGTCCTTTTATGGCAAAGGTGGTACAATTTTAGGGCAAGAATGGGATCACCAGGATAGGTGGTTTCCAAGGTTCCCTAAGGAGGCAGAGCAGACTTGCTAAGGATAATGGGTTGGGAGACAGAGAAGGAGGAGGGAGAATGACAGATTTTCTGCAGTCCTTGATGTTTGGGGGTAGAGGAGAACTAAGATCTGCATTGGGGAAAGTCTACCTGGAACAACACAGACTGTTGTTTTCTCTGACAAGCTGCTGCTGCTGTGTGTCAGCTCAGGCCTGGACGCAGAAGAAAACTGAAAATAGTTACCAGTGTGAAACAATAAAAGCTCATATACAACAACAGTAAGTGTTAGCTTGGTTTAAAGTAATCAAGATAAAACATCCTCTAGTATTTTAGAAATTCTGGAAAAGCCTACAAAGGAACAAAGTACAGTCAGAAAACAGAGGAAGAAAATAAGCCATGACATGGAGAAAAAGAAACAGCCCAGACAGAAAATAGTTTCCGAAACAACTGCTAGACCTTTTGCTAGAATTAAAAGCAATAATACTAGTAGCAGTGTGATGAAACCTGTCTATAAGTGGAATAAAAACCATTATGTGCTGTATTGCCAAGGAGAATAAAATTTTGAGTATCCATAATGAAAGTTCAAATGCTGGCCACTTGGGCAGTAATTCAACTACCAGTACCTTTTATTTTTTCTCCCAGCTCTTAAAGCTCTATATAAACAGAAAGCTTAATAGCTATATTTCTGCAAAGTCTCTGTTTCAGGAACCTTAAACATCTAAAAATTTGTAAATATTGTCAGGAATAAATTCCATGGAGACAGATTCCTTTATACAGGAGGATGTACAAAAGATTCCTCTGTGTTCTTTTAACGTACTGATCACTGTTTTAACACATCTGAAAAATACAGTAAGTTTGTTTGTCGTTTGAAATTTTTGTCTAGAAGATGTCCATATATTTGCTTCAAAACTGTTAAAACTGGCTGCTTCTGCAAGTCCTTAAGCATTCCTGCTCTGGTGTGTCTCTTCTTTGCCTTAACTGCCTGCAAAGCTTCTCTGCTTCATACGTGCTTTTGTTGGCTTGGCACAGTCACATCCCAAACTTCCTCATTTGTTTTTATCTTTATAGTTCATCTACTTGCTCTTCCTGTGTGAGGAGATCTTTTGTGAGGAAGCCTAAGAAGGCTCTACCAGCCTAAGGCTTGCCAAGAGAAGGTGTGGGTGTCTGGTGCCATGCATGGGCTTCACTTCTGGCTCCTAGTTCAAACACATACTGTGGATAAATTACAGCTCTGACTTTTTGGCTTTCTTCCAACACTCTTAGGAAAACCATATAGTCAAAAAGTTGTGTGGGAACAGAAATTGTTTGGTTCAATCCACTTCTCTGAAAGATCCAAGTTTTCTAACATGCTGTAGTGACCTACCTTTTTCTGTATAATTATAATCTCAGGAAAAATAACCTTCTTTCCCTCTTAAAAACAACCTTGAACTCTAGAATACTTCTTTCTGGCCTGTTTTATTTTTCTTAATTAGCAGCTGATGAAATCACCGTGTAGTTCTATAATTATTTATCACCTGAGGGAGATCCCACTTTAGTCAATGAAGGTATTTTAGAGAACATCTGACCTTCCTGTATTTTCAGGTATTTTTTTCTTTTCTTCACATTGTTCCTGATTCTCTTTGTGCAGTATTGCCTGGCACGTGACGAAGTGGCAAGGAGGAAGAAGGGCACTTGGCTAAAGGAAGCCCTTTGGCTCAGCCAGTGGAAAGAAATGTTCCTCTGCAAAGCTGTTTATTTTCATGTTGGTCAAATAGACAGGAGGAAGACAGGAGTAAAACAGTCTGCTTACTGGTTATTTCTAATAACTGATTCTACATAATTCTATTAGAAATTTCCTGCTGTTTGCACACATTTTCCTTCTGATGCTTCAATGTATTTTCTTCAGCATAATGTGTTTTTCTGAAATTCATCTGATACAGGCATTGCATCACTTTGGCTTATATCAAAACAGAGAATCTTTATGTTGTTCTGCTAGTTAAAGCTGACTAACATTTCTTTATTGGATGCTGCCGCATTATCCCTCTGCACATCAGGTTTGGACAGAAACAAAAGTAGGATACAAGATTTAACATCAACATATTTTTCCTCAAAAAATTTGCATGAATTACTGAAAAATCTCTGCTGTAATGCTAAATGCTTTCCATTTTATTTCTTTTTTCCAAGGAAAATACTTTGTGCTGTACTCACAGGCTGGGAAAACTAACAGGAAGTAAAAGATCTTATGAACAAATGAGATTTTGCTCAAGAATAACTGAAGATGTAAAAAGTAATCAATTAAGATGTAACTGGAAACATGACTGGATGCTTTCTACTGCAATAGCCCTTCTGTCATGCAGACCTGTATTATTAAATCCCTACAAAGTGTGTAGAATGAAAATGTTTGTCATGCTAAGCTTTCATCCTAAAGTGATCTTAACAGATGAGGGGAGGGAAGTGGAATGATTGGCGTGGTACTACTGACACAAACTGTTAATTCTTCATCTGCTTCAAGCAAAAGCTACCACCCTAACTTGCAATATATTGTATAAATAAGTATTGCCTATATTTCCTTTTTTGAAAGCTCTGAAACCATTTGACCCTGTCCAGTGGTGTTTGCTCAAGGAAACACAGAAGAAATTGAAAGAAAAAGAGATTTGTAAAACAGCTTTCTAATATGGAAAGTGCTGGCTAATCCTTATAAGAACCAGCCAGGAAGTGAAGTATTATTCCTGACTCCAACGAAAAGAAGAGGCAGAGGTTACCAAGCTCACATACAGACAGGGAGCAGGGACTGGGACAGGTGTCTGTGACATACATACATCAAGCATTCAGTGAGGAGCCAACAAAAATCTCTCATTCCTATCCCTGCACTCTTTCTCATTATGGGTGGCAGATAAAACAGGCCTTTGTCATTAAATCTGTTCATTTATCAGTCTTGGAATACAGTTCTCTACTGCACTTACTTTGAGGACTCCCTTAATCCACTTCTGATACAGATGCACAGAAATAAACCCTTTTCTTTCTTCTTCTTAAACTAGTTCAGTGTTCAGAAAGCCTCTAAAAACTAAACACAGTTTGAAATTTAGTATCAAACTCTCCTGCACTGCTTATTAATGAACTGCAATCAACCCCTTTGTACAGAGAGCAGATAGCAGAGGGCAGGTCATGCCAGCAGGCCTCTTGAATTGCTCTCCAAGGAAAAGGAAGAAGAGTAGAGGCACTATAATTTCAATTATGGTTCTTTCCAATGTTAAACTTTGCCATTTTGTTTTTAGGTCAAATAATTGGTTTGGGAGGAAGTACTGGACTAAACAGGATAAAATCCTGTTCTGTTAAATTGCAGCTTATATAGAAAAACTGTCAGGTAAATTAGAGTGTATTTTGGATCTTGAAAGAATTAAAAGTTAGTGCTAAAAAGAAACATATCCAGAAAAATAAACAGCTCTAGTACAGAATAATGCAAAATGAAAAGTAGAAGTAGATACTCTTTGAGCTGCAGGGAAGCAGGAGTTCAGTGAAAGATTTAGATCTGAAACTACAGTTAGCATAATGAGAATATGCTGTGTTATGGTGCTTTTAAAAAGTCATGGGGGGCACACTGAGTAGAAAAATTTCTCAGTAAGAACGAGTCACTTCATATTTGTTCCTCAAATAACTACATTAAGAATAGGATGCTTTCTTCTAGTTTTCTTCATACCTGAAACCTGTTGGTAGACTGGAGGGCAAACTGTAACCCCAACCAGTCTTAACAAAGTCAACTTTTCTCGCCCTAAGATTAACATACTTAATAAAAAGCCATTTACTGACTATAAGTTACATTTGCCTAATAAATTTTCACTCCATGTCAAGATCTTTTTTGTTACTGACCATCCCAGCATGGTCAGATACCCACCATTCTAACAGAACCATTTTCCTTGATTTTAGGACCTCTCTGAATTCACCACTCAATGCAGGCCACAGCACCAGTGGCAAAAGATCATTTCCTGATTTATAATTCACTAAGCGAAACAGACCAGCAGCTGCAGTCTGTGTACTTGGCTGGGACAAACATCAAAGAACCAAGTGGCTGCCTTGCTGTCAAGACAAACCTACAAGTTTTTAGGCAAGACAAACAAAATTAAAACTGATCCATTGGTCTAAGAAAGTCACCGTTGAAAAAGGACTGACAATTTAGACAGCAACATGTTGCTATTAGCAGTTCCTCTGCTACCAATATTTTGTGTCCTTGTATCAATAGCACTTTCCACCAGAAATCATCTCACTAATTTTGTGGTGGTGCTGATCAGCATAACTGGAGATAACAGACTTTGGTGCTCAGTTATTTCTATTATAGTACACAAGCATTCACCTCTCATATTTGTGGTGCTCCATCATAAGCCTTGAGAGTCCTTGTGCCATTTTTGCAGACTGAAAGCGTGAGAACTGTTTCCACGTCCTCATGTTATTTCAATGCAGCTGTTTAGAAAATCCTTTATACAGAGCTTCAACTCTAAGCCTTATCTCCAAATGAAAAACGTCAGGCTGCAAGGATCACATTCTTAATATCCAAAAGCTTAAAATATTCACAACTTTTAAAAAATTCTAAATTTTTAATTCTTAAAACACCAACTGTTTTCCAGCAATCCAAGGCACATTCTGGAATCCAGTGCCAAGCTCAGCACATTTTCTTTGACATGGATGATAAAAGTACTCAAAGCAGTACTCAAAGCAAGAGAACACGAGGGTCTAAAAAGTTGCTTAATGAGTTTGTGAGGCTTAAAGCTATTTTGTAGCTGTTAAATATAACATTTCAACAAGAAAAAATACATGGAGTTACTGGTGTTCTAGGTAATAACTGCCTTGTGGCAAATAACAACTCTGAGACCCTCAAAGAACTATTTAGTGCACAGCCCCTTGGCTTTGGTGGCGTCCTTTCCCATTCCAAAATACGTGTGGTGGCTGCACTCCAGGGTGGGATATGGGAGATGACCTTGGACAACTGCAGCAGTTTCTTCTGAGGGACAACATTCATTCTGTCCACAAGGTTTCCTATTGCTGAGCTCTTGCTCCAGCTCTGGTTATGAAGAGTTAGACCAAGAAGGGAAATACTTGGTGGATGGTGACAAAATTGCTGCTGCACGTGTGGTATCTGCTGTGATTTGTGTCACCCATTTGAACCTCAGCCACAGAGATGCACTTTTTATCAAGGATATTTGCAAATATGTAACTGCTCTGAGGACATATGGCCAATAAATAATTCAAAGTTATCTATCTTCCCTACAGTTTTCTTATCCACCTACCACCTTTTAATGTTTTGTTGGCCTGGAAACAATATCATTTATGGCAGTTCTAGTATAAAGGTGTTACTGACTGGAAGTAGACTATTTCCAGTGTGATACCTTGAAAATAAATTGGTTCTCCCCAGCCTCCATCAGTTTTGCTCTCATCTGCCATTAGCCCAGAGAAGTCTTGTTTTGCATTTTGAGTGCCTAAAACTGTTCATTTTCAATTTATTTATTCCAAAATTGTTACAATGTGATTGAATTTGTTATTCCTTTTTCTCTCCCTCTCCCCCACCCCTTTGTTTTCTTTTCAGCTCTATATCCATCTACAGTCCTAAGGAGAATCCCAATGCTTTTGATGCTGCTGCTTTCTTCCAGTCAGTGGGAAATTTTCTGGGGATCTTTGCTGGATCATTTGCCATGGGATCCTCTTATGCTGTTGTCACAGCTTTAATATCCTTTATGGTTTGTTTTCAGGGAGCAAATCTATATATGTTGGAAATAATATGCAATATCTGAGACTGACCATCTTTAGTTTGAGCCTGAAGCTTTTCACTCTAGGCTCAAGTGTTTGCAAACAAACAGACAAATCATAAATTGACAGGAAATGTCATTTGTCAGATCTACAAATTTCTTTTTTACATTTAACATTAGGCAGGACTCTGGCCTTTATCATCCTATTTGTAAATAATCGTATTTTATGGAAAGTGTTTTGAAGTATTTTGAGGCTAAAACATGAATTTATTAAGTACAGCAACTTATTGATGAACTCCAGGCTAGCAGCAATTACACAAAAATACAAGGGAAACACTACACTGCGTCAGTGTGAACAACAAGTCCAGCAGTTTAACAAAGCTGGAAATGAAAGGTCTGTCTGTTGCCCTGCATTTTTTGTTGTGTTTTACAGTTCATATAAAATGCTACTGCCGAAAGATCAGTGATTGTGATCCTTCTTGCATTCACACAACTGTAAACAAAAGCGAGTTTGTTTACAAAATGGGACAAAATTACTTCATTTTCCTTTTTTCTGGGAAAAAGAATATCAAAGGCAGCCAACTAGGTATTATTTCAACCTCCACAAAAGTACTTAAAATAGCTGACTTTAAAATCTGTTCTGGATTTTCCTCCTTGAGATAAGTTAGAAGCTGTGCAGTTTTTCCCAAATTCAACATGTATAGATGAGTATGGTGGGGGAGATTTTTTTCTTTCATCCTTTATCAGACTGGGGGTAATTTTAGCTTACAAAACTGTTGGGCTTTTATTTTTCCTTAGTAATCTTTTAGCACTTGACAAAATTTACAAAGCTGTGTGAGTTTCCTATGTTGGAGACAGGTCTGTTTTTCCTCCTATCCTGGAGTGCTTTCTTATCAGCAGAAGCCGCTGGGCTTACAGGTAAGTGTTGCATTTAATTGAAAAAAGCAGTTTTATAATATGCCTCTAGTGTGGGTAAAAGGCCTGGTTTATTTTAGGCATGACACCACAGATAAAGCTTCTAAAAGCCTGTTGCTATATTGAAGATTGTTTCATCTTTAAGAACAAATCTGTAGTGACATTGAATTGTCTTCCCAACAAAGACATAACAGATCAAGCTCAAGTCCTCAGTCTTTCTTCCCTGCATTATCCCATCCCTATTAGTTCCTCTATTAATCCCCCTATTTTCTGGCCAGCTATGGGACCAAAGATAACAGTAAGTACCAGGAAGGAAATGGGCAGTGCCATGTGATTCCCAGAGACCGTGTGCTCCTCTGCACATACTGTGTGTCCTGGGCCCTTCTCATTTTTCACAGTTATCAAAAATGAGACCAATTATCAATAATAAACAGAGAACAGGGGCCAGTGGGTGGCATCCACCTCTGTACTTAGGAAAAAGAAGTCATCTTGTTCAGAGCACCTACATGTACATCTTTGGCACAGCCATGTCCCAGTGACAGGTAGAAAGATGTGTGATCCAATTGTTTTTTCATTAATGCCAGGAAAGAACAATCAATTATGTACAGTCAATTATGTACCCAGGGTCTCCATTAAAGTGTACACAGAAGTTTAGGCAAAAATTGTAAATGGATACAGTTTACCTCCACAGCAACCTATTGTATAGTGTGGTTCGAAAGAACAAACTTTGTATTACCTTGATTGTTTTAATGCTCTGGAGGTTGTCACCCCTGAAATCTAGTGCTCTAATTCATGTCAGGGAAAATCAGGAGATGAAAAATGCTTAATGGAGTGGTAATGCAGCCCATGCTGATTTGTTTGCAAAATTGTTCAAAGCCTTTTGAAGGCAATAGTTATGTTTTTTTTGAGTTCTCTGGAGCCAGCAAGTTACTTTTTTAATATCAGCCACATGAACTATTTCTGAATGGGTATTAACATCTGCATCTTCTGGCACCTTTGTCTTACTAATTATACAACTTTTCATCCTGTTTACTGCCAAATTCTTCAGGCCAATGAA
The DNA here is from genome assembly GCA_013400235.1 of Oriolus oriolus. NCBI lineage: Eukaryota > Metazoa > Chordata > Aves > Passeriformes > Corvidae > Oriolus > Oriolus oriolus. The sequence continues at coordinate 127,263 of VXBT01001342.1, forward strand.
TAAAAACAGTGGCACATGAACTGAACAAAAGGGTGGTATTTCATTACATCAAGAAAATCAGATACCAGGTGGAATAAAAGTCCATTTTGTCTCTTAACAGCTCTATACTGGTTTGGGCTTTAATTTTCTTCACAGTAGCTAATGTGGTGCTGGAAACAGCGTTGGTTATTTCAGGTATCACTGAGAAGCACTTACAAAGAGCCAAGGGACTTTCTGCTCCTCAGCCCACCCCAACAGCAAAGGGGCTGAGGGTGCAGAGAAGCTGTGAGGGGACGCAGCCAGGACAGCTGATCCCAACTGACCCATTCCAGAGCAAGAGAAGCTGGAGGAAGAAGGTTTCTCACGCATACCCTTGTCATCCTCTCCCCCATTCCACCGGGGGGGAGGGAGGGAGCAAGCAGCTGTGGGAGTCTGAGATGCTGCCTGGGGTTAGACTCAACAAGCTCTTAAAAATGTGGCATGAATACTACTGAAAAATGGAAGCAAAGAAGGGTGATGGTTGATCACTTGCCTCCTGCTGGAGGTACGGATTTCCTAATCCAGTGACTTCCAAGTAAGGACTGTTTTAAAATGCGTTTCTCACAGAGCACAAGGATGCTATGTTTCAGCAACTGAACAATTGATCATACATTACACAGAAAAAGTAGATTTGTAAAGGAAACACTAATATCTTTCAGAGCCTCAGGTGCTGCACCAAAGGTAATTTCCATTTCTCAGGCATAGGAACAGACTGTAAGTCCAGACAAAAATAATTGGCATATGTCTTTTTTGCATGCTGCAGACATGATGATGGACAGCAGAGTCTCTCCTGGTAGTTACTCTGAAGAGTGTTTCATTGCTCTTTTCTGCTGTAATATATAAAATATCTGAAATAAAAGACTTAATTATTGAACAGCACAGATGGTGGTAGTAGCCATGGTAAGGAATTTTAAATGGACAGAGGCAGAGACAGAGGAAGAGATTGGAACCGAAGTAAAGTTTCAATTTAAGGGAAAAGATAGAAAATTGTTGGGAAATTTAACTAATTCTTGTCAAAAAGGGAGCTGATGGAGAAAAGATAATTACTTCACCAACACATACATTCCAGTAAAAAGTATCAAGCCCTTTTAGGTCTGTCACTAGCATTTTCTCATGGGTATTTTTTCATGGGTTCTGAGTTTCAGGTGGAAATTGTTTAATTACACTGTTGTGAGAAGGCTTTCATAGAAGGCTGTGAAGTTTAGTCTTGAAACTTTTATCGGTTAAATCTTTGTCGCTTAATTTCTGTATAAGGCTTTTGTCAGAAGCTGTTATTATGGAAAAAATCATGGAGCCTTTCTTGTGGCTTCAGAAGTTCAAAGCTGTGTTTTACAAATGCATTTACTTTATTAGTACTGTGCTGACATTGCCCTTTAGTTGTCTGGCTTAACCAGTTTTGTTGTTGCTTTCATCTTGTCTCAATTTTCTCTGAAATAGTTTTGACTCCCCTCCTTTCAAAATATTTTTTAAACTCCCAGTTCAGCAGGAGAAATACTCTATTGGTTAAGAAATGAGGGCTGACTTTGGTTCAGCCCTCATTCCTCGTACCTGTGCTAAGGAAGCCTGAGCAAAATGCGGTTTTGTGCAGCCCCCACACAGGTGGGTTACACACAAAGCACCTGCTGCAGAAGGCGGGGGGAGCCCAGGAAAAAGTCAGTCATCCTTCAGAACATGCTCAGCTCTTAATCCACACTCTGCCATTTCCAGTCCTTTCCAGCTTCCTTGCTTTGCCCTTTGTCTGTCTCAGTGCATGGAGGTTCTGGTTTTACAATCCAGTGCGCCTGTCCTTGAAAGCAACCGTGAGAATCCAGAAAGCCTCACTCCAGCAATGGCACAGCTGCACCACTGCATTCAGTGGACCACACTCCTAGTTTGAACTCTCCGAATTCAGTTGACATGCTTCAAAAATTAACTTGTTTCTTTAGACATTTATGCCTATATTCATCTTCATATTCCTTGGATATTGTGTTTTCTCTGTTCATTCCTTCTAAAGGAACTTCAAAGGATTAACACTAGACATCAGTACTTCCCTGTAGCTATTAAGTAATGCAATTGCAAAATAATTTTATTCTTATAATGCTTTCCACAGCAGATCTTCAATCATTCTGAGCTTTTTGAAGTGTAATATCGAAGTATTTCATAATTTAGAAATAATGGGCTACTCTGGTTTTTTAGTGGGTAAAGTAAGTGGTAAGGGCTCACTTGTTTAGCTTGCAGATTTTTAAAATAAAATTTAAATGAAGATTAGTACAGGTCAGTATTTTAGAGAATATTTCATTCCTCTGCCTCAAGATATCCCATGATATATAACACACAATATATGGGCCTGACTCCGGTTGAAAAATGAATGTGATCGAACCAGCAAATCAAAATAAAAATCTGGGATGACTACACAATTACTGTTGTACTGGGAACTGGAAATTATAAATTAATGTTATGGTTATTAATCTTATAGCTATATCATCAAGCTGTGACATATGCATGATAAATTGATTCTTATACAGTAGAATCTAATTTGTGCATTTTCTCATTTGCCCTGAAGTATATCATTCCTGACTGCTGAGCAAAGCTGTAATAACAGAATACTAGAGTAAGGTGAGCGTTAATAGAGTTGTTTTCATTTGCAAACTTCATTGCGTAGTATTTACTAGTATGCTATGACATAAAATCATAAATAATTTAAATTAAACACTTGTTAAAATAAATGAGAAAAGTACATTTATTAATTGCTTGTTATCATGTATTATAATTAACAAAATTTTCTACATTTTAAATGATCACTCACTCTGGGAAAGGTTCCATGGTGAACATGGGCATTTAACGGTCACCTCAGTTAGACCTTCTCTATCTACAGCTGTTTGAAGCGAGTAGATATTCAAATAAAAAGAGATTAATTTACCTGCAGAAATACACTCAAGCCCATGTATGAGAATTGACTTGCATGTATGTGTTCAATTGATGCACACTTCAAAGTCACATAGGGACTCAGTGTAAAGGCCTCAAAATTGCTGCCAGGCACCTCTGATTTTTACACAGTAAAGACCGGTGTTATGAAGACAAAAAAGACAATACACCTTGAAGGAAAAAATTGTTGGAGAGCTTCATTTTTGTTCCTTTACTGGCTTTCAGAGCCCTTTGATTTCTGATCATTATAAAGGGAAAAGCTTGTGATAATAAATTACTGCTGCTTCCTCACCTTCAGCAGTTCTTGTCGGAACATTTTGTGATGTGTCTGCCTTTGTGACACCTGCCTTCTTATTCAGGAGCTCACAACATCTACCTAGCAGGAAAGCTTTTCCTCCTTTTCCTCCAAAAATAAATAAGCAGCATATTGTGAATGAGGTACCCAGGATGAGTCCAAAAGATCTGGTCTCTCACTGGGGCAATTTTGTGCTAACTTTGTATTTAGGACATAGCAAGAGTAAATGTCACCAACTTCCATTTTCTTTAACACTGCTGACAAAGTGCATTTATCCTCGTGCTGTTCACTTCTCCTATCTGTTTGCTGTGATTTGTCTAGAATCTGTCATCTACCTCATTGCTTTTTTAAAATGCTGCGACCAGTACTTCTTGTGACGCTCTCAGAAGGGATCAGACATATCTGTCTGCAATACTGAGCACTGTGAGCCCAAGGCAGTTTGGTGCCTGATGGGCTTTAGTTAACTGAGCTGACATTATTCTATACAAGGAAGATATTCTGGGCTTTAAATTCTAAACTGTGTGGTTTTCTTTTCTTTATTCATTAGTAATGTGCCATGCTGTGTCATACAGAGTAGGCAAATTCCTGCCAGTAAGGAGGGAGAAGGGCTACCTTGGCTTCCAGGTTGAAAGGAAAGAGACCACAACTCTTGTAAGTGGTAGTTCTGCCACTCCCAGGAGCGCAGGATGAAATCTAAGCCTAATTAGGAAAACAGGCTCTTCATAGGTAAGAAGATGGCACTTGCACTGCTGTGCAGAGACAGATGACAACTGAGCTCGTCTGCTCCAAATCCCTTACTGGAGTCAAGGCTTGGGTCTGGCTAATTTAGGGGCTGCTGTAGGTATAGCCGTCTAAGGCAGTAAGGGAAAAAGAGAAAGGTGCATGTTTTTAGAGAAAAGTACATCTTCTAGCAAGGCATTAAGCTGAGACCAAAGATCAGTTGCATAAAATGTGGATAGTGGAGTCTTATTGCTGGGGCAGAGGTTCAGAATAAACGGGATAACCACTCTTAGCATGTCCAGAATAAAAGCTGTTATATGTCACCATAGGAGCGCCAATCTAAATTGAATTCAGCAATTCATTTGGGGTTACAAAAGTACAACACTGAAGCCCAGGTCTCACTTGAAGCAGCCAGGTGCAATACTGATGAGGAGGTCTCAGATAAGGGCCTAAAAAATCCCCTCAGCTCCATCTTTTGTTGCTTTCTTTCACTTCAACATAAAATCAACCTCAGACAACTCCAGAGATAAAAGCCTCATGAACAAAGCACGAGCTTTGGTTCTGCATTGGTGCAAGTCTGGTGAAGGAAGCCTTAAGTCTTTCTTTAGTATGAAGAAAATGATTAGTCACACTTCATATGCCCAGTGAAAACCGCCTCAATAGGGATATTGTCGCCACTGGGTGTATGGCCTTATTACTGCAGCAATTTGAGGCAGACAACAGAGTCTCATTTCCTGCCACTCACACGTTCAGTCTGCATCCCAACAGATTCTGTGGAGATTCTGACATAAATATGACTCCAAATTAAATGTTATCTGATTTAAATAATTTCTCTTTTACCCAATCCTCACTGGTGCCTTTTCCACGCATTTCACCACCTTTAATGAAAGACCAGTTCCTGCTGTAGTACTGTGAGATTTCAGTATGTTGTGCATCTTTAGAGAGGCATCCCAGAAGCTCTGGAAAACTTCAAAGTTGGGATGAAAACTGGGAAGTTTGCTTTCAGATCTTTTGAAATGAAGCGGTATTTTTATCTATTCCTTTGTTTCCCCAGAAGGTTTTGGGGTTTTCTTTTTCTAATTTCCCTTTTTTACTACCAAAGGACCTGACAGCTGGAGACAAATGTCAGTTTTAGTCTCTCAAATTAGGAAATTCTCAGGTTTTGATTGTGGCCACTCACAGGTTTGCATTAAAAGCACATTGCACATGCTGATCTTCTCTGACACTGCTTTCTGCATGTTCGCGAAATGATATAAAAAAAGATTTTGTGTTTTAGTGACAATATAGGAGCTATTTTCAGACTAGCACTTGTAAATTAATTCCTACACTATCATTTTAAGGTTGACACTATCGGAAAATACTATTAAATATACAAGTTCCTACCCTATATTTTTTATACTACTAGATTTTGACTTAACAACCATTTCATCTACATGTATTTGTAAAAACTAATGTAAGAGTAAGTTCTCTAACTGTATTAACAGCTAACAAGCTGTCTCTATTTCTCTGTTATAAAAAAAAATCAAATAAAATGGCAGGATTTTTATTTCTAATAAACCTCTTCAAAGAGGTTGATCTGCAGCTGAAAGTTTACTAGTGACTATAAGCATTTTTCTTAAGAGAAAAATTTCAGTAATCTGTTAATAAACACAAGGAGCTGTATTGCACTTAAAAACTGACCACCCATTTCAACTCAAAACATCCCCTGCTTACTTTAAGTTAGCATTTTGTACTGCAGTTGTAGTACTAGGTGTCTCAGTACTTGGTAATTTTGCCACTTAAAAATGTAACAGTGAGTGAGCTGTCTCCAGCAGTCTGAAATAGAGGACTGGTAAAAGGCCATCTTGCTTTATCTGCCTCCCTACATCTAATGGATACTTTCTGTTTACAACTCCAGTATTGCCATATCTGCTCTTACCTATTTCTCTCTGAAAGCAAGCCCACAAAAACAACCTCATTTATGTGCCATACTCTGTCCATTCAGTATTTTGCTACCCAGCTTTAGCTTCAAAATCCAGCTTTATTAGTCCTACAAAGAATCCAGATTGCCTTTTCGTTGTAACTAAAGAGTTCTGTGTTTGCCTCTTTAGGTACTTCTCTTTCATTTTTAGTTAACATGTAATTGGCCATTACTCTTAAGTAATCATTTTTATGGGTACTCATTACAAACAATTTTCTCCAAGCCTTTTAACGAGCTTTTTATTGTGAGGGGCATTACTGGTACATATTAAGCTTTCGATTGTAGCAATTGAAATATTCCAGTGCATTCCCTCAGTCTTCCCTGGAAACAGGGTATCTGGTTTCTACACTTGCATAATTGCGTGGTTCAGTTCATTTATTCTTATTGCAAAATCAGATTTAAGCCATTTTATTCCTCATGACACTCTCTCAGTTCTCTCACTACCCATAATTAACAGTTTCTGAGCAGTCAAAACCAGTTTATAATCACAGTTGAATTTAATAGTCAATTTTAAAAATGCAAGACTTGACATCCTGATGATTAATAGAGAAGAAACTGCATCAGAAACTCTTATCTCCATTTCAGTTACTGAGCCTGGAGCTAGTGATACTTAGCAACATTACTGACTGGCTGTATTTTTAACTGAAATGTCATTGTTTGAGCATCCCATTGCATATTATTAATGCCTTGAGAATTTTTAAACTCCCCAGATCAGTTCTGCACAATCAAATACAGTTACTGAGAAAAAAGAATTAGACACATTCATGAGAGCAATTAGACCTCACAAAATATAAACTCCCTGGAATGTATTTTTGCAGTGAAAATCTCACCACTCCCCACGTTATTTACAGTGAAGAAAAGTCTTAGTGTAGCTAGAAAAAAATAAATATCAAAACAGACTTAAGAAAATAAATATTAAAAAACAAAGACACACTAAAAGCTCAGTGGAATTTCTCTTGGCTAAAGAGTCAGTGCTCCATAGAAGCAGTACAGGTAAATTTACAATATAAAGAGAAGCCAGAAGCAAAGAAGACGTCCACAGTGGTTTGTGGGGGGAAAAAAATGTATTTGTTTCCTTATTTTCTTTCGGATGACAGTTGTCCCTTGTGCCAAATCAACTCAGAAGTATTTACTCCATACTTTTGTCTTCCATCAAAGGCATATTAATGTCAGGGCTCAGTTCTTCCCAGAAAAAAGAGGGGCTTGCAAGTAAAGAAAATTGGATTGTTTTTACCCAATATTTTCTTGGTTAGCAATCTAAGGAGAGTCTAAAGAAAGGCGTAGCAAGGTAATGATTAATTTAACTGGTATGTGACAATTCACAGATCCCACACAAACAATCTCCCCCAAATGAAATTGTTTCAGCATTGTCTAAATTATTACTTTGATTTGTTTCCTTATCTGTGCAGTGGTTCAGGACAGGAGGATATTTCACCTACCTCAAGGGCGCTCTTGCTGCTAAAATTCAAACTTTTAGGGATTTAGGATAAGCCTGTTAAAGAACCTGTTGAGGCGCCAGTGCCTGAGGCAACTGACACTTGTTCAGCATGTTGCTGTCCATTTTTCCTGGGACTCTGAAGCCTGGCCTGCTCCTCTTAATGCTTTTGAAGTAGCAGATTGTTTGTATTGGGTTTGCTGAGCTAAAGGTGCAGCGCTGCAGATTCTTCATCTTACTGAGCCCCTTCTTGCCGGCCCTCATCAAGTCAGGAGAGTCACCATCCTGGAGAAGATGGAGGAAGCTTTATCCAGTTTCCAGTCCAGGACTGGAGGAACAGACTGAGATTGTTTTCACCATTGCCCTTCATGCTCTTTGTTTCCAATAGAACTGGTTTATATGTTTCAGTTCATGCTTGTTTAACCCCATAAATGCCTAGAAAGCTGAAACACAATTACATCACAAGGATGAATGGTGCCTAAACCTGGACAGGCATCTTTCTGCTTGCTTTGTTGCCTCAGACTCATCAGTGTAATGTCAGTACATGCGAGCGGCCTGTGAGCTAAAAATTGTCTAGCAATGTGCAGAGCAGCCCATGGGGAAGCAGAACTAAAAGGCTAATTAAGGCATGCTGCAGCTCCTGCAAAGGGAGGCAGGGGGGAGAAGGGCTGAAAGGCACGAGGACTAAAGCACTGTGGGGTGGATGGTAGAAAACTGTGTGTATGTGAGCCCTGGAGAGCCTGGGCACGCAGCGATCCCACTGCTGGCTGGCTTTGTGCTCAGCCCGCTCCACGTGCTTCGGGAGGCGTGTGTGGAGGGTTTCAGGGAACGACGATCAGAACGGACACAAGAAAGCTCTGAGCTGCTGTGTAAAGAATTATCTATGTAGACATGCCCCGAGTTTAAGAAAAACACAGAGCTTTCTTCCTCCGTGGGCATTTACATATGGCTACTGGTGGATACTATTTTTGTTTTTCTGTTTTCTCCCTGTATGGGTTCCTCCTGCACTATCTGTGTCCAGACCCCACAATCTTATCAGCTACTTTAATTACAATGCTGCATTACAGTGATGTTACTCTGTGATTCTGGTGAGTTAGGACCAGGGCCAGGGAAGAAGTATTGAAAAATATCACTATGAAACAAACTTGTTGTTATTATTATTCCTGACAAACCTGCTTCCCTGCTCCTCCAGACCTTCCACAAGCTGGGACTATAACTGCTGCCATGTGTCTACAGTCACTGGCCTGGCTGTTCCGGGCAGCACAGCTTGCACCTGCCAGAGCATCACTTTTAAGCAATGTGTCGTCGTTCACCTTGACATCGTTACACACAGCTTGTGATAAGCTACAATCAGGCACAGGCTGAAATTATTTTACCCTGTTGCAGTCATTCAGTACCAAGTGGTCTCAAACCACTTAAATGTAACAAAATTATTTTTGCCTTTCCTATTCAGTGCCTGCCAATTTTTTTCAAATAATCCAAAGTCCTACATATTACGATTGTTAGTCCTGCATTTACAATGTCAGTTAGAGTATGGTTGGATCATACCATGTATTAATTGAAAAAAATTTTCTACAGCCTTTGTATTTCCAAATACACAACAGTGGAAGTGCTATGAAAGCATGATTGTCCTTAGAACATATCTCTGAAATTTCTTTTGTTATAAAAAGCTGTTAACAGACTAATTTGCTGTTTTATGCAGCCTTTTGCAAGCCGAAGTAAGAAAACAGAAGCAGCTAACTCTGTTTTTTTGTTGAATTTCAGGTATTGTTGCTGTCCTTTTCTGTGGAGTCACACAGGCCCATTACACCTACAACAATCTGTCACCAGATTCCAAAATGAGAACCAAACAGGTAGGGCATGGAAATAACTGACATCATGTCTTCCACTGGTGTAAGGAATAACAGTTACTGGAATGTAGCTGGATGGGATTTCATTAATGCAAAGCAAGAGGCTTATGTCTTCATTAGGGGAAAGACTGGAGAGTTTGCCAGGAAAACAGTAACTATTACCTGGATAAGGAAAAAATATAGGAATTTAAGAATCTGTTCTTCCCAAGAGACCTGAAATGTCAGACATGTATGGAGATTACAGCTTACACCAACTTCCATACAAAAATGCTTCAAAATTAAGGAAATCAAAGAGCTCTGGAAAGTAAGACAGAAGTGGTCTGAGAGATTGGATCCCTGCAGATTTTTGCAAGGGGACTGTGTAAACTGCAGTCTACCCCACAGATTTAAGCAATGACATAGTTTAATTTCTGTTTCATTAAAAATTGTCATAATTAGAAAGATAGAGATTTTTTTATTTCCATTGTGTTATTTAGAGTTTAGAAATGTGAAATTTGATCATCTGTTTTTTGTTTGAACAAATGACTAGTACAACCGCAATTATTTTTAAAACTGGAGGCTGTTCTCAGATCTATGGCATTGCAGTGTTCAAAATACTTTTCAGCTCAAGGAATAATTTTAGACGACACTGTCACTACCCAGATCCTGTAAGAAGTCATTTAAATGCAGTTTTCTTCCCTTTTAATGTTGACTCACATGTCCCAAGAACCCCAGGTTGTAGAAAATCTATCTCCTAGAACAAAATGGAAACACATGGTCCAATACCATAATTTTCATGATGCAATCTGATGCCTTTTTCAGCAATTCCTTTCTTTTAAGCATTTGAAATTTTATGTAGAAAATTTCATCACTTCTTGCACATCTCAATTTAATCAAAAATCCAATTTTCTATCAAAAACAGCTTGATAGAAAAAAAGTACTGGCCACAGTATCAGTTCAACTGTTAGAGTCTCACATTTTAAATCACAGAAAAGTTTCTGGTCAGTACTCCCATAATAAAGTGTTAGCTATTGAACAGTATGTCTTTCAATTGTATTTCTTCATACCAGCAGAGGCTGATGCTTTCAGAAGGTATTCCAGCAGAGAACTAACCTTTCTCTGATAACTGTATTGTAAGAGAACAACATTGAAATCTACTAGAGAATTGTTTCTGTTTTGAAGAAAGACTGAATTACATGTGCCACTACTCCCCCTGCATATAACTTACAGTTCGAATAGAAGGTTATTTCAGGGATTCATCTGCATGTTTTAGTGATGCCGAGCCTCAGAGACAGAAAAAGCCACGGCTGTGATATTTTTAATTACCTAGGAAGCGTTTCAGCTGCAGAATTAACTAATATTTTGTTTAAATGCATCCTGGTTTTGTTCACGCATATTCTGTTATTCCCTCCTATTCAACAAATGCAAAACAAAATAGTGAACATAAAACAGATTTACCCTTGAACACACAGAAAAGGGATTATGTGTTTCTCTATGGAGCTATGAGTTTTATGCACTCTTTCCTATTCTGTTTTTTCTCTTTCCCATAAGCCCTTAATCCTCAGCCTCCTTTACTATATGGTTCAAACATTATTGTTGAATTCCTTTGAATTCTTCTAATTTATTTTCTAATCCAAATATTACCCTTTCATATGCAGCTGTTTCAGTGAGACCTGCACTGCCTCTTTCTTTCTCTGCTCCCGAGAATTCTCTTCAAGCAAATTTAATAAGCCACACACTTGGCATTCTCATAATCATATATAACGTTGGTGCATTTTAAATGAATATTGTTGCTCAGTCAGTTGGCTTTGCTCCCAGTCTAAGTCATTTTTATTACTCATTACTGGCCAAAATCAAGGGCTTTTCAGTTCTTTTATAGAATTATTCCAAAGTAGTCTCTCTCTTTTGTTACAATATGATAGATCTTTCAGTAAGGAGTGCTGAACTGTAATGCACACTGACAAAGCAGTGAGTTAAGGCTGAAGCTGAAGCTAACAAAAACCATGGAAATTAGATTTAAAACTGTAAATCAGATTGCAAAATTGTGTTAGCTGTTTTTAAACAACTTTTTCTTTACTGCTTTGCATAATTTTCTTTGCATTTTTTACTTGCTTTTAAAATTTTATGGCTTGATGGTAAAATCCAGTATACAGTGATAGAGAAGGTATTTCTGACCCTTTTGCCAAGTTCTGCGTTTCCCATAATGCATCATCACTTGCTCTAAAATAATAAAAAGTTTTTCTCAGTCATTGATGTAAAATGAGAACTTTTCTACAGTTCTTAAATGAGAATTTAAGAACATCTATTAAAAAAGCCTGTTAAAAGATGCCATGTGATTATTAGTCCCCATGTATCCTTTATTATTCCATCAATCACTGTTTAACATTCCATGAAAGAGAAGTATTAGGTTTCAAGCATCTGAAACTTACAGAATAACTTACAGAATCTGAAACTATAAAGCAACACTAATTTTTTCACAAATAAATGAATTATTTTAACACTGTCATAAGAAAAGAAAGATGATGAAGATTAAGTGAAAAAGGAGGCTTTAGATAGTTTTCATTCAATTCAATTATCCCAATTTTCAATAAGTGTTTATAAACATTCTGTGTGTTTTTACTGTCATTTTTTAATATGGACAATGTTTTATGGCAGTATTTTTGAGCCATCATCATTGACCTGACCATGGTCATCATGATTTTAACAGTGAGATTGACCCTGCCCTCCATGGCGACAAGGTTAGGTCAAACAGAGTGCTCCTGGATTTCAGGCACTTAAAGTTTAATTTATCCAATGTATCTTTAGTGAAGGAGAAGATGAAGCTGCTGGGATCTGATCAAAAGCTATCTGATTCTGAGCAGCTTTCTCTAAAATTATTTACAGCTGCTATCTCACCTCACGTTATGCTGCAGCCAGACAGTTGCTTCTAAATCTTGGGACATTACAGCTCAGATTTTACATTAGGCTTCAGATGTACAGCTGGGCTGGGTTGATTTGCTCTGCTACAAGTAAGTCAGGGGCTGGGCAGGGTGTTGTGAGATAAATAGATATCCCTCGTTTGTTAAAAGTGGGCAGAGTGTAAATCCCTACAGGTCACCTCTAGAAAGGCATGCATGGATAGTTTTCTCCAGGAAGATAAGACATTCCTTGCTTTCTTTTTCTCTCTGCCCTCTATCACTTTCGCTCAAATGCCAAGCTAAGACCAGCACATTTTCCTAGTGGTGGAGTACTGACTAATGGCCATAAATATTATCCATCACACTTATGAGTTCAATCATTTTCTGGTTATGTTCCTTTAACTCTGAGGAACAACTGCAACAATGAGAATGGGGCTGGGCAGTACCTCTCCTTGGTGAAGTGTGCAAGGGTATGGAGAATTCTCTTTGCGGACAAAGTAGTGTCAGCAAGTTATAAATTCTGGAAAGGGAATTCTGAAATTCATCACCTATGGAAGAAGAGCCAGGGAATTACAAGAAGCCACAGGAAAGCATGTCCAGCCAGCAAGGGAGTATGCCACATACTGCCCTGCCTGTCTCCATTCACTCCCCAACCTAAGCCTTGTTCTCATGGTCACCTCTGAAACAGTTGTGTCTAACTGTTGTTGAAGGTTGCTTTCTCACATTGGGTAGTAGCCTATCTAATCACATTGGGAGTTAAACAGTTACCCACCTATTTTGCTGCTCCTGATAGCAAACCCATTAAGGGATCAGCTGCCTTGGAGACAAGAGCTCCTGGCCTGATTGTTCAGCTGCCCAGGGCATGCTGTGTGCGCAAGATTCCAAGTTAAGATTTCAGTGGCCCTTCACCTCCAAGGTTTAACACAGGCAGGAGAATGAGGTAAAGCTCCATCAAGAGAGCTCAGTGGCACTTGGCTTCTGAGTAACTTAACAAGACATGTAATCTCACGAGGAGGCTTGAGCAGATCAGTTTGCACTGGAGGACTGAGAGTTCAGACTGGGCTTGGGCTTTGCTCACTGATAGACATAGTACTGATTGCTTCAAATTTTAATCTCCACACTATAAAGCAGACATGATTATCTCTGATTAATAAAAGTCATCACTTTGCAGAGGAGAGGCTAATATTTCCTGGAAAATACATGAAGCTTTCAAAACGTTCCTAGCTCATTGATGATGCAACTATACGTCTTGCAACAAGGACACTGGCTAGGGATCAATCAGCTGATTGCTGGATCAGAAATTAAGGTGCATTCCAAAGACACTTTGGTGTAAAAGGATTGTGGTTTTAAGCATATTAATTTAACTCTAATTAATCACATTAATCAAAACAGGTGGAAAAAACAGTCATAAAACATGTTTTTAATTTGTCAAAAACTGCAAATCAAATCATTTTAGTCCCTTGACCCTAGTATGTTATAGTATAGTCTCAATATAGACTTTCGACTTAGAATAACAGAATCACTGAGGTAGGAAAATATTTCCAAGACCATCAAGTCCAATCATCAGCCGAATACCACCACGCCACATCTGCTCATTTTTTGAACACTTCCAGGGATGGCGATTCCACCACTTCCCTGGTGAGCTGTTCCATCCATGATTCTAGACTCACTTCAAAAGCAAAGCAAAACAGTAGAGTAAAAGTAAAGCATGTCAGTGGAGGTGTCCAAATCAACTGAAAGGGAAAAAAAAAATCAGTTAATCAAAGGAGTGTTACCTGAATGCCAACCGACAATGTTTACTAAAAAGAGCATTGTAGGACTAAAGACAAAGAGGTGACTGAAGCCACTGTATCCATATGAAGCACCATCACTGGGATCTCAACATTCTACTGCTTTTCAGCTGGCCTATGTATCTTGTGAACGAGTTACAAGCAGACCTGTAGCCAGCACTGGAACTACAAATCTCCTTTCTCTAGATACGTGATACTGTCTTACAGGATTCTTCCGTCAGCTGTCTCTTGATAAGAAAATACACAATGCACTGCAAATTCTGCTTTAGTAACAGAATGATTTCTCCTGAGTTTGTTGTAAAAAGCACATGCCAGGAACTGCAGCTACTGTTGTTATCTTTCTGTGAGAGGAGAGCAGCTGGGTAGAGAGGACGGTGCACTACCAGCACCCAAACTGCATCAACCTGGTTTGGGAGGGGTCCCACTCCAGGTATCCAGCGCCCATACTGTACTTGGGAGAAGCGGCCCTCTAACTCCATAGGGAGCTGCAGCACAAAGTGAAATGGTTTGGTGCCTTTATCTTAAACCCTCCAAAGTCACACTGGACATGTGTGTGCCCTGGGGCTTTGGTTCTGCTCTTTGTATGAGTGTTTAAGAGACCAAACAAAGAGATCTGGGCTTGCTTCTATAGCACACAGCCTATACTAATTTATCTCCAGTTAATGCCTACTAGTTTCTGTTGTCAAACATTGGACTGTTTATAGATAATGAGTTTATACTTCTAGGAAGAAAAGTGCACACACAAATGTCAGGTTATAATGGCTCTTATAATTTAGACTCTTAATTTATAAAAAATATGACAGTATTTTTAGGCTGATGAAAACCCCACTTACAGCAAAATGTCCTAGATTGTTAGCAAGGCTCAACTACCACAAAACGTAAGGATACACAAGGATAATTCTCATCCTTTTGAAATGAGCAGCCTAATTGACAGCTGTCATGATTCGTTCAGAAACTCTGCTTAGGGAAAAATGACCTTTAAGGCACTGCAAGAGGTCAGGTATTTCTACACAAATGATTGGCAGAAAGAAAGAGAGGAAAGTTATCTCTCAGAAAGGTTACCACCAGTACCAGATTCTAATCAGTCTTTGCATCTGTGCTGTGCAGGAGGAATCTGTTTTCCCAGCGCACGACAATCGCAGTGCCTACAGGAAAATTTCATACCAAAATGGAAGTTTTATTATCTTCCAAGGTATATAGCTGGTTGTCTGATATGAGATGACCTATTTGATGGCTAGTCCTCTGAGAGCAAACTGGAAATCCTTTTTAACTAATGCATGGTGTTCAGGTCTGGCACTCTTCAAAAATACACAAGAGATCTTTGCCTAAAGAATCCAGTAGAGTCCAAATTCTTGGTTAGCATTAAATAGGTTGCGTGCATGAAGCACATTTTTCCATTTCAGTGGAGACTGACCATGGAAGTTAGCTCTGCTGGGCACTGTCACATGGTTCCCCTTCTGCAGCTGAACAAAAAACAAAAATCCCTAATTTCCAACCTCCTTGAACTCCTGCAAGTTCAGACTCAAAAGTGGTAAAGACTGAGGCTTCAGGCAGTGCTGCTCAGGAAACAGCACAGGTGACCAAGTAACAAGGGTCCATAGAAAGGTCTGGAGAAGATGCTCCTTTTGATAACAAGAGTCTGAAAATTAAATAGCATTTGGGAAGATTTAGTTGTACTGGAATATCATTAGTATAGTTTTGCCCATGTTTTAGCCGGTTTTGCTTAAAGTAAATACTTTGGAAATGAATATTATCAGGGAAAAACCTTGCTCTTGTCTTCTTGTATTTCACTCAGATTTTTTTCTTTTTTTTTCCCTTTTTTTTTTTTTTGAGACAAGACCTATAGCAAAAATCTTCATTTTGCAGCTGTTCAAAACATTCAGGGAGAACACAGAAATGCCCCTGTTGTTTTTTTCTTTTTGAAAGAAGAAAATGATACAAACATAAAAGGGTTGTAAGCACAGTTTAAAAAAGAATGGTTTATGTGGCATTTATCTTATGGCCATTAAGAGCAGATACCCGAAACTGTAGGTATAAACTATTGCTAATTTTGAGGTAACTAACCTATATTGGAAACAACACAAGCCAGAGTCTTCTACCCTTCTAAAAGCCCAAAAGCTGAGGTCTCTAGACATTAGCTATCATTACAGCTCCAGCCTAATCCCCTGAAGAGAAGCAGCCCCTCATTCTTGTCCTGTGCTTTCCTTTATAAGCTCCAGTTTTCCCTCCCCAGGCACTGCTGAGCTCCAGCAGCATCACGGACGTGCTGGCTGAGCCCTGTGTTCCTGACTGCAGAGCCAGAGCGTCTCTGCAGAGCCCCTGGGTCTGTTACAAACAGCCTGCCCTCGTTCAGAAATTGCCTTCTTTTCTCCAATTGAATATGCACCACATGCGTAGTGCTTGTAATAATTATTACCTTTAAAATGGATTGCAATTGACAGGAAGTGTACAATGGATTCCAGTTCTCTGCACAGCTATTTTCTGTGTTTAGCAGAAAACGCTGAAGATTGGAAATGTGCCAGGTGCATTGTTTGACCAGATGTACCATAAGATCTTATGGAACCCTGTAGAACAGTGTAATGCTGTAAAGAAAGCTAAAGCTTCTTACTCTGTGGGTTTAACAAGAAGAATCATAACACAAGAAAATCTTGATTTCGGCAAAAAGAATTATACTACCATGTCTTCCAATCTGAATTTCTTAACAAAATCCCTCATTATCTGACTGATGTTCCTGATTACTTAACCATGCTAAAAGAATGTTAATCTGCAGTCTCTTTACATGTGACTTCCCTTAAATTTATGTGGAAATGCAGTAATCGTTTCCTCTCTTTCAGCTGTGAGCTACATGATGGATGATAAACAGCTAGGAAACATTGCTATGAGTAAACAGATAACAGCAGACTTTATAACTCTGGTGTAACAGTAATTACCTGCATAATTTATGGTTTATATCATATGTTAGCTGCTGTTCTATCCATAATACTGAAAATATTGGGTGTCCATATGCAGAAATCTTGTTAGAATATTCAGCTGTATACTTCATTCTGTAGTTTCCATTTCCCTCTGGTTTTGTACACCTGCATTAGTGATTCCTTAACTGAGAATGTGCAGATGTGCTCTGGCTTCATTAATTCCCATCAAGCATGTGTCCCTTTGTCATCAGCATTTTATGAGGAATATCATATTCTAGTATCTTAAATGCACACACACACACACACACAGAGAATAATAAAAATGTACTTTGGACCTAGGAAGAAGAGAAATTCTCTTGAAAAACAAAGAAAAAACCATTTTCCTTCATTTTGTTTAAGCACAGAAACTGGAAAATAACATGCTCAAATGTAATTCATACCCTGAAGTAACCCAGAACTGTAATGAAGCAGTATTTCTACAGAGAAACTCATCTTGTTGAAAAATGATGTCATTTTTTGATGCTGGTAGGCTAAGGAATATAATACCATATGCAAACTAGTTTCCAAATGGCTTCATTAAAGTTTTCACAATCTGTTTAAACATTAAACATTTTCTTTAAATATTAATAAAGATCTTAGGTTGTTAAGGTTGTAGTTTACTCTTTACAGCGCAGTGTCAGATGCCAGCAGTTAGCTAACATATACCAACTGGAATGATAACCGATAGGCCAAAATCTCATTGGCATATGGAGAAATGTGTAAGGAACTTACAAAGTGAGACTTGTGCCGTAGTTTCTGTGAAACCGCCCAGAATCACAAATGAGGCTCTGGTATGTCTTGCTCTGTGCAGTGGAGTCAAACTGCTTGGGGCTGTGTGAGCTGCTGCAGGAGCCAAACAGTGCTTTATGGAACTCTGCAGGTTGTTACTGGGCTGCTGTCCATCTTCTCACGAGAGGTTTGAAGAGCGGCCTCTGAAATACTTCCCCCTGCTTTGGGTAGCTAGCACTTATCTCTAGTTTTTAAGTCTGCAGCCATGCAAATAGCCAGCCTTGTGCCCCACTTGCATAAATCTAGTTTTGTGAGGAGAATTGCCTCTAAGTATGTAGCCTGTGAAATCAAGCCCATCCTAATTATTGCCACCCTCCTCACCACAGCAACTGTGGAATGCATACCGAGAAAAGCCAAACCAGAACCAATCTAGTCCTGGGTTAGGAACATAGTCTCACATCATCAACATGTAGCACTGAAACAGAGCAGGGTGCACTTTAACGTCCCATACTTAGAGTAAATTTGGTTAACCTTGGTTTGAAGTATGATTTATACAATCTCATGTTTTGTAAAAATTGAAAATTATAACAATTCCCTCAAACATGTAGTCAGTCACATCTCCCTCACCTAAGAATTTGTGACAAGGATGAAAAATAAAGGTAAGATTCTTCTTTTAAGTCTTTCTTAATTTTTCATACAGGTAAACTAATTTAGTCAAGTTTTATATAATAAACCAAAGCCCTTTGACTTTAATGACATTGGGCTTATTCTATAAATGAGCAAGTTCTAAATATATATAATGATAACAGAGGTAAAAACACTCAGTCTCTTACTTAAAATATAGTTATGTCCTACAGTAATGATTTCCTCTAACTTGGAAACGCTGACACTTCAGATTATTGTGTTAGATGATTTTAGTACAGGATTTATCAATAAATTCTTCAGTTATGGAATAAATATCCAGGAAAAAAAAGTCTGGTTTGTATTTCTGTGCATAGTACATTATACTGCTAAATTGGAATGCAGTAAAATTATCCAGCATATAGGTTAAAATAGTTTTTAATGTCGAGGGTATCACTAATAGGTTCCTTAATTAGCACCCTGTGTTGCCCTGCACTTGCATGAGTATGTGTCACCGTGTTCATAATTGCTCTTCCTGTGAGGCCTGTGTTTGGAAACACAATTAAGATGCTATTTCTGGTGTGGTTGGAGAGGCTGCACTGGGATCTTTACAGAGCATTGAGCATTCTGCTGCAAATGTGGCCTGACCTCACCCAAAGCAGTCTGCATGGTTTAGGAGCTTTACTACTTTTTTACTTTATATTTTTTTTAACAGCAATGCTTTGGCTCGCCCAGAGAGCCTTGGGACAGTGGGAGGCCTTAAGGAGTCTGAGCTGTTCTGTGATTCCTGACACCAAACTCCTGCTGACAAACATCCATCCTTGCAATCTGAAATACATCTTAGATGTTTCTCCTTTTTAACTTACATGAGTTTTGCACGACTGCTGATTCCTCACAGTTGTCTTTCAAGGGTTATTATCTGCAAAATTCCCTCTCAGATGTAAGAACTGCGCAAAAGCTTTGGTCAAAACTTTTAGAAGTATGTAGGTAACACTAGAATTCTCACACAATAAGCTGCAAGAAGAAATTAAATACATGTAAATAAGGCATTATAATAGTCTAAAGCACTTGCCAGCATCCTGTCTTTTTAGAGACTGCACAGCTGTGTTTCCATTACACGATTAATGGATTTCCTACCTTCCCAAGAAGCATTTGTACCAAATGGCAGCACAGTGCAAGACATACTAAACAGCTGACTATAGCTCATCCCTTTCTCATGGTACCGTCTGTGCACATAATTAAGGGCTAAAAAGCCCTTTGTCAAAAATTTTCAGACTAAATGTCTAAATAATGACTAGGATTCAAATAAGTGCCCTATCTTTGCACATATTTTGGTACCGATATACTTTGATTAACCTACAGTAATCAAATAGGATGCAAATTTGAGGATCTTTTTCAAGTTTTGACTTTTAATTCTGCTTCAGTCACACAAATTAAGGGGGGTATTGACCACTCTATGCCTCCAGCAAACTGAGAAGAGTTAGGAGTGTTTGAAAATTCCAAGCAGCCATTCAGCACCCTCAGAAGCACACGCTCATGTAGTAATTAATACTTTTCCTGAAAAAACATTCTTCTGAGATGCCTAATCATATGTTCCTAGTTCACCCGCCTTCTGCTTTCCCATAGAGTCTTACAGAAGGTATTTTTAAGGTGCATTAGTATCTTTTCACTACCGATTCTTAATCTTATCTAAAATAGTCTCCTGAGCTCTCAGATTTAAGTACAGTTGAAGATGTATCTTAGTGTAAGGTTTTTAATTTCTGCTTTTTTTACTGTGTCTTTTTTTTCCCTTTGGCGATATCAGTAAAACATCACCAGTGAGGCCACAAGTAATTTAGTAGACCTGAAAACTTTTTCCAACAGTTCAGTAGCTTCTACTTTGTTTCAACTGGAGTCAAATAATGTCTCATTTATCACATCTCCATAGAGCACTTTAAGTGTGAAGGACTGTTAGATGAGAAAAGTCATGTGCTCTAATACTTAGGGGAAAAGTGTGACACACAGAACACAGCTGCTATTCACATTCCTCAGTCTTTTTGTCCAAATAAATCATCAATTTTTGAATAGCAGCCTACATCAGGAGGCAGGGAAGCTGCTTAAAGATAACTGGAGAAATGAAACAAAAGAATTCCCCAAATTCCCACATATAAACATATAAGACCAGATCAGTGAACGTACTAATTCAGTGTCATGCTTCAGATACTGATACTAGAATTGCAGAGTAATTGCAAATTCTCCCCAGTGTAACTCCAGGGTGGCATTCTGCCAAGATAATGTAGTTAAAAGTTTACTCATCAATAATAGGTCTTTAAGAATAATAAAAGGAGCTTAATATTGTCAGGATCTCATACTACTCAACAATGTTCACAGCAAGA
Source organism: Oriolus oriolus (assembly GCA_013400235.1). Classification (NCBI taxonomy): domain Eukaryota; kingdom Metazoa; phylum Chordata; class Aves; order Passeriformes; family Corvidae; genus Oriolus; species Oriolus oriolus. The sequence goes on from VXBT01001342.1 coordinate 147,787, forward strand.
GCAATTGTCAGAGTGACGATGCTCTGCCTGTGTTGGACAGTGCTAAGGCCTTGTGTCCCTTCCCCTCCAGCCTCTCTAAACAAACCAGTGTATATATGGAAAACCCTGAACAAGTAATTGCGGCACAGAAACTAGACAAGTTATATAGTAAAAACTCTTATCTTAGATTAGGCCCTGAATAAAAACAAAACAACATGGCATCAGAAAAATGCATGTGAATACTGCTACTGTTGTCTGGTTTAAGTTAAAATGGAGTTATTGCTATTTTTAACTCTACAGCTTTATTTTTCCACAAAATTCGTTTTACAGACTTTGAAGGGAAACATCGATATTGGTAGCTAGAAGCTCCAATATAATTTCTATGGAACAGATGCAAAGAGGGCAAGTATTTTTCCTGTAGTGTCAGATTTGCAGTGAAATTGAAATCTCATAGTCATGAAGAGAAGACATCACGGACTTTGTGAGAACATTTTGGTTTTATTCCTGATAGGTTAAAGGCCTCCATATAAGTCACTAATTCCTAATATGTCAAAGACTAACTGAATTTCTTTCCAACATCCAAAACTTGGGAAGGAAGAAAACTGTTTTTAAGAACACAATTCAAAAATTAGTATTAGAGTATATTTCCTCTCAGCAAATGGAAATAGAATAAATTGCATTTGTCCTCCTTAGAAACTGAATTGATTGCAAGAGGTTAGCACTGTGGTGGCAGGTCACAGAAAAAATAAAAACACACTTGAGCGGAATGAAAGGGAAAGATGAGATTGATTTTGTGTTTTAATTTTGAAAAACCAGCAGCAGTTCCTCTAATTCTAATATAAAGGCAGAAATGCAAAGGATCTATTAGCCCATTGCCATTTTAAAGATGACTATATTACATTGATAACATTCCTATTTTTCTTTGATCAGAAGAACAGTCGTGTTTTACAGCAACTAAGTCTCCTTTGTTATCTGACATTTTCTTTGGCAAAACCACAAATTGTTTCTTTCTTTTGCCTATTTTTAACCAGTGTTCTACCTAGCCCCTAACTCTCAGTTTGCGTCCCCACTTCCATATGATCAGTGATTTGCCACCCTAGAAAGAACCTTCCAAGAAAGTGTCATTCAAGTTGTTTAGAGTATGTTCTTTAGCTTCATTTTCAGTGATGCTATTATCATCTTGAATTTTTTTATTCTTATTTTTCTACACAAAGTCTATTCCCTGATTTCAGCTTCATAAGAATACTTGCTTAATCCTGGGCAGCACAGGCTGTTAAAAGCCTCTTCATTTTCCATTACCATCATTACCTCTCTCAGGGAATGGAAGAGGCATCAATGTTTCCAAAAATTTCTAAATTCATCCCAAACACAGTTATTCCAGTACTACCACTGTTTGCTGACCAGTCAAAAGTTCTTTATACCCCTTCAAACAATTTTCCAGCTGCACTCTATTATGCCCTATCCAGAGCAGAGCCCTTCCTTAATCCTTGCAGAAAACAGTCCTGCTAAAATAAACTAAGCGAGTTTGAACTGCAGGAATCCCTGAGCACATAATCTTGATACAACAGAGCACTGGGGTACTCCTTCCTTTGTGCCTGCAACATCTCAGTTCAGCAATTTAAGATAAATAAGCACTTTGAAAATGGTTGTTTCTAGTTCGTGAACCAAAGAACTTGGCTGACAAGCTGTGGGAGCAGCAGCACCATCCCCTCTCTTTGGGTGGTGCCTTCCATTCAGGGGTCACTCTGGGGTTATTTTTAGGTACCATTTAAGGTGCTGTATAATAACAAAAGTTGGTTGTGCTGCAGGAAAAGGAGATACTGATCTAAAAAGGTTCCCTCTCTTACAAACAGAGCCAAGTTTGAAAAAACACAACTTTGCAGAAATCCCCTTTCCTAAGCAACTTAGCAAGACTAATGATCTACAGCTAGATCTAAATTAGATTGAAGGCAACATTTAATTTAAATGCCAAATTCTTTTTTGGCTGCCCAATTTTCAACATTTTTGGTTTAAACTTCTTTTTTTAAGCAAAACCATTCAAGACCATTCAATTTTAATAGCAGGATTTGCCTTTATGTCTGAGGCCAACAGTTTTGCTTTGCTGGTGGTGGTCAGAAGTGTATTCTGTGCCAGTTCAGCTTCTCCCAAGCTGAACTTTGGTGATGGGGAGTAGATTATGCCAGAAAGAGGAAGCCATACCATGGAAATGCAAAATATTGCTGGCCTTTCCTTCCCCTTGGTGCTACTGTTTTCTTTCATAACTTTTTCCTTTCCTAGTTCTTCCTCAGGCCTTATGAATCCTTTAAACATCCCATCTCTACAGGGAAATAGAAAGTTATTGTGTGCCTTCAATAAATCTGTTGAGGTGAAATTCATTTAATTCAGTAGCAAAGCTGACTGATAAAAAAAGGCCAGAATTTTTCCCCAGGACATTAAAGATCATGTAAGAATTTCTCTCTGCTAGAGTGTTTGGAAGTTTAGAGTCAGATATTCTTGCATATCAAAATTAGCAGCATAAACAATTTCATATTCTATCATGAATTTGAGTTACTTTTGCTGATCTTTTCATCTAGGCAAGTTATTCAAAAATGAGCATTATAACTCTGTGCTCTGAAGATTGATTATAGCCGTATAGGATTTCAAGCAAGAGGTTCAAATCCAAACCTTTTTTCAATTTTGAAACCTCTAATCAGAAGAGAAATGAAATAAAGCAATTAGGCTATAATAAAGACTTCTATAATCTCAGGAAAATATGGTAGTTGCATTCTCACTGAATTTTAATTCAAAAGAGTTAAGGAAAAGCAATTTTCATCAATTATTAATTTATCAATGTCCTTGACTTCATGGAATATTTTTGATATCTGTGATCTAATTAAATAGCATTATTCAAAGATAATAAATTTTATAACCGTCACTTAACATCGACATCCTGGGTTTTTAATAGCTCTGCCACCTTTAGATCTCTGTTAAAAGTATGATCAATTTTACATCCTAGCTTCCTGGCTCCTGTTGGACTATGGAAACTCTTCTTGTTTTGATGCAAGAATATATCCCTGTAGGGTGCACCCCCCAGACAGGTGGCAATTTCCATGTTTTTAAAAAAATCAGTGCATCTACAGAAGGCCTGCAGGTACCTGCAAGAGGTGGATGACATTTCTTCAGCAGATGTTAAATCAAGTGAATGAATGCAATATTGCCATCAATGATTAAAATTCACTAAGTTTTGCTGGAAGGAAGTTGTGGATGTAATTCAGCTTCTACCCAATACCTCCATACTAATGTTATTCCCTCAAGAGGAAAGAATGCTCTTTGCCATTCTGCTTTTACCCAGTTCTGTCATACTAACTTTATTCCCTTGAGATGAGAAATGTTCCTCAAAATATCAGTATTTGAAAAATCTTACATTTTCCATCTCCCCAGCCACAAGGGGACTGTGGCACAGATTGTGTTCTTTTTCTCCTTTGGATGCTTCTTTAAGGAATTCTATTTTTATTGCAGATGAGATTGATATTAGTGTATTCCATCTTCCAGGTGCACTAATTACTTACCTAGAAAATCTCTCTAACACTCAGTGAAAATATAAGTAGTTCTAGAAAATAAACAGAGTTGCAAAAGCCATTCTGGCATAGCTTATTGCTCTAATTGGCTGGAATTTAACTGTGGGGGTGGAGGAAAGGAAGGAGAGCAATAAAAGAGCGTGCTTTCCTTATCTCACTGAAAAGATAAAACTAATAGAGTTTTTATATCATATAAATTTTTTCACTTGAGTTAAAATAAAACATTGGTGTAAGATAAACTCAGTGGCTACAGCAAGGTTTAAGGTGCAGATAGCCTGGATTGATTCCTTCCTCTGCCAGTGAGAACTGAACTGCAAGTGGCATTTTCCAGAAGAATGTCCCAGCTTAAAATGGAATATTTGCACATCCCTTGTGGCGAAGAAAAGCGAAGCCTATTTAGTGAGTGATGTGTTTTTAAATACATAAATATTATGTCAATTTTAATATAAATCTTTTTTAATAACCACTACTTACACAGGAAAGTACCAAAGCAAAGCAAATACCATTTTCAGTAACTCATTGAGCTGAACGCCTAAACCAAGTGCCTGGATTAGTTCTGAACTGGTGTTTTTGTAATTAATACTGTATTCTGCAATGGGTTGGCACTGGTGATTTATTACAGCTCTTACATTAAAAGTATAAGCAGATTTATAGATTTTGTGGAGAGTTAGAAATGCCACAGTACCAATGAGGGGTTTTAGTTTTATAACAGAAAGATGTCTTATTGCTATGTGTACATTAAAATGGTTTTCTGGTAGCCTTGGGAAAGCTAATGGTGGTGTATAAGCACTTTATGCTGATTTCATTTAGACTAGAAAGAGGTTGGTTGTCTGTGTTGGTGGCAAGGGAAGGGAATTTATGGTTATAGACAAAATGCTTCCAAATATTCGGTATCCAGGACTTTAATCCTAACTTTTTCTTCCCAAAAAAGTAATCCCACTTGCAAGTACATATATTCAAAATATTAAAAATGTTCAAGTGGCATTAAAGCAGACTGTGGACCACAGCATGGACCTGGCTTATGGCCCCTCAGACCAGAGAGGATGTCACCCAGCGGCTGCTGTGTATGGTGCAACTCCTTGGGTGACCCAGGAATTTTTAAATTCCAGTTCAAAGCCTATTCCTCCTACTTTTCTACTCATCAAAAGGTCTTGACATCTCCTTTTTAAAATAACGACAGAAGCATCTGACTGAAAGGCATGACAATCTCAGCAAATGCTCCTATGGAAGCTGTTTCTTAACATGGTTTTCGGAAGATCTCTTTAGAACAAATTGTTTTGCTCTGAAGGGATTTGTGCTGCACAGCACTGACAGTTAAGTGCTAAATGGAATCTCTCCATGGGCTCTGTATTACTGCTGAACAAAAAACAGAAGCTGGACACTAAATAAAACACTGTGCTTAAATACACAAATAAAAGTAAAGTCAGGAGAACAGTGGGTAATCTTTATGTTATACCTGCTAGTGTCATGTTCCAGGAAAAGGCATGCAGACATCACTTCTTTTATGACAATAACTAGTTCTGAAGCAGTTGTTTTATTTAATTTTTTCTAACTCATGGTGAGAAATTTGAGTAAGTTGCAGTCAGTGAATAAATGTGTCATACAAGTGAGTGATACACTTTTTAAAATAGAGCAAGCTATGTGGGGAACACAGAAGATTGTGAATGAAGCTAACAAGCTACTTTTACCATTTTAAGGAGCTGACTCTTTGACATGATAGTGTATCATGGTTGTGCCTGGAATAAGAAGGAGTGGAGCCTGCTCTAAATTAGCTGTTGAAATAGCACCTGGATTTTTGCTACACAAAGGAAGAAAAGTAGTCTGGATTTAATCTTCCAGCAAGCAAGCAGTGCTCTGATAGAGAAAGATCAAAATACAGAGAAACTAGAGATAAGAGAAAAAAAACCAGCACAGTTCTGCAAAGACACATACACACACACACACAAAAAAAAAA
>VXBT01001342.1:153296-210151 GCA_013400235.1 Oriolus oriolus
AACTCACAGAGAAAAAAAGAAAAGGATTTGGATTATATTTGCTCTTGCAAAAAAAAAAATATTGATGTCCAGCAATACGATTCCAGCACTGGATGCATCTGACACAGATGCTGTGGCTGTAAAGTGTTACAGCCACTGTGGACAGAGGCCAAGGAAAGCACCAGGCCTGTGCTGTGGGACAGACACATTCACCCAGGGAGCAAAGGAGGAATTCTTCAAGGAGGTGTTCTTCATGTTGAGCGGAAACGCTCAGACAAGAATGAGGGATTTTTTTCTCTTTAACAATAATTTACTCAAATGAGCCTGGAGTTTGAAGCAGGATAAAGCAGGACGCATGTAGTGAGTAAAAGGAGGTAAAGTTATAGGGGAATGAAAAAGATGCACTAAAACAGATTCGCAAGAAATCCATAAAGATTGTATCTTGATCAGATTGCTGGGAGACAAGGGGTGAGAAGTTTAAAACCAGCTATGCCATGAAAGCACTTCAGGCAAGAGTAAAAGCTTGAATTTAGTAAGATTGCTGAGAAAAAGTATACAGCAAAAGCAACGATATAGCAAAAATCTGTTTTCCTTCAAAAAATATATGTTAACAGATGTTTTGAAGATACAAGAAAGGAAATTTAGTTTCAGAATCTCTGTTTCTAAAATGTACCAAAAGTACATCTACTTCAAATTTTTTTGAGTCTTGAATGAGATTTTCTAAATGCAAAATGAAATATCATTCAGCTTTAAAACCTGTGGAGCACTTTATCTCATCCCAACAATTAAAGTATGCAGTTGTGGCTCCTCATAGCATTATCCTTCCCTCAAAAGCTTTTCATATATACATGTATATCTACTTTATAGAGATGTAGATCCTGTCATGGCACTCCTGATACGTTTTTCTATTGTTTCAAACAATGCATCAGATGACATTCCCACAAAGGCATGGGATCATGTTTGCTCCCAAGTGGAAACACAAGGATTTAGCATAATTTCCATGGGTTGCAAGGTCCCATACTTTGAAGATTTTGACAACTGGTTTCTCTCATCTAAATTTAATTCAAATAATTTAAGACTGCTAATCTACAAGTATTTTTTGTGGTTTTTTTCATGCTGTTCAGTAGTGCAGCACAAGATGAGGGCTATGGAATGTGTGCTTGGGATAATTGATGGTGCTGCCATGGGGTCCAAAATATCCTCCCATATACTAATGGGTTTTATGCCGCTTTCCCTCTCAAATTTGTTTTAATGATTGTGACAGCTCTCATTTTTCCTTTGTTAAATATTAGTGACTGGTACTGGATATCTATTTTTATAAGCACAAACGTATTACAAAAAAATGCATAAGCCCTCTGAGGATGAATAAAACATCTGCATAGTAACGTTCTGGATAGTGATGTGTGGCTGGTTGCAGACAGACTGGCAAACTTCAGTCCTAACTCTGCATCAGGATTTGTTGGCATAGAATCCTGAGCTCAAAAGTGACTTCAGAAGTGAAATGCCCCTTTTTTCTCTCTGTGGTTATTTGGCAGCAATGATTGATTTTTTCCAGATGTGCTTAAATAGGAAAATTTATTTTATTAGTTTTAATATAATCAGTTGCAAATACAATCAAGAACATTCCCTCAAGGCAAATGAATATTTTGGCTTTGCTTGTTTTTTCACAGAAGAAATTCTACCCTAATCATGTATTTTAAGCTTATTTTATAATACCTTTAAATGATATTTTAAATAGTTTGGATTGAAATGAGTATTGATATTGGTGTCCATACTGTGCAATAAGAGTTTCCATCTGCAGGATAATATTCATGGTAGTTAGAAAGACTGTGCTATATTTTAAAGGCACATGTTCTTAAAAGTCCATTAAGGATTTTTTTTTTCTCTCTAGGCATTAGTGTACCCATACCCAGGACTGCATTATGTACAGCCACTTGTGTAACCAGGAGCCATTTCCCAGGCTCACCCTTGTAAACATGAGTGAAGCTAAATTCCCTCAGCTTCCTTGCGGTTTGCATTGAAGCTCATATAACTTACTTGCTGTTTATGTATTTTACCAGTTGTCTATGTCAAGTTTTCATATACAAATCAGAGAAAAACATGCAAGCAACTATGATTTTTAAGGCTAAAAGACACTTTGTTATACTATATAGCAAATTAGGTGGGTTTAAAATCCACCCTTGAAGTGGCACCGATTTCTGTTCCTTTAATCTAAACAATTGTGTACTCCGAGGGAACCTGGGATAATCAGGAGTTTGTTATAGACATGAGTCATAATTATGTTCTTTCTCTGTCATTTAAGTTGTTCGAGTTCATGAATTTTTTGGCTGAGAATGTCATCTTCTGTTACATGGGACTCGCACTATTTACGTTTCAAAATCACATCTTCAATCCTCTTTTTATATTTGGTGCACTCGTATCCTTTGCTTTAAAGAAGTATATATCTCTGTGCATGTGTGTATATATAAAAGAATGCATGTTCCATGTGAAAAAAGTCAACAAGCAAACCAATCAGTTCCTTGAATACTAAAAATCACTATTTTGTCAATTCCAAGTAAAATCGTCTGTTACCTATATCCTAATAATTGCCCCAGTGCATGTAAGCACATATTCTTTGCACAGTTGCTGTTTTGCTCCTCTGCTACAGGCAAATAGCTTTAAACCAGCTGGAGAACTTCTGCCAATGGTTTACAAGTGGGGTGGGAAATTGGGATAAGTATTGGGACACATCTGTGGTGAAAGGTGCAACACAAAACCTTGTTTCCTCTCTGGAGACAGTGGAGATCCACAAACTGGAGAGCTGCCTCCAGACAGCTGTGTGCCATAAGCAGGACTTCCCCAAAACTACTTAAATGATATGAAGGCATTAAAAATCACACAGTTCTGCTTAGCTCAAATCTTTCCTTCTTTATACTTGATATCTCCAGCATATATGGAATTATTTACACCATCATGTGCCTAAGAAACTGGTAAGAAAATCTCTGTATCTTTAATTCTGCCTTGGTTTCTCAACCAATCTTACTTGTACAGCAGTATAGATTCTTTTCACATTGACAATTTATCCAGTGATTTTTTTTGGCTCAGAGCAGCAGCCCTCTGCTTATCACTTTGAAATGAACTGTAATAGCTTAGAAAGTTGGGATCATACTGTTTACGTGCAGTAATTTTTATATGTAATTTCTAAATGCATAATCAGGACTGCACCAGAGCTCCCTTGGCCACAGGCTGGGCTGGATGGCAGTGAGGACCCGAGAGCTCACTGTGTCCCCCCACCAGGGCAGTACCATACCCTGGCCTGCACTCCTGGCACGGGGAGGCAGCAGGAGCAGCACCCTGGATGGGGCTGTGCTGCAGAGCACTGCAGGGACCTGCCTCTATCCTTCCTCTCCCTGAGAGCCGGCAGCCTGCAGAGGGGCTGCCCCAGCATGGGGTAGGAGGACTGGATGCTCCTGGTGCCGGTTCTCCCAAGCCATGGAGCTTCAGGGAGCTCTTGGTGCAGCTGATGGGCCACAGACATCACCTCTCAAACACTTCATCTGTCCTCCAGTCCACAGCTCGTCTCAGACTGGGTGTCATAATTGAGCCCTGAGAGCCACAAGACAAGGGGAGGGCAAAAATGGGCAAAATGTGCAAAAAGCATATATACAGAGCTCTGACTGCCTTTCTTTAAATCTGATAATGGCCTCATGTTCCTAATTAAGGCAACTTTTGTGATAGTTCTGCAGAGGAGTACTAAAGGACTTCATCAGAAGAATCTCCACAGAGAAGGGGAAGAAAAAGCAAAACGTGCTGGATATAGACAGTATGAATCACCAGGAAATAAGAAAGTAATAATCAGGTCCAAAAGCACATTTATTCTCTGCAAATCGCTGCTCAAGGAGATAATGCTATCTCTGCAATTGATGATGGGCATTTTCCTGAAGGGCTGAAGATGAAGTCGCATGTGACACAAATGTGATGAGTAGAAGTAGAGTGATTGAAGTGAGATATATTATGAGAATATAAAACCAGGATGTCTGGGGAAGGCAAATCTCTGCCATTGCGCAGTTTTATTGGAAGCAGAAGGACATGGCATGTAAAAAATGCCAAGATAATATCATATATGTTTAATTACACTTTAAAAATCATTTTAGAGAAATATTTGGGTTAATTCTGGTTTTGTCAGTAGTTTGTCCACTATTTTCCTCAGCATCTTACATTTTAGGTGGCAGTTTTTGTAGCAAGAGCTTCCAACATATACCCGCTTTCTTTCCTTTTGAATTTGGGTCGAAAACAAAAGATTCCCAGGAACTTTCAGCACATGATGATGTTTTCAGGTAAGAGCTATTTTGGTATTTTTGGTATTTTCCCTGTCCACATTTAATGACTGACAAAAATAGTCATCTATCACTAGAAAAAGCCACATCTATCACAAAGAATTCATTATCTTAAAACTCAAGGTCATCTCTTCACAGTATTGAAGCAAATGGATGCATTCTGATCAATCTCGCTGTGCTCTTGACCCATTTTAATTAATGGTTTGGGAGCCCACTGCCCATGAAGCCATTGTCTTTCAATCCATTGTCCCCTCGTCTGTCTACACTTCCATGACAATTTGGGAATATGTTTTTATGTTGTGTTGTTTAAGAGGCATGTGTAGTACACCTGAGAGTATTTTACATAGCAGCAAATAAATATCCAACTGGGACAATGTTAGTACTGATACTCAGACCAGACACGGTCTTTGGCAATTCCTTAAACTTCAGGAACAGTTTTATTGTGAAACATGAGACTAGAACACTTTAATTCCACAGACTTTTTCACATGTATTCCAGCTTGATACTTAATTTTATCGATTTCATTAACCTTGTAGAATAGTAAAAAAAAAAAAATTAAAAATCCAGGAGAGGGAGCCATGTTCTAGTCTGATTTGCATATCATCCCCTGAACTGTTAAAGCTCATCTGGATTCCATATTTTTTAGCTTGCACAAGCTAGAAATAATTCCACTTGACTTTCTGATGCTAGTTAGGCAAAACTCACTTATAAGCTAAGAATACCTGTTCAGTAAAAGACAGAAATGCAGATCCCCCAATGCTAGTGATGATATAATTTTCTAAAATTAGAAACTCAGCACCTTTTTTGCTTCATTTTCCTGCTTGTTATGCAAAAATTTATTCCACATTTTTATGGATAAAAGTTCTTGATTGACAGCCTTGATGTACAGTGATCCATTTAGCCAGATAACAAGTGAAATACAATGTGCCGCATTTCAAGCTTCCTCATCAGGAGTACTCCACATCAGGGGGCCTCATTTATGCCTATGTAATTCCAACTCTCTAGAGAGCAACACAGCAGTTCATTTCTATACCCATTCAATCCTCCTGCTAAAAGCTGCCACTGAAAATGTCAGCTAATTCCAGCGAGACTGGAGTGAGGGATGATGGCACATCCAGCAGGAGCTGCCTTTCAGCCCGACTGCTCCCCTGCAATTGTTCCACGGGTAACTTGTATCTGTAGATCCCTCTAGTAAGCCTAGCAGGTGGCCAACTAGACAGCAGCATGAAAAAATAGCTTCATATCATTCAGTATCTCGTTTCTGGGCTCCATTTTGGCTTTTGGTTTTCATCAGCTAAAGTATAGAATGGAAAACCTTCTGAAATCTCTCTTATTCTTTCACTTTTCTGTCCTCATTTTCTGCAGTCAAATTTCATTCTCCATGGAACAGGAGCAGAAAGTAGCCTGCAGCCAGTAACTGAACGTGAGAACTCACACGCATTAGCTTTCCAGGACAATCTGGCAGCTGAGAACTGAAACAGTAGTATTGCAGGCTTCTAAAATGTAAATGTTAAAATTCTCAGGGAAGTAATTTTTATGTATTTTCAAAGAAAAAAACCCTCTGTTTTGTACAGAAAAAGTCTTTGTATTATAATAAAGTGATGGCATAATCTACAACTATAATAACAAAGATTGTCTCTCACGCTGCCAGAAGCTGCACGCTTCACAGAACACAGGATACACAGATTTTCTGTGTAATTCTATTTTTTAGGATGCACCAAGATTTGTGCTTAGTTACCAATAACATCCTTAGTGCTATAAACTGATCATTCTGCATATAGTCATAAACAGAGAGGACAGTGACTGCCAGAAGATTTCTGATGAGTAAACAAGACATTGAATTCGAGTTTGAATGAAAACATTAGGTACAGAAGATCAGTAGAAATAGTCACAGACCAGTTTGGGTTGGAGGGAACCTTTAAAGGTTATCTAGTCCAACCCCCTGCAGTGAGCAGGGGTATCTTTAACTAGATCAGGTTGCTCAGAGCCCCATCCAACCTGACCTCGAGTGTTTCCAGGGATGGGGCATCCATCACCTTGGTGTGTGTTTTACCACCTTCATTGTTCTGGTACAGCATCAGGTTCTAGTTGATCACAGGAAAAATGGGCATCATTCACCACAGCATCACATGCTCAGATGTAGAAAACAATGCATTTAGGGTTAGTTTTGTTTTCTATGCTATCATTACCAACTCCACCAAACATTTACTGCTTGTTTTACTGCCACAATCACCAAAATGATTGCTGAGAAAAATTGCTGAGAAAAGCAATTAAGGTCAGGCAAGTACACTGTTGATTAGCATTTGATTATGCCTTACTTTGCAAATAACTCTCCTGAAGTCATTAAGTTCTGCTTTTTGATGAGTATTAATACAGTTGAGAAAAGGTGGAAGAGTTAGGCTTGGAGGTGGATTATGTAGCATTTTGATTTATCATATTCTTTATCTGCTTCTGCCACTCCTCTAAGAATACATTACAGAGGGTGGATTCACTTCTACAACTGTTTTTAATCATGATTCCTGATAACATTCCATTGTAAATGAAAACTTGATTAGTCCTTTATACAAGGACTAATTAAGCCTGAGCTTCTCAAATTAAGTTGAACATCAGCTAAAGTGAACAGTCCAGCAGTCTCTGCTCATGTGAAAAAGAAACATTTTAAAGCCTTAGACTTTATAGTGCCTTCCACTCTTCTTCCAATGTCTTTATTTACTTTTCACTCTGCTTTCCTCTTCTCTACAACACATAAATAGATAACAGAGAGGCTTGTGGGACACAGTGCTACAGGGGTGGTTGCTGTTAAGATAAGGCATTACAGCAGCAGTGGAGTCTGAAAAGGATGAACACAAATGCAGAATTAAACCAAGAAAAGCCAGTGTACAGGCAGCTGTTGTGCAGGCATTTACATCTGCACACTTATGCAGACACAGAGGTGGGAAGCGTCAATGTGAACCTTTCCAAAAAACGTAGACATGTAAAGAAATCAGCAAAATAGAAAAGAAAACAAGGAAGAAAAGAGTAGAGAACAACAGTTGAAACCGAAACACCAGATCTACCCAAAGAAAGTCTTCTTTCCTGGCACTCTCTTTTCACACCAACAACAAACACTCCAGCCCTCACAGGCTCTTCAGAGGGCTGGGTGTCTGTGTGGGGTGTGGGCAAAGGATGGCTAACAGCCCTACAGGGCACACGGGCTGTGTTCTGTGGGAGCTTAACCCTGGGCTGGTTTTATTTGAAGGCTCTGGCACACTGAGGAATATTTCTTAAAGATGAATCCCTAATGGCTGGCACCAAAACAAAAAATCTGTTAGGAAATCTGTGATATGGCCCAAGGATGAATGCATTAACAGAGATGTGGAGCTGCTGTCAGTGCAGCATCTCTGAAAGATGAGGGGAGAGAATATCTGCTAATGATTCATCAGAGTTTGTCCTTCTACCACACCACTCTCTCCAGGTGTAGCTGAGGTACCAACATCCGCTGTATCCAGTCATTCCACTGGGCTTTGTTGGCATTTTTCCCTGAAATTCCACAGAAAATCTAATCTAAACTTCAGTCTGTTTCAGTATCTCAGCATTTTCTGAGGTTGTTAAAATTCCCTTCCTTCATTTGTATTATTACTGGGAAAGTGTTTTGAGATATATATATATAGTAGCAGTATTCCTTCCTTCTCATTGAGTCTTTACATTTCAGGTGCATTAATCTGCTTCCTACTGCTTTACTTGGAAGCAAATGCTTAGTTTGATTATTTATTTTACTTTAGACATGTCTTTAGTTGAAACTGAATTATCTCTTCTAGACCGTGTTGAGTCTTTTATAAGTGAAAAATGCAGTGAAGTCACTCATTATTTTTGTAAACTGAAGAAACAGCCATTCCAGTGCTCAAGAAGTAGAGACATATTAATTTATATAGATATAGGTATAGATGATATAGATAGATATATCCCCTCTCACAAAAAGAGATTTAAAATTGAAGGTGTGATGCAATTGTGGAAAGCAGCACTGTTTCCCACTGAAATGTAGCTGGTTTTATCATCCAGATTACCACCACAACCACAGAAAAAAAGACCATTTCAATAGTGGTTCATTCCCTCCTCAGATACATGTTTAAAATGAGCTGATATTTTTATCCTGTAAGAAAATAGTGAAGTATCTGCATCCTCAGAGATGTCTTTTACACAAAAGCAAAGCCAAGGACAAACCCAATGTCTGCCTGCAGTGTTTTGAACCTGCTGAGTATTTTCAGATAGCGCAACTCCAGTCTGCTTGTTCCTTGCAGAAATGGCCTTGTGCTGTTTCCTGGATAAACTGCCCAGCTTCTCTACCAAATAATTCACATTCTAGCTATGTAATCTTGAAGAGCTTTGGAGTTCTAGGCCAAAAATAGCTGCATTTAGCAGTTAATTAAATGATTCTGCATATGTCATCAGTGCCTTACAAGAGGTTTGATTACTAGATTTAATCTCTCAATACTTGCAAAGTACTTTTTGGATTCAGTGTGTATTGTATACACATAATGACTTTGCTCTCTACACTTATTTTGTAAAATTTTTTTAGAGAACAATAAAGTACATTTAAATAGATAAATTAAAGGCATTGGAAAATATAGAACATTATTTGTATTATGCATCCTGAGGGCTGCAGGCACTAGCAGGCATTTCCCCCTCAATTTTTAAACATAGCATTCTGTGAAGACCTATTCAGTCACCTTATTACTACCTATGGAGCTTTTTTTTCAAACTCATTTAGCTGTTTTCACCACCATTTTAGTTTCTTGTTTATTCAGTCTCTGTAGGTGTATAATTCTAAAACTATTATAATGTTTCAAGTACATTAATTTATTCTGCATCCCTTTTTAGATATTTAAAATCACCTTTGAAAAACTATTCATTGTTTTTAAGTTATGTTTTTTCTGACTAGTCTTAGAACATTAAATTATTTTAAAGGAGTTTTAAAGAAATATTCTATATTTTCAAGGAAGAAATGAGTAGCATATTTGGGTTACAGATTTTAATGCCAATCCTCCTTTTCACTTGCTCCTGACTTCATGACTAGTCCCCCTTAACACAAGATATGGATTTCTTTTTCAATCTGCATTGAATTCAGATTACTACTTAATCTGCAGTTATTCAAGACAAAGAATTCAGTGGATGTAAAGCAAAAGTGATTATGATGTGAATATGAGAGTACTTTCATTGCTCACTTTTGCAAAGTTGCTGCATCAAATCCCACCCTTTCAGCTAGCATGATTTAGTATTTTATAAGCAGGAGTATGATCTGAAAATTTCCTCTGCCCTTGGAACTGGGTTTGGACTGAAAAGACTGAAACTCTTGTTTCTCCATCACATTAAGTTCACCATCCTTGTCTTTTCTCAGGTTTACGTGGTGCGATTGCGTTTGCTTTGGCCATTCGAGACACAGACTCCCAGCCCAAGCAGATGATGTTCACCACAGCCCTGCTGATTGTGTTCTTCACAGTCTGGGTGTTTGGGGGGGGCACAACCCCCATGCTCACCTGGCTGCAGATCAGGTTAGTACTGTGTGCACAGCATTAACCAGCAAAAGGGAACGGGATCCCTGCACATCAATTGCTACATTCTTACAACTTTCTAATGCTTCCCTATGTGCCTTCTATGAGCTTTAACACACACAAAGGAAGTATTTATCTACCTGTTAGAGGCTCCAGACCGCAAGGAACAGGTTCTTTCCAAGGTTGTTATGAGTTTAGACCTAGGTCAGACACATCCTTGTTTCCTGAAAGTTTGTTTCACTACTGCTCCTTTCGAACACTGTGAATAGATGTTAGTAGTGTCCTCCTCACTGCTGAAGAAAGAGCTATAAAGGCAGATTTTGCCCTCA
This sequence comes from Oriolus oriolus, assembly GCA_013400235.1. NCBI lineage: Eukaryota > Metazoa > Chordata > Aves > Passeriformes > Corvidae > Oriolus > Oriolus oriolus. Next base: position 163,449 of record VXBT01001342.1, read on the forward strand.
TCTTAAAATCTGTAGTTATTACACAAACATATAATAAATCATGTATTCCTGTTTATAATGTGAATATGCTGGAAAAATTTACCTCCACTGGTGCCTTATTCAGGCATTAATTTATTACACATTATTTTATATATTCTTCTTTACGATATTATTTTTTTAATTGCTTCATAGTCACTGGTATTCACAGAGAGCAATGAATGACAAGGAAGGTTAAATGACAAGAGAGAGGGAAATAGAAAACTGGAGTAAAAAGGATCTCATTTAAATGCAGTGTCCTTCCAAGTGTGCTTTTTTGAAACCCGACTTTTAATAATGAGTGTACTCATGCTGGTTACTGATTCTGGTTACTTCACAATCCATTCAGAACTCCCTGCTGTGATTTGCAAGATCACCACAGAAAACCTCAGTATTGAGATAGGCCTGCAATTCATAATTCCTTATCATTTATTCTATATATAGCATATGTTTTCGTTGTTTACAAAATGATGCCTGATTACAAGCCTTCATGTCAGACTCTTGCTATAAAATAGCAGCTAAAGATAACCAAATTGGGGCTTTTACAAAGAGCACAGATAAAACTTGCAGACAAAATAAGGAGTAGCGTACAAGTGCACTGGATAAACATAAAACACAGGCATCCATATACAATGTGGAGGCTTTCTATTTCTGTGACAGTTTGATTCTTCTTCATGACATGTTTCATGTCCCATCATGTCAATCAAGGCCATTACAGTTTGGATACACTGGCACTATCAGTCATCTTTCTGAGATTTGCCACTTTCTCGCTGTCAGTCAGCAGGAGTTTTCCATGTGGCAGTGGAAACGTGGGTGAGGAAGAGCATTCTCATTAGATCTTGGGGACTAAATCAGTCTGGGTTTCTATAACAGGAGATAAGGAATCATTCTGAGAATACGGTCAGGGAAAAGGCTGTGAGCAGTAGTCATGTATGCAGTCTAAGAACTTGAGTTACTAGATGCCCCTCCTGGTTTGGCCCTCTAGGGAATTTTTAAATAAAGAATGTCAAGGGCTTTCACTAACAAGCAATTGAATTGGATGCAATGGCATTTCTTCTCCTACTTAGTGCTACCCAGAGGTGCAAAGACCCCCAACACCACAAGAGAGGGGCTGACTCTCATATTAACTATTTATGCTGTTCAGTGCATGTGCTTCTTTCTCTAGCCTCTTGTACAATAGATTTCACCAAAGACACTGAAAGTGGGCAATCATTATTGACTTGAAATGCTCATCTCAGAGGATTTACTCTGAATCCCATCAGATCTGCCAGACATTTTTACCAATAACATGAATCGGTTTTGTAATCAGGATATAGATTTTCTTACTATAAAGCTATTAGGTTCATAATTTCCACTTAATTTCTTGACACTGGAACGTACATTGTCATAAATTATGAAGAAGTCAAACTGGGATAAAATTTTAAATAGACATTTTTAATTACAAATTTATCTTGAGGCTCTGATTTCTCCTTCTAGTGAAGATATTTAATTGTCTTTATAATTTATTAGACTTCAGTATAGAATTTTGTCCTTAGCTACCAGCATTTGTCTTTTTAGTCTTAAGTAATTTTGCTGGGTAATTATATTTAAAGGTGATGGTAATTCATGACAATTGACACTTGTATGGATTCTAGCAGATGAGTTTGCTGAGAAAAGTTATGCAGCTGTGGCTAATGACACCAGCTTGCTTGGTGTAGTCCCCCAGGATGCTGGCAGCTGTGCCTGAACAGCAATTCTGAGCTTCATTTATCCCCGTGATTCTTTAGAAGAAAAATATGGCATTTTTCAAGCTAGTTTGGAGGGTTCAGCTCACAAAGCCAAGGGAAACTGCATTACAAGTAAAAAAATTATATGATTGTCTCTGAAGAGATTTATTGGAATGGGTTGGTGTGTCATCAGTTACAGAGAAAAAGGCATGAAGCCAGAGAAATGCTGCAGCCGTGGCTATAAGCACAGAAGAGGGGGACTGGTCTCACAGCAGCCCTTCGAGTTCAGCTGATACAAACGTACCTGAGGCTCCACCCCGGGGCGGTTTGAAACTCTTCTGTGTGATTCCCCAGTGCTTCAGGGAACCAGATCTACCACTATCAGTCAAACCGAAGCACAGTGCTAGCTCAGTTAACCTAAACAACTAAAGTTATTCACATTATCAAAATAAAGGGCTTACAGGAAATTAAAAATGTCTGTATGGTCACAGTGACTACACTGGCTTTCTCTACATAAACTACAAGTTGCTGTATAGACAAACCTTCTCAAGAGACAATGGTCAAAACCAACATGATCAAGCAAATGACAGTCCCAAGCTGAGTGTGCTTTTTTTGCTAATTTTTCATCATAAAATGATTATCCAGCAGATAATGTATTTAATTGAACTGGAGGCATTCAGAGACTAATAGAGAGGAGCGTGTGATTTCGGAATCTGTTTGGATGGATTGAATCTTATCCACATAGACTGTTTTGTGTCCCCTCTCCCTCTGTGAAATAGGCTGCAGTTCCTGTCTTTAGTTCAGGAGATGCAACTCTAAACTCCTCAAGGTCAATTAACTCAGTCTTATCCTAGAGATAAATGCTTGAGTTTATATGGTATAGACCAACTTACCCACAGTTTGGTTTTAAAACATAAATATATCTACCACCCACTCAGTTCAAGATATGTAAAAATAACATAAATCAGAAAGAACTCACACCAATGTATTTACCATTTGTTCTACCATAATGCATTACAGTGTTAGGGCAGAAGACAGTACTCAAGATCTGTACAGCCTTCTTGCTGGATATTACTGCCCACATATTATGGGGCAGTAATTTAAAGGTGGTGGTAATAATGTGGCAATAATTTATTGCATTCTCCATAATTTTGTGGAGTTCTCATAACAGTGACCAGGACTCTTGGCGTATAAGATAATAGAACAAAGACAATTTTTAAATAAGGATAGGAATGAAACTTCTTCTGAAAAAATCAATCTTTGTCTCCATAATAACTGGAATTTCCATAATTTCTCCCCTCTCCTCACAGCAATAGCATCAGATCTGCACTTTTCTTTTTCAGTTAAAATTTAACATAATGTAAATATAATCTGTCACTCTATTTTTAGAGAAAAGATTAGGATGTGTGTTCAGAGATAACTACCAGTTGGTTTATTCCCAGAATATGCATGGCTTATACAACACTTGCAAATTGTTGCTAAAACATATAGTAATATACACTATCAAAACTAACCATGTGCTACCGAAAAAGGCTCAACTTCCACCTCCCATTTAGTGCAGCAATATCAATCAGCTATGGCACAAGAAACAAGCACTGCTAAGAGCTTTTTTAAAAAAAGCTTAAATGGATTCCAGCAATTCACGAAGTTTATTAAAGTTAAGAATTCTAGTTCCCTTTATTTAACAAATGAATTATATTAAAACATATATTCCTGCTTAAACTCTATCTTGAATCTAAGAAAAGTCTTGGAAAGTCTTAAAGACTTAGAAATATGACCTGCTAATGATAGAATTTATGTCTACACCTGTCTATATGTCAAAACACAGTTTTGAAAGAAAACCATACCCGTAATTCTCATTTTACTACTGCATTTACTCATATACAGCAGCCTTCAAAATGAGCCTTAAAATTCTTGGCAAAGACTGAAAATTTCTTAACTTTGTTCTAAAAGAATGAAACATACATGTTTTGGAAATGTCTTATTTATTTTAGCTGTCTCCTTTCTAAACACCTGAAACTCTGAGTTTCAGAGAGTTTTGAGTGTTCCCTTTCTGAAAATGAGGTCCTATTTAGAAGTTCCCTGTTGTCTGGTGCAGAAACTGGTGCATTTCCCAGCACAGAGGCACATGCACGTGTTTACAGAATTATCAGCTGCCATGCTGAAAGCAGAACTGGCTGTACCATGTTCCTAAATAATACATTGTCTTTTGACTTATCTCAGAGTTGTAACAGGAAAAAAAATTGCCTTTACTCCCCATGTGAAAGGAGTACAATATTCAGCTCTTGGCAGACAATGAATAAGCCTGGATCAGCGTGTGAGAATAATTTCGTGATACATCAACACCAAAACAGAGATAGCCATTTAAGTTCACAGTCAAATAGAAGTATTCAATAAATGTGCCTTCAGAGACGTTGAGTATTACTTGCTAATGCTTTTGGATATATGATTCCCTTCATTCCCCATACTCTGATTAAAAATAGAGAGCTACATTTTACAGTAAATCTGCAGCGAGATGTTCGAGGATAAAGGATGCTCCTGACAGGCAGAGCAAAAATTCAAAGCTGTCAATAAGACATGTCCTATAAAAGCATTGTGCTAGGTATTAGGTCTTGTTTGTTTATCATCATCTCCTGTGTAAATGTTTCTCAAGGGATTTCCAGACTCTGTGCATCTCTTTGCAGCAATTCTTCAGTTAATAGGAAGAATTTAATTCCATATTGTAAATAAATACCAAGCAGCATTGAACAGTAACTTTTACTACCGTGCCATTATTTTAGAAAAGAGCTGTCTGTGTGCCCGGCTGACCTTAAAATCACACCATTTCTAGTTCACCTAAAACTTCAGTTCCAAACACCCAGCTGAATACTGAGGCCTGGCATGCCACATTTTTGGGGGGATGACCAAGGCTGACTGAACTCACATTCTCAGCAAAAGCATCTCACTCAGCAGAAGCAGTCAAGATTTTGGTTCCTTCAGTATCCAATACTTTGTTTCAATATCAAAGGCTAATGCAGTGTGTATGTTTACCAGAACATCTCCTTAGGGATGTAGAAGGGCAGTGGGATAAAACGCTGTGCTGTGACTGTGTGTGACTATGGCTGTCTACCACAAAAAAACCCCAAAAACCTCGTTGGTAGAATATGATTCTGTGTTTATCTCAGCCCTTTAACAACTAGTTATAGACTGCTGATAGACAGAACTTTATGACAGAGCAACCACAGTAACAATGTGATCTTGGCCAGGATTATAGCACTACTGTTTCAGTAACAAAAATATTCTTTTCATTATTCCCAAACCTTATAGTGGCATTCCCTGTGTTCAGCTGTGTTCAAATGGGTGCTGCAGAAAGGCACTGGAAAGAATGGTCCCCTGACAGGTGATCTGGGCAAGGAGGCTGCAGTCAGCTGAAGCAAGAAGGAATGGTCCTGTTGCCTGGTTAAGAGAATATTGTGCGGCATCACTGAGTTCTGCTCTGCTCATGAAGAAGAGCATGAGATAGTACATCTCCTTACAGCCATTTCGTGTGAGCTAGATTCAAACCAGAGCTTGATCTCTAGAGCTTCTCATTTATTCCTGAGTTAGGGAAACACATCTTGACTTTCCTTTCACCTTCACATGGGCACACAGGGATTATCCTTCCTGAAACATGGCTAGTCCATGATACACTCTGAATGTACCAGCCAAGAGTGTGTGTACATATCTTCAGATGATCCATAATTCAATACTTAGGAATTTTTATAAACCTTGTCAATTGTTTTGCTTGTATTCCTTTGAACACATTTTCCTGTCACTGTATGTCAAGAAGAAGGAAAGTCAGTTTAGAAAAGAAGGTTTAGCTAAATGGTTTTTTCCTGGCCTTGGCAGGTTCTCTCTTCTATAAATGTATTCTTTTGGGTCATATTTCCCCTAGAGTCCTGGAAAACAGTTTAGTTGAAGTGAAGCATCTGTTATTTACTGTTGAAAACAGAATATTCAACTGTAATTTGTGAGCAACCACAACGTAGAGATGAAGAGTACAATTAAAGACAGGATATTTTCAAGCACAGTTGTATTTCTGTGCACTTCATACTGGTTATTATTTTGGTTTGTGTTTAGAATAGTCATAATCAGCCTAACTGGTGTTCCCTCTCAGTAACAAACATAGCTCCAATAAACAAAGTTTGATCTGGTTTGCGGGGTCATATTGCTCTTTAGGCATGGTACAGTGTGTGTTTAAAATCACACTGCAATAAACAATCCTGTTGAGAGGCCAATTTCAGCCAAGTCTCTCCAGCCCACTGAGGTTTTTTTCACCCCAACACACTTTCAAGAGAGATCACACTGTCTTTTCCTGGTTAAGCATTTAATCCTAAAAAAACGCCTCTGAAATCCAGAAACAGCTGTAATTTAATGTAACAAGTCTAAGCATAAATGCTGCAACTATTTTTCATATACTGCCCTTAGCTGGCCAACTATCTGCTCCTGTGAACATCTGCAGGACAGCCTTCTGCTTGGCACCTTTTATACTGATGATAGTTTGAATATTCCTGCATTACCACTAATGGCATATACATAAGAAAACATGTTGCTGACCCCCAGGCTCTCCTCAGCGTTAGGATATTACTGATCTATGTGCAGACTCTCAGGTCACAAAATCTACATTGGTGTTTAAAAGGTGATTTTCACAATTGTGAAGAACACCTTGAAAATGACTCAAGTAAAACTAAACTGACAAGGAAGCTTTGGTGCGTTCATGGACAGCCCAAAGCAAAGGCTCAGAGGAGACACTGTCCCAGAGTCATTGAAGGAGCATTATCTTCAAGATACATCGTTTTGCTGATGAGCTCCCTCATTCTACGCACACAATATTCCGGGTACAACAGAAAAATAGTAATTTGGGATTGACTTAGGGAACTGCATGGCTGCCAGTCACTCTCTGTCCACCCAGTAACCCAGCAACCCAGTAGGGTGGGGAACAACTGGTCCAGGAAGACAGTGGAAAAGGCAGAGTTCTGGCTTCAGCTACAGGACATAGAGCCACTATAAATAACTATCTGCAATTTCAAGTTTAGCCAAGCATGTTAAAGATCATTGTGATTAAGTATTTGAATAATTTATATTGTAATGTATTGATTACTTGGGTCACAGAGAGCAGAAGATCAGATTCTGGTTTATCACTGTGTTCCCCTTGATCCCCTGTAGTAGCACAGACTAAAATACTGGGTTAGAATCAAAGATCTTTTTTTAATACAAAAATATTGCTAGATGTGATACTTTTTCTTTGGTTGGCCTTTGAATGCAGTTCTGGATTTGTGGGTATGTGAGCACATCATGTGTAGTAACTACAAGAAATAGCAAATGGTCAGGAGTTCCTGACGGAAGTCATATTAGAAAGGCATTCTGCTTCAAACCCAGAGGTGTTCAACATCACACATGAAATTATGTTTGAGCAAAGAAAACATTTCTTGGGGCACATCCACAATGAAAGGGTTAACATGATAGCTGCTTTTGCAATGGTAGCTAGAGCACGATTAGCCTGGGAAATGCTATAAATCAAGAAGCACTATAAAATTGGACATTAAATGTATTGGATGTTATTATAAAAAAAAGAAATTGGATAATTTCCTTTCATTTCTATCTGAAAATGAGAAATCATCCAGGTAATGAATCTCAGTGATCTCCTGAAACGCCTGTCATTTATTTGCAAGGTACTTCTCTGCAAAGATAAGGTGTGCATTTGATCTCTCACGGTTATTCACCACAGCATTTTGCCTGAATGGCACTAAGCAAGATTTATAAACATTTGTGCTTGATAACAAAATAAAAGACTGAAATACAGAGGACTTCAGCTTTCTGACTGCAGCTGTGAAGGCAGTCCAGGGCAGATGTTGAATAGCAGACTTTGGATTGCAGTTGTGACTCGTGCATGACTTGTACATGACTCCAGCTATCAACTCTGTTGGTCTTTATTGGCCAGAGGAGTCTAATTTTGAGCACAGTCTCCTAAAAGGGCAGACAGTTAAATCCCACCTCGCACAGCTTGTATGTCTAGCTCCACACAGCTATTGAAGACAGAGAAAGAAAGATATGAAAGATACACTTTTATTGCTAGCATATTTGGTACAGGAGAGAAGGAAAATTACACAACAATGAAAGATTCATGCCTTTCAGTTTGCTAGCAACAAATGGTAAGATGAACTTTCCACAGGCCAAAAACCCTGAATAGTTTATAGATATTTCCAGAAAACTATAAATAAATCAATAGTTTGGAATAGAATCCATCCAGCTGGATTTGTGTCAATTAAACTATTTAGTTCATCCTGTTTTTAAAATACTGTTGCTTTGATATATGTCTGAGTATGCTAAAAAAAAAGTTTTCTTCCATCTAATGCAATAATTTTTCTCTCCCATTAAAACTTTTCTCCTTGTCATACAAAAGGTAGCTGCTATGCAGCAGTCAACATGATGTAGTTCTTCAAATTACAAATAAAGAATCAAACAAACCTGTCTGGAAATAGTGCTAGGGAACATCTTCATTATTAGGAACTTTGGAATGAAACTGATGATTTATTGCTTTCTGCCAAAATATCCCAAATTAATCTGGAGCTCTAACTAGTCTGTCAGAATTAAATTGGTGTAAGCATAAACCCAGCTATTTCAGGCATATGTCAAAACTGTGTCATTTGAAGGTAAGCAAAGGGTACAGAAAAATAGTTCGAGCCTTTAGAAGTTTGAGATAAATATGTGGTATCAAATCGGACTCTAGAAAAAATAAGGAACACATTTACTAAGATGAATCTTATATTCCTGGTCTGTAAGTATTGAACAAGATCCTGCTTAATTCTTTCTATTATTGGTCAAAGACTGTTACTTTCTGCAAAATAAGTGCTCTCAAAACTCACTGAACTTTCATATTTTAAGAACTGTGTGATCCTGTCAGCTGGACCAAAAAGTAGAAGGGCATGGAATTAATAGTTTTCACATCTGTTAGTTTGCGTAATTTCCAAAGTGTGTATGTTCATCCTTCTCCTATTTTACTTGACTAAGAATACTAGACTTTCTTCAGCAAGAAAATATTAAATGAATGGTTCATTTAGAAGGGATGAAAGTTTTCAGCATGACTTAAAATATCATTTCAGTATGAAAAAACCCCAAAATTTTTCAAACTTTCTTGGGTTTTTTAAGCTTTCCTGTGGTTTTCCTCCCTGCTATCAAATATTCCACAAAGTGCAAAAACATTTCATTCTGTTTTTAAACTACATGAAGAAAAAACCCCCAGAGCATACCTTGTGTCTGCCACGGAGAGTAAAGGTGCTAACTGGGGTCTTATGCAACATATGGACTGTGACATAAATATTCTAACAGTGAACCTGAATAATAAAAACATTACTGGGCACATGTGGGTTTGCAGAGGAACTTTTGTTCCTGTGACTTCAATTTTCATGAAACTTGCAGATCTTGTGAAACATTCCTCTGGAAATTCTGAACTTTTCTAAAATGTAGAGTGGAAGGACAGGTCTGGCACGCTTGATAACAAGCCTATCAAATTGTTCCACAATTAGCTGAATGTGAAAAGTTAATTAAAGCAGATATTAAGTAATCGAGGCTCTGTATGGCCATCTGGGCTTTCAGCTTTTAATAAACAGATAATTACAGTGTAATAGAGACTTCCATATAGTGAGTTATCAGACGCAGCCCCACAGTGACTCGCTGGTCAGTACATCGGTGAGCTTTAAACGAGAAAATTACCTCTTATCTCAGCAAGAAGTACTTGATTTCAATGCCCTTAAAAATATATTCTGCTTCTGCATTTTTTACTTCTTCAAATAGATACACCATATTTTTATAATGACACATAATATATATAAAGGAATCTTGAAAGCATACATAAAATTCTGGGTTTATAAATCCAAAATATTTTCTTTGCAAATAAATATAGAGAAAAGATGTTTATACTAAAGTTTATAAGTGCTGTTTATGTAAAATACCCAAACAGGAATCCTAAGAAACCACACTTTGCTGATCTAATCTTGCAAGTGGACAAGGTGTTGTATAGGGTGACCTTGGAACTACCCACTTGCCTTTGCTACTCACTTATTCATGAGCTCTAAGCCTGGTCAGGAATCACTGTGTGGATTCAGAGAGTCTGCCTGCATCTTGATCTGAGTTTTAATCAGTCCTTGAGCTTTTCTAATCTCCACCCCAAAGGATTCCCACAAATGCCATGGCAGCCTTTTTCCCATCTAGACCCAGCAGGGGCAGCCGTGCTCTCCCTCTTGCCTGCTGCATCCACAAGTGGCGTGGGTTTGATGGTTTGGTTTGCTTCCTCTGCCTCACTCAGTTCCTTCCGCCTTTCTGGAAGAATTCTAGCCCAAACCTCGCCAATTCTGTGTGTGTATGAATATGCATCATGAGGTGGGGAAAACAGAGAAGTTAGAAAATAATTTTAATTCACCAGAAAATGAGATAAAATTATTCTGTAGACTGGCGGCTAATGTGTTCACTAAAGGAGGTGTCAGCTTCTGTCCAAATAAGTGTTTCTGTTCCTTTTAAAATGAGTTATCAACTAATGTACAGTCATCTTCTGCAGAGTAAAGTTCAGAATCCAGGTCTTCCAGTACCATATTCAGTAGTCTACAGAAGAATGATTGCTCACATGCTTTCTGATCTAGTAACTCTTACATACACATATATTTGAATTTGAATTCTATTTGCTCAGCTTAATTCCAAAAGACAGTCTGCAGCCAATGTACTTTCTTATTTATGCTCAATGCAATACTGGGAAAAGAAACATTGAATTCTCTGTCAGAGCATTTCTTTGTATTGCCTTATCACTTTGAAATCTAAGTCATAGTGGATGTATGCCACTTTGCTATCACTTATGTTGAAAATCAGAATTATAAACAAGTGACAAGCTCCCCAAGTTAGATTAAGGAAATGTCGACACAATTACAATTATGTCGATACATATATCTCAACTTGCATGTCCCAAAAAAGGAGTAACGACACATAAGAAGTAAAATTATTTAATCTATTCTTTATTTCACAAAAGAAGGGAAGAAGGCTCTTGCCTTTCCAGATATAGATGTGGCACATGCTTTAGCGCTTGGCATTGCTGGGTTGATGGTTGAACTCAACAATCTTAAAGGTCTTTTCCAGCCTAAATGATTCTGTGATTCTGTGGGGAGTTTTAGGCATTAGACTTGTTTTAGGAATTAGACTTGCCTTTCAGCTCTGAAGTTTACTGGCTCTCCTCAGCAAGGTAGGAACCTGAAGCCAATGCCAAAGTATCACATATTTATGAATACACCGACAGAAATATCACATTGCCTGAAGTCACTGGCCACAGAAAGGTACTTAGAGCCCCAGGGAAGCTGCAAGGCAGTTGAGAAATGGGGACAGATCCTTAGCTGGTGCAGGCCATCATAATGACATTCATTTATTTTCTTGGCCCGTAGGCAGATGTATACTATGCTTTCAGAATCCCTGATCGAGGCAAATTCTCACTCTTCTTTCTCACTTTGTCTCTTCTTAATCTCATGCAAGCTATTGCTTTCCTTGTCATCACTGCTAGAATTCAGATGTTGGCTCATATTGCTACACGCAGAAGTTTATTCTTATTTTTACAAGAAGGCAGTGGGAATGGAGTCCCTTTCTTAAACATGATGCAGCAAAAACCTCCAAACACACTGCAAAGCTACAGAAGTAGCTTAAATAAAACTATGAAACTTCATAGCACACTCCCTATCTCCTCCCAGTACTCCTTTTCCCCTGCACTCATTTTAAACTTCAACTGGGTGCTTCAGGCTTTTTGCTCAAGCTGTATATGGCCATAAAGAGAAGACTAAACAAAATTTAAATAAAAAACCCCAAACACTCTTGGAAGAGTGTTTTTAAATGCACTTGTGAAAAGACAGACTTTATTTCATTAAAATGAAAGTGTTTTACCAGTGTTTCCCAATTAATAAGTACTATTCATCAAAGGGGTGATTAACCCTCCTCCTGGGTGCTCATGAAAAGCGTGCAGAGACTGGTGCAGGCAGTGTAAAACAAATCTCAAAACAGCATATGTTTATGAGAGATCCCCCAGCAAACAAGGCAAAAATGCCAAATTTGGTTCATTACCAAAAGAAAATTAGGACATTTTTTACTTGAGATCAACAGAATTAGCAGAATCAAGAGATTTGCAGCCACAGTTGAGTTGCTGACACAAAAGGAAAAAGCCAACATTGACATCTGAAACCTTTGCTTTGCCGGAGTAGGAATGCTCAAATGCAAAACAAGTGCCTGACATTTCCTCAATTCTCCTGAATACCACGTAACACAATGCAAATATACGTATACAAGTTGAATTTCACTGATGTTAGGGCATCAGACCTGAGCTTCTGGATCATTTACATTCCATTTAAGCTCTTATCCTCTTCAAATAAATGAATTTATTCCCAAGTCATAAAAACAACATGGAACAGCACAAAGACTAGATAAAGGAAAGCATACTTTTCCAGCACTTTTACAGTCACTCTGTCAAGAAGATTATCATGTTTTAATTGATATTTGCTATATCAGGTGGATGTAATCTATGTAGGTTTGGAGGTTTAAATGGTATAGTAAAAATTTAAATAAAGTGGGTGTCTTTGAGTCATTATTTTATTCTGTGTTGCTGAGAAGCAAAGTGGCGTAAAAGAAATGAAAAGTCAAATTTTCCATTAAGCAGTGTTTTAGAACACTGCCTTCAGAAAAGACACTTCTGTTTATCCTGCTGTATTTAAAGTGGCTTTAAAGTGTGTTTTGACACTAATGCGCTCAGGTGTTTTTCTGCCATTTAAACAAAAGGGTAATAATTATTGGCACTGTATGCATCAGACAATGAGAATTTAGGCAAAACTCTTCTGTTTTAGTACCTAACATTTTCCTGAGTCTAAGCCCTTTTTCCTAGGTAAGGAAACACGGAAGGATCCTATCAGTGCTTGCTCAGATTATGCGCTGCGGTGTCTCTGCCTGTGAGCAGAGTGACCTCAGCTCTACACACCCTTCTGCTTCATGGTGTTGAGAATTCAGAAATGCCTTTTTGATTTAATCTGTGATGAAAAAATAGTACAGCATATTTTATATGGTCTACAGGAGAATATACCTTCAACATGCTTTGCACAGCCTCAGGTCAATCAACACATACAAGTCCCTACTATAATTCCCTGCTGTTCTGAGAGTTTCAGACAGAACTTAGGTGAACATATTTCAAAGCAGGAATTAAATATGATCTTAAGCAATGCAGCTGATTTACAAACTGCTTGTGAAAAGAGTAGCCTAAATGGGCAGATGGGTGACAGCTTTCACGGCACCAGCTCTCAGCAGCAAAGCCAGAAGCATTTACTCAGCATGTTTTGGTTGTAACCTGCATTAAGCTTGACAAGCATTACTCTTCCCTTACAGCAGCTCTGTGCACAATTGCTCCCACTACCAGCTTCAAATGATAAAGTTCAAATGTCAATGCAAGAGATGAAGTGCATGATATATTTTTCCCCATGCCATGAGGCCAGGGAGCTTTGAGTGGGTCATCGCATTATTTAGACTAATGCCTCAGGAGGATTTAATGTTTTACTTTGGGTTAATCACATTAGCAATAATATAATGCATCTACCATGGCCTGGGCTTCTTTCCAACACTGTACTGTTTATGGTCAAGGAAAATAAAGGAACAGACACCTAAAGCGATTCAGAGAACAAACATTTTACTGCTCTAAAAGCCACTGACATAATTCACTGGAGGAAACTGTTATTTCTGAGCCAGAAACTGACTAATCTCATCTATAGGATTTTGTCAAAATACATCTGCATGCAGTTTCTTTTCCTCATACAGATCTTCTGTAAAATAAGTTCTCATTTTTCCTAGCCGACAAAGTTTATTAGTAGCCTAAGACACCAACAAAATGGCCTAATTTCTTAATTTTTTTTTTTTGAAAGCTCTATTCATCTCCATGGAGTTCATAAAAGTAGCAGTTAGCATATTTACTATGTGCAAAAAATGATATTTTTTGTAATGCAGTGGTTTTTCTGTCTTTTTGCATTAACTGAAAATGCATTTTTAATAATGTTCCAGGGATTTTTTTATTAATACATTTTCAATATTGTGTACAGAGCATTTGATCTGTAGACTTCCTCACAGCATGGGGAGAGGCATGGTAATAATAATGAAATTCTTAAAGCACCCAGAGGCTGATCAATATTGTGGTTTGTTTACTGCCTCTTATTGGAAAGATGATACACAGATGCATCTGCGTGTCTAAACCTCTCCATTTGCAACATCTTAAGTAAAAGCAAAAAAAGCACCCGTCATCACCAGTAGCTCCTTAAGACATGTATGCTGGGATCAGTCCCAGTAGGTGTTATTGAAAATACAAGATCATTGACTTAAATAAAGTAAGGGAAATCAAAATATGCCTCCCCCCCTTTTTTTTATTACCCCAAAACAGATAAAGATTTTGGATGGGAGGCATCACAGTCACCTCATGACAACCTTACTACACTGTGCTGTGATTCAGTATTTCAAAAGCTCACCTTTGCTGGGATTAACTGGGTTGGTCCTCAACAGAAATAACATAATTACTACCCAAAAAAGGACCCAACCCCATCCTTTCTTTGAAGTCAATGCTGCATCAATACTGTAATATGATATCAAGGGATTCTCTTATTCTCTGAGTCCCAATGCTCATCTGAGATATAAAACTCAGGTGAAATCTAAATTGCAAAGTGATACCTTGCTGAGAAAGTGATAATTGCCCTGTATATCTCAGCTACTACCATGCACACTCCTCATATCTGAACTTCTCCTGCAGTCTTATAAAATTATTCAAGTCACATTATTTTTCATGTGTTATTATTTTTCAGTTTCTCTAATTTGAACAGAGTGTTCCTGAGTGATGTGACCCTTGTAACCACATTTTTCTCCAGAGGTGTCTCCATCTCAACTAAGCCTGAACAGATTTTTTCCTATTTAAACAGAGCAAATTTTTAATAATTTTATAACATTTTGATATCAAATAATCTACTATTAGTTAAGAGTTTCATTTTAGAAGTCTTCTGGTAGCAGTTATCCTGAATTTTAGATTTACTGAGGGTTTGGGGGTTGTTTTTTCTCTGTAGCTAAGATAAAAAAAAAATATTCCGGAGGATTACAGTCCTTTCAAGCTTTCCCATCCTTTGCCCGTAAATCTATGTCGGATTTCCTACAAGTACTCACCTCCCTGCTCAGTAAGTGCAGCGTTACTGTGAGGGGCAGTGCCTACGCACTGACTGCGGCCGTGCCTCCTTGTAACCCTGTTCTGAACTCCTGCTCTTCAAAACAAGGGGGAGATTATAGACAGAATCTAAATGCTTGAAAAACAGGCAGTGAAGTGCTTACCTTGTTCTACAGATCTCAGGTTTTACATAAATGAGCTGCATAAAACAATCTCTTTCTTTCCCTGAGTGAATGCCAGCAATGGCAGAGAGCGCCCGTCTCCAGCAAATGTTAATGAAACCCAGGCTGCTGAGTGATGCCCGTGTAATCATAAGTGGAAGGTTAAAATGACCACCACATCCCAGTATAACTCAGAAATGCTGAGAGCTGGCAAAACTATCGGGGCAAGGTGCAGCGCTAGTGTAACTCTGCTCCCTTTGAAGTCAGTGACATCAGTGACATCGCTTGGCTGGGAGCAGTCAGAGCCCTGGGGAAACCTCCCCTCACACACCGCAGCTCAGAGCCTGCTCAAAAACCACAGCGGGCATTTTAGGATAAGAATGGATGAAAAAGACCTGCTCTTTGGGTGCAGAGAGAGTGGAATGGCTCATATACAACCATGACTCACAGACCAGTCCTTACTGAGGAGGGGGGAACAGAACAAAGATTTGCCAAACTTTCAGAGGCATCTGAACATTGCCAGGTTCCTAGAAAAACAACTCTATCT
Organism: Oriolus oriolus; assembly: GCA_013400235.1. Lineage (NCBI taxonomy): Eukaryota > Metazoa > Chordata > Aves > Passeriformes > Corvidae > Oriolus > Oriolus oriolus. The sequence goes on from VXBT01001342.1 coordinate 179,094, forward strand.
GAGATACGTGTTTTCCAAATAAGGATATAAAAAAAGAGGGGAAGGTGGTGGATTTTCCACATATTTTAGAACAGAAAGTTTATTAATCTAAATGTGGACTACTAAAAATAACATTTTATGACCAATTTTTTCTTCTCCCTAAGGCAGAAGTAGAAAAATAAAACATGCGAGTTGTTACTCAGCAAAGCAGAGCTATAAACACTGAAGTAGAAGGTGATAGCTGGATCACCTACCACAGTGCAATGAAAGGTACAGGAATAACATATGATATAAGCATATATAAATAGGAAAACCAAAATAGAAAAGGAAAAAAAAACGTGGGGGGAAGTAAAAGAAGCAAAATAGTGTTGATCAGCTGATGACCCAAGAGGATGCTTAACGTTGCTGCCAAGGGTCGGTGGGTTTCACTGGCTTTCTGTGGACCACATACTGAATATATTTTATTATATCATTCTTGTGAAATCCAAGAAAACAGTTCTAGAGAAAGCACAGCAATCAAATTTCTCGCGCATTCACTTTGTATCAGAGGCAGGAAGCATCTGTGAGTTTGGATCCCTAAAGACACATGTACACATACACACAAGAATGTAAAACTTTTGTAAAGCCCTGCATTTTTCAGCACCACACTTTAAAAGAGGAACACCCTGCAGCCACTGCCTGAAGATGAAAAGTGCTGAGCTGAGCTGACCTGCAGCCATGTGCTGTAACCTCCTTAGGTCACTGTGAGTAGCATGGCACTGGGGCAGAGTGGGTTTGGCACAGTCAGTAGCTGCTATTTTTCCAATTTGACATGGAATTAGGTATAATCTGTGCAATTACTGTGTCTGTGGACATAAATATACAACTTGCACTTCCCATCCAGCTGGATTTGGTAACCTTTGACATAACAAGCCTGAGTGTCAAAATTAACAATAAAAGCTTTTATTCTGTCACAGAATCTACTACAATAATCTTTCCTTAAACCTGAAAACTCATCCCAATTCTGACACTGTCACCAGAAGTTTATATTATTTTGGTTGCTGCCAACTTTCATGCTGATTTTTTTCCAATTCTATTCACGTGCAGTGATACTGCTACAAATGATGATTTCTAAAATTTCTACAGAAGTTAAATTATGTTAATTTTAGTCCACTTAGGTTCATATTTTTAAGCAAGAGGCCTGATTTTTCACTACAGCTATATTCACACAGCACAAGGACATTGATAATCTACTGTGTGTGCCAGAAGCATTGTAGGGATGTAAATCACTGCTCAGGCTGCTGCACCGGAGTGCCCTGCTCCCATGACTGCAAGACATCTGACACTGCATTCTGCCGTGCAGATGTACTTTGTGACTTCGAAGTGCACATACCATTTTAGTGCCCCTACCCCAATATTAGGATAAAATAGAATTATCANCTGACACTGCATTCTGCCGTGCAGATGTACTTTGTGACTTCGAAGTGGACATACCATTTTAGTTCCCCTACCCCAATATTAGGATAAAATAGAATTATCAGAATGGAGAATCAGATACCAGCTATCTGCAGATCCAGTTCATCAATCTGGCTGCTCTGCAAATAAGTCCATAATGTAAATGCAAGCCATCATCTGCTTTGAAACTTCAGCATTTTCTTTACACAGCTGCACAGCTATAGGAAAGTGGTAAAATTTTATGCACTGACATTACCCACAATTTCACAATCTTTTTCATACTTGAGGTCACATCTACAAACTATAACTTGTGGCTCTCTTACAGAGCACTACAGTTCTTTCTTCAGCCATATCTTCTATTTGCATTTTCCCAATCTTCATGCAGTGCACCCCACCTTTATTTGGACACCGTTTTACAGGTGTATTAATGTAACTGTCAATTCTGCAATCAAGTAGTTCTCCATATGCCCACCAAAAATGGTGCATAGACTTTGACCAAACAGAACAAATGTTTCCCATTTAAAAAATATTATCTTACCAGTTTTATGAAATTCCAAGTTCAAAAGTCAAACTATGTCACAGTTACCTCTCAGGTGATTCGACAGGTTTAAAATTATACTTTTTGTTCCATTTCAGCATGTTTTATGAAAGCATTAGCTACATGACAAACAGCTGTCATAACCATTTAGGAAGCATAATTTACCTGATAATTTCTTTTAACCCTCCTCAGCAAGAAATTAAACTGATTTGTTCTTTCTGCTGTGAGAAGCAAGTGATTACTCTTGCCTTAAACTTAAACTGAAGTGTTGTCCTTTATTAACAAAATCAGCTTGAGCTGAACTTTTAAGATCGATACTCATGCCATAATTCTTCATTGGTTTATGTCAATGAAATATTGTGCTATAAAAAAACAGATATTTTTGACAGCATCAGTCCACAGAAAAAGCAGCATGTAGCAGCAATAGAGCAATCTAGAAGCAAAAGCAGATTTTAGGTATCAGTTTGTTAGGAACACACATCACACTTATTGCCACATGGACAAGAATAATGTCCTGAGAAATCGTTATTTATCCTGAAGGTTTTTTAATTTCAATTACAATGATTTATTACAGATCATGAAACAATCTATTTTTGTATTTTGCTCATGTTTCTAGTCTTTACAGTTAATAATTCTGTACTGAATGCAATATGTTGATGATGGATAGCTACAAGCTTGAGATTTATTCATGCAAAAATATTCAAGACTCCTGTTGCAAATGCTGTTTAATGGCCATCTTTGAAAATTGGGTTATAAATCACTTACTCAGAAAACCCTTCCTGGGATGTGTAGCTTTTGAGATGTAAGCTGAGGCTTAAAGACTGGTTTAGTTACAGTGAGACAGCCAGTAGAAGGCTGAGGCGATTGCACTGACAAGGTGAGTTCTTCCTGTGACACGTTTGACAAGCAAAGAAGCCAGTATTGTTATTAATTAACTTACAGCAGCACTCTTAGAGCTCTAAACAAAATCATAGCTCTGCTGTGCTAGATTTTGTACAAACATAATAAAAGATGTGTCCTTATATCCTTACAAGCTAAACACACTGAAATAATGAGCAATGAGGTGAAGAAAGTATTGTTATCCCCGTTTCATAGTATGAGGCCAGAAATGGGTAGAGATGCCAGGCTTTTCACCTCTTGAACTGTCTTTGTTTCCCCACTGATGTAGAAAAGGATGTAGAGGAGATTTGGCTAATCCTGACCCTTATGTGGCAGCTCTGTGAGGACCTGTTCCATCAGGTACACATTTACCATCATACACTTAGATCAGGGGAAGATTGCTACTTGCATTACGAGATATTTCTGTTTCCCAAGCTAGATATTTTGTTCATTAAGTCATTAACTGCATTAAATAATACAGATATAAACAACTGTTTCTAGAGGCTTCAACTAGATGAAATCAATTACATGCTCTCAGAACAAGTTTTCAAATTAAAGCAGTCCTGGCTGCCTCAGCTGGAGCACAAGTAACCCATGTGAGTCCATGATATTTGCAAACCAGACTAGGTAGAGCTGCAAGCAAGATTCAACTTGCATGAACCAGGCTCTGCTCTGTGAGTACAGAAAGGCTCAGAAGGATAATTTCAGTAATTAGAATTTAGATTTCGCAGAAATGTCCCTATTTACAGATTTTTCGGCACTTTAAGTGAGGGAGGGCTGAGAATCACATGTGTAAGTATAGACACCAAAAGGGTCTGTGTGCCTAGGTCGTCATGAAGATGTGAGTCTATATGGTTTTTTGTGACTTCACTGTAGAAAGCAGAGATTTTATCCTACACTGTTGATTTTGTGGTGATTTGAAGTGAGGGAATTAAAAGTTTACAATGCCTGAATAGTGATTTACTACTCAGTATTTCTATGGATTGGGTATGTATTTCTTACTACTGGTTCCCCTGACAATTTGGGATTTATCTTTCAATCCATTTTCATTTCAAACCACATAAGAAAAGATTGTATCAACTGCTTTGTATTCAGTGCCAAATTTCTTCTCTTATTACCAAACACATTCTGACTCTTGCTATAAAAATGATGCCCTTGATAGCACACGGGGATTTAAATCCCATCCACTGCAAGGGGTACTTGTGCAGATTAATGCACAGTTCCCAGCAATTCTTAGGTCTAATTGTTAGAGGCTGGCTGAAGTCAAAAGCTTCCCTTCCAAATTTTGAGCATAGCAACTTGAAGCATTTTCTGAATCCAGGTTTGGATCCAGCCCTTATTTAAAAACAAAAAACCGCCATGGCACACACCCTACCCCACCCCCATCCCCCGCCTGAAAAAACCCAAAAGGACAATACAAACAAGCTGTCAGGGTTTTGATTTCATTCCTATCTAGAGCATTTGGACCGGAGATATTACTAAAGCCCATCTAAAAACATAAAGTAAGCTTCACTGCAGTATAGAACTGATTAAAAAGTCTTTGCATTTGTCTTCATGGAAGAGTAACCATCCTAATGTTTAACATATAGAATAAAAAGATGCAAAAATAGAAAGGCAGAAGTGAAAGCATACAATATTTAGAAACAAACAAGGAACACAGAGCAACCAGGGAAAGTGGGACAGAGAGACAGAAGAGAGGCTGTACGAAGTTAAAGAAGGCAACAGGAGAAAAGAGACAAAGTTGATAGCAAGAAAGAAGAAAAAGTACTAAGAAAGTATTTTTCTAAGCATCCACTAGATCTTCTCACAGGAATGGAAACCTGAGAATGTTAAAAGGGGAAAGTTGTTTGTACAAATATTATCAGGATGTTTCTTAGAGGCAGTTATAGTAATTTATACATATTTAAACTTGCAAATTCTATAGGCAATAGCGTTAGATCTGGCAGGTCTTTTGAAGTAGCCAAGGATGTAAACTTGAAGTGCATAGCTGTGATTAATTTCAGTCATCTTGACTGCCTCCTATAATTTGTTATACTTTGTTATACTTTGTGTCTTTATTATTTAAAAAATAAAAATAGCATTCTAGTTCATGTCAAGTATATCAGAGTTAATTATAGAAGACCATGATTTTCAATGCTAGGAGCCTGATATTAGGCTCCCAAGCCTATGTTTGGATATGAAATAATTAACCTTGATATCAGAACTGACTGGACTGAGTTTGCTTAGTTCATACTTAATAAAATTACAGAAATGTATTGCTATTTTAATGCATTAAAGAAATCTCCTATAGAATGCAAAGAATAATTTGGTTCTTTTCCCATGGGACTTTAAAATGACTTGGTAATATTTGCTACCCACACTAATTCCCAGTAGTGAGATACTATTCCATGAGAAAAACAGCAATTACATCTGACCATGTATTTTAAATGAGGGCAAAGAACAGACCAAAGAAAAGTCTCAGCTCAAGCTCTGTGAATTCATGTGGCATAGAAGCCTTCTTTTCTTTTTCATATGTGAAAAACCTAAGTTTAATTTCCTTAGATATTTATTGTTGCTTTTTTATGGCTTTAAATGTAATACTCCTGTTAGGATGTCATGTGAGAATCTTAATTTGTGCCATATTATGATAATCTGTTGTCTACAAAATAAAGCAAAATGTCTAGCTGTCTCTGTAGCTATAAAAATGAGAAATTACAGATGGAGAGAAGCTTCAGCATACCACAAAATCTGTGGAACTCAGGAAAAAAAATTTGGATTTACAATATCAGTTAATTCCTGTTGTCGGTGGGATTAGCTGTTAGTTACATCCCTGCTACTGAATCAATATCAGAGCCAGAAACTCTGCTTCCAATCTTCCCCATGGCCTCCCCTTTTTCCCATTTGCTATTACAGTCCTTTGAGTCCTGGGTGAAATGTTTTCTGTTGTCTTAGCTCATCTCTAATAACACGTCACAACTCCAACACACACAGTCAGCCACAAGTGGTGGTTCCTCAGCTCCAGTAAGGTGAGAACTGCACAAAGGCTGAATTACTTCTGTCCCAGAACTGACCTTTGAGGTCAGGTTAAGCTCACTAAGAAGAGAGTGTTGGGAAGTCTGTGCTGTAGCCCTGCCTTTCAGCCACACCTGTGGCTGTAAACACGTTGAATTTTTGACTTCCAGAGCTCTGCAGTCCTCTGACTGATGCGCTGCTGGTGGGTTTGTCTCAGCCCAGTGGCAGTGCTGGTGAACACATCCAACGAATTGGCACAGTCTAATAAACAGTGCCTGGGATTGTGTTCAGGAGGCTGAGATTCTCTTTCTGATTCTGACCTGGGTTATGAGTTTGGGACCACAGCACTCGCATTTGTGCCACTGCTTCAGCCTCCACTCCAGCCACTGTCCTTACCCCACACGCTCTGCAGGGCAGGGCTGCCTCACACTGCTCTGTTTTACAGGGCCGAACACAGATAAGGCCCTGGACACTTCTGTTCTGCACATGGCAATAATAAACCCACTGTCAGATAGATGGTTAAACCTCTGGGTAATGATTCTTTTCCTTTTCATATGTAAATGGTTCCATTTTAATGAAATGGAAATACCTTACTTGCTTTACTCCAAACTAATGAATAGGGTTAGTGTGATCAGCTTTTCCTTGCAATTTAAGGGCCAAGAGGACAAAAAAAAAATAAAAGAAAGAGAATCTGCTATTCATTCTGTCTCTTCTTTGAGTCAGCACCAGGATGATTATTTTTAATTAAAAAATAGAAATATTTATTTCTGAAGGACTCAGGTTTGTTGAAACTCAAGAGCTATGATAGAAATGTCTTTATTTTTTCCTCCATTCAGTATTTACATATAAAAAGCATCTACTTTGCATATAGTTTCTGTCATTTTCTCCAATTCAAAAAGAGTGTATGCATAACATTTACAGGAAAGAATATTGAGGTATGTAGCTGTTAATATAAATATCATTTTAAAATATAATGTGATGTGTTATTACCAAAATCAAAACTATACTCAAGAATGAAGGCTATCAGAAAACTAGTAAAGCAGCCTTAAATTAATATCTAGTGAAAGACTACTCTTTTTTTGCATCAATAAATTCTGTTTCAGCTTGGTGGACCTGCTACTGTGTGGGAGCTTGTGAGGCATATGGGAGCTGTTGGTCAATTTGGATGTGGGCTTCAGATTTTGGTGATAATAAGCTGCATTATTCATCATCCCTCACTGCTTTCCATACTTTCTTGTGTCTCTCATCAGCACAAGCCTCTGTTGTTCAACTTAAAACATTTTTCAGTTGCATTTCTCCTCAGCTCAGCGTATCAGCCGTACTCAAAAGGTGTCAATTCTTCCACCACATCCCTTTAAACATTTAAACAGCCAATTTTATTTTTTTCCCATCCATATGGGATGGGAAAATGCCACCCAGGTTATCATCATCTAGCACATCACTCACTGCAGTCTCCTCTCCCTTCTGGGTTGCTTTCCTGTGCCTGGTGTGCCAAGTAAAGCCTTTTCCAAGTGCTTCAAGGGATCCATAATGCTGCACAGTCAAGAAGCACTGGAGTTCTGTAATTCCATCCTCCCCATACCAACTGCAGTACCTCAGCACTGCTCTTCTGCAGCAATTAAGGATTTCCTAGCACAGGTTAACAGCTTGACTGCCTCTCCCTAGAGATGGATCAGAGCCAGGATAAAGATCTAATCTCAGGTTTTAGGAGTGGCAGTTACAAGGAATCTTAAGTTTCCTAAAAACTTCAGAACTTCCTTAATTTAAAAAGTGATCCTAATGTTTTCCGAGCTCTTATCCTCATTTCTCACCTAGTAGGAAATGAGTGACACAAGAAACATTTTTACACTCAAAGCTCTCTAATATACATCAGATCATTACCATATGTCCTCAGGTTTGCTTTTTTGGGTTTTTTTTTTTGCAGAGTTGGCGTAGATCCAGATGAAGATCTGAAAGCTAAAGCTGCGAGCCAGGTATGTCAGGCTTTTGGACACACATGCTGAATTAAAAAGTGTTCAATTTTTGGCAGATCATGGCTGCATCTGTGGAAATGAGACATCTCAGAACAATATTTAATCCCTCAGAATTAAAAAGGAGAATGTGTAATGTTCAGTTCTAGTAGGTGAGGTTTATGAAAATATTTTGCAGTTATTTTTCACATGGAAGGCTAAGTACATTGTGAACTTGAAATCTTTCAAGGGGGCTCCTGAACAAGCTGCAGCTGTTCATCTGTGCCCTTCCCTTTTTTGTCATATGTATATGGCGCAGTTTCAAATGCAGCACTGCCTGCAGCAGCAGGAGAAATCTGTAGAGAGTTAATGCTCAGAGACAGAAGCTGTGGCTCAGCATGGGCAGTGGGACAGCAGCGGGACTGCAGAGAAGTCACAATGCAGCTGACAAGGTGCCAAAGCAAAAAGCCAACAAGTGCCTAATGCTGGTAATAGCATCCCCTGCACCCTTTCAGACTACACAACTGGAACTGAAATTTGAATCATCCAACAATACTGTAAATGTAGAAAATAAGTTGAGGAAGACATAAGATACTTTATTCATTTGAAAATACATTAGAGATATCGTTAGGCAGAATTTTAATATATCTTATGTGCTGAGTATTCCTAACATTTACACATTTGCACATATCTGAAGGCACATAAGGTGGTCTCAATTTTCATTGTAACAAGCAGAATTCAGGTGCCTAACTATCCTAATGTTTCTTTTAAAAAAAGGAAAACCAATATTATTCCCACTGACCGCATCCTTCATTTTACAACCCAGTCACTATTAATACAGGCTTAGCATAACCTTTCCTTGCACCATGGCAAGGTACTCTTTTGTTCTGAGTCTGAGGGGACTCGTGGCTAAATTCACTTTCCTAAGCATCCTGGTAGGAATTCCTGCAATGCCTCTGTCCAGATTCTGAAAAAGCACAGGACACAGAACCATAGTCTATTCTTGATTGCATTATAAAGATACAGAACTGCAGAAATTCTCTACTTTTCAGCACTCATGAATTATCAAGAATCAGGGAATGCAGAATGCAGCATAAAATTGACTGAATGCATGTTTTGCAAAAACCTGATTGCTTCAGAGGCCACTAGGCATCTAATTTTCTCATTCTTTTATTAAAGATGAAAAAAATATGTTTATTTACAACAGTAACACATCCAGTGTCCCAACTGTGCTCATTGAATTAACATCTATCTCTGCTGACAAAACTCAGCAATACAACACAGAAGGTGTAAATAAATATAACACTTTTCATGCCCTAGCATGTCCAGTTCAGCATTCCTTATAGTAGTATATTATACCTTGAAAAATAGTTTTGCTGTTCTGATTGTTCTTCCCCCTCTCCACTCTCATGGTATTTTATTTTCATTTGTCTGTCTTCTTTGTATTTGACATCTCAATCTTTTAGTAATTCAGACCTTTGCTGCATTCTCTGTAGTGCTCACTGTTTTAACTCAGTCCCTATCACAGTTATTCAACTTAAGTCAGGTTGTTTCTTCTCATTTTCTTTCATCTCATCTCTCTCTCATTCCTCTTCTTCACCTGTGTTTCTTTTTTCTTTCCCTTTTTTCTAAAATGATGTTTTTATTTAGTTTACCTTTCATTACTTTTTATTTTCTTCCTATGTTACTTTGTCTTCACAGTGAAAGCAGTTGATTTTCCTACACATGTATCCCTGCACAAATAACATGGCAGGTGCCAGTACCTCCCACTGCCACTTAAAGCTCTTGCCCAGATGAACTTTAAGCCACGTGCCAACTCTCAGTGCTGTTAATTGAAGCTTCAGGGGAGATTGTGCCAGAAATAAGAACTAAATATCTTCAAGAATAAGATGTTTAAGGGAGAGCAAAAATTAGTGGAAAAGAAGCCTCTAAGTTTCTCCCTTCTCGGTCAGAGTATTCAGCCATGGTGGGAAAGCTGCAAGGTCTGCTACCAAGATTAGAATTTAGCTCCTCTGTGACCACTCTAAGTACCAGGACACAGGTACCTTGCTGTGGGAACCTCTCAGTCCATGTCTGCAACCAGACCTAGTTTTTTTTAGGGGCAGAATAAGCCTTAAAGACCTTCCACCTTATGGGTGCTATGTCAGATGCAATACCAGCTATATGATTGCAAAACCCTTTTCCTTCCTTACCTCTTCATCTCCCTTCTTTCCTTCCTTTGCCTCCCACAAATTCAATTTTCTGTCAAGAGATTTGATTTATTCAAAATTCTATGTACACAGTTATTTCTAAACTTCTTATTATTTTCTATTTTGGGCTACCTGAACCAATAATTTTGGCAGTCAGCTGGGAGCAAATTCCAGTTCAAATTGTAAGACCTGGCACCCAGAGATCCTTCCCTAGAAGAGGTATAGAGCCTTTTCATGTGTAATTAACATCCACACTTCACCATACCACCATACCATGATCCATATCTCAGTTGCAATTCTGTCTTGCCACCCTTAAATTTATCATTGTCATTATCACAGCATAAGCATAAAGAAAAGAAATTAGCCTCATATGCATACCCATTTACTTATTGATGGACTGTCATAACTTATTTCTGAAAGAAATTACATAATACATGCTAAAATAATGTATGTTATTGTACAGAAAATGGTGTGTAAAAACAAACCACTTTGCAGCATATCATGTACATTCAGTGTATAAACACCAAAAGCTAACTCTGAAAAGCACAATGCAGGATACATAATCACTAAGCAGAGTTAAAAAGTTGGTCTATTTTAAAAAGGCAAAAGCTTTATGGCAGTGGGCTATTTAACTAAATTCCCATGAAGACAGACAGTCAATAGCATATTTCATTCAGATGGCTTATGTATCTCAAATTCTGCTATGTTAATCTCAGTTGAGACACGGTAAGAATATATTTCCTACAAGCACTTCAGAAAAAATGTTGTAGACATGTGATTGATCTCAGGAAAAAACTAAATAACCTGCAAAACGTTTATCAATATCATCTCTGTCAAACTGATCTGCATAGTTTATTTAACTATCTCTACATCTTTGTAAGTATAATAAGGGGTTTAGTTACACTGTTCTCATCAGTTTCATCTGCCAGCTGGTTGGCGAATTTATTGCAAGGACTAATGAGAGTAATCTCCATATGGGCAATTCCCATATGGAAGAAGAGATATGAAAAACTTTGGCATTTTCACTTCCCAGAGAGGAAATTGCATGGAAGAGGTAGAGCACTGTCTCCCCTACTTTTACCTCTCCGAACTGTAGGGAAAGTGAAAAATTACTTTTTAAAATCATGGGATCCCAAATAGGATCCAAGGATCTTCAAGAGCCCTAAAACGTTCACACCAACATCTCCTGTCATCCCTTGCATTGTTAATGCAGGAGCTGCACTCCAGATAACCACCCAGATTCCCACTACTGCAAAAGCTGATAACACAGCACAGATTTCATAGACAAACAGAGGAAGGTGCAACACATGTCAAACTAGAAATAAAAGAAGTTCCAGGTCAGGACCAGAAAACCCTTGGGGGATTATACTCTTGTGTAGACTTCTTTGTCTGCTGTTTTCATACAGGAACAATTCATGTTCCCAAATGAGGAAACCCGTTTCCTTAAGAGGAAGCTAGAGGTACAATGAGTTTGGAAAGAGGAATTAGCCAACACTAAGGCTTCTGAAAACATTACTATTCAAACAAAGGACACAGGCCATTTACAGAGCTGCCTGTGCTTTTAACAAGCCTTCCTCTGCATCCCACATGAGTAGCCCACTCCACAATATGTTTATTTCCATGCTTGTCCTTCTCTTCCTCATCTCTACCCCTGTGCACTCAAGTCCTTCACTCTCCTTTATTCAGTGTTCTTGTTCTGACCTAACACAGACTTTACCTACAATCACACTTCCCACTTAAATGTTTCAACCCTTTTCCCAGTCTTTGTCTTGCCAAAATGCACTATTAGATGTTTAGAGCTTAGAAGAGTGTTCTATTGCTCGGTTAGGGATTAATAACATCTTCTTTCCCCCTCCAACTTCCCCAGTTACTGGGAAGACTTGCTGAAATACTCAATTCAGTTCACAAGGAAACAGACTCCAAGAATAATATTTGTTCTATTTGGTGCATTTGCATGTTCAGTGTGACCACATTAGCAAAATCATAACAGCTACAGCATCGATTCTATCTAACCTTATTCAAAACTCAATGATGTCAATGTTCCCATTGTTCCAAAGTTCCCGTGAACAGGTTGCCTTGGAACTGGACCTTACACTTTTGAGGGTCAGACCATTGACATTATTATCATCAGCCAATTAATAGATATCATGTGTGTATATTAGTTTATAATAAGATATAATATTTTAATATATTATTATATTAAAATATGAAAAGTAACAGATTAATTGGTTTCAAACACATAAGAAAAAATATTCTCATTAAAACCAACCTAACTTGCCACAAAACACAAATAAGACAATAGTTGAGTATCCTTAGAGCACTGACCATCCCATTCCTAATTTCTTCCTGCTAGTAATTCTTCCACTGTACTGATATGATGCCTAGACTATGACCAAACTGGCTGTCTTTGTACAGACAACTGTTCCTAATGTATGATTCCAAATTATGACCCTGAGGAAAAGGGTTGTCCACCACTCTACCTGTGCAGCGTGTCACAGACTGAGCTTGCAGAATGGAAAGGGTATTTTGAGCCCTGTCAATTGAACTCATGTTCCTCTCCCCTTAAAAAGAGGCACAGAAAGGACTTTCCTAGTTATTAGAATATCTCAATCCCTTTGGGAATGACATTTTGTTAGACATACACAAACAGCCTCTGATCTTGTAGGAGTAAACTGAAGTAATCCCACAACACCAATTAAATCAAAATATCATTTTATTGATCTCAGAGTACAGCGCTTCTCAAGTGCTTAAAAAATTGGAATCATTAATAAAAGTAAATGCTACATTCTCCCAATGAGTGCAGCAATGAGAAATGTGCTGTATGAGCCAATTTTCTCCTGAACTGATTCACAGGGATGTCATTTGTGCAACAACAAAGCTTTTTTTAAAAAAAAAAAAGTGCAGTTAATTGTAATTTGGTCTGACATGTATTTTTAATATTGGAACTCCATGTTTTATTTATTTTATGAAAATACTTCTCACTTCATTCATTTATTTTGCAGAGTGCATCTAACTTGGATAAAAACACAACCAAAGCTGAGAGTGCGTGGCTGTTCAGAATATGGTATGGCTTTGACCACAAGTATCCTTTTCTGTTATAAGCCATGAATGAGAGTTGCATTAAAATTCACCTTCAAAATATTTAAAAATCAAAAATTATTATACTTCTAAAAACCAAAAGTGTAATCTATTTTAATGTGTTTAGTGAGGAGAAGAAATTTTGGCAGTCCAAGGCAGCAGAAGGTCCAGCCATGACTGAGGCTGTGGGGAGAGGGAGCAAGGATCTCTGAGCTACAGTAGTACATAGAAAATACATTTAAATTAATTAACCTTCTTAAGTTCCTGGATAAAACTAATCCAGTCATTGTTAAAACAGGTTGTAGATTCTGTGTTTGGGGAACCAGGAGGTTGGAGCCAGAAGCAGCCAAATGCCTGCTGCCTGCCCATATACTCAAAGCAGTAGCTACCTAAGGAAACAGTAAGACAACACTGGTTTACCCACACCTCCAAAAACCAGAGAAAGAGACATCCATTATGAAAAGCTCCCAGGACCTTCCTGAAGCTCGTGCTCCGTATTCCCTGGATTCCTGAGACTTTGTGCTTTTACTCACATTCCTACTGAGGCATGTGTAGTAGAGATCTTGAATACGGCTGTCTGAGGCTTTATTACAGGAAGTGTGGTTTCCATGTCTTCTGCATTTCAAGAAAATATTTTAAGTGATGAAAGAACATCCTCCCTAAGCCAAGGCAGAACATACAGTCTGACACTAATGCCTGCGCAGAAATTGTAAAAGTTACCATCCTAATTTATTGTCATTTTAAACTGACTCTGCACAGGCTTTGCATCGCTGCCAGCGAGATCCCACAGTAACAATGACACCCTAAGGCTTTAATAGAGACAACAGTGAATGTAAGAGAAGCCCACCTGCTGATTTCCGTGCATCCTGGCTCAGGAGCTGAACAGGCAAAGCCCTGCCCATGCTGTCTCCATTATCCAATAGCACATCTATTGGTCAATCACCCTGCACTACTGAGCAGAAATTCATGTTCAGGCTGCATATTTGTTTTCCCTGTTAGCAGCTGCAGCAAGCTAGAATGAAATATTTCAGCTGATAAAATGTAATTCTTTGGGAATACAGCTTCCTTGGAGAGTTCAACTGAAGTTATTCTTTAAAGATACTCCTCCTGGAAAAAACATCTTTTTGGTTAAAAATGAATGTTTTGCCTTAATTCATCTACTCCATCAGTTTTAAAGGCCAAAAAGCACTTAGCATTAAAATATTTCCCTCAGATAATTCTTCAAGAATACATAGAAATAGTAGGCAAATGTTTTATGAAGTGAGAAAATACTTTTAAATGTTAATGCTGAGTACCAACATGACTGGCTTTAACCACTCCTTTTTCAGAAGAAATAGCCTGTGGTTGTGGTATATCCTAGAAACACTGAGTCAGAAGGAACAGATGAATAGGGTGAGGGGAAGGGGGAATTTTTCCTCTGAAGAAAAAGAAAAGAGCAAGCACAAAATGTGGAAGGCAGGAGCAGGACAGAAGCATGGGTCAAAGACATGAAAGAGAAAAAGGGTAGAGATAGAAAACAAGGGACAGAGGCAGAAGAGGGAAAGAGAAATCAATACGAAAAAGTTAGACAGCAGTACAGGCAAAATGAAAAGTCTGTAGAAGGCACCAGAAGCACCACTTCTCAGAGATTATCTGTATGGTTGAGATCTTGAATACTGGTGCCTGATGCTTTGTTCTAGAAATTCTGGTTTCTATGTCCTTCGCATTTCAAGAAAATATTTTTAGTGATTTTAAAAAATAGTGTTTTCTAAAGAACACATTTATTAATGTCAGTCTCATTACCAGTCAAGTCATAATCTTTCTTTAGAATTCAGATGTTCAGAGATTATAGCTGTGCCATTACCCTAAAATATATATTTATTACAAATAATACATCTACATTTCACTAATCCTGAAAATGCATGCCCATATGCCTGCATGGAACGATGGTTCAACCCACTAATGCTGTGACTCACAGCGCTAAGCCTTTCTTTGGTATAACTATTTCTGAAAGACATTCTTTTCAAGGAGAGAAAAATTATCCACCCAAACTTTCTTTTGCCTTTCCCTGCCTAATGTTATAGAGCTGTGTTGCTAAATTTAGAAGAAGAAATTGTCATGTAGCATAGTACTTGTCCCCAGTACAAGACTGCAGAGAGGATTATGATAAAGTTTACAAAGAAAAATACAGCAAAATAATAATCTATCTGTTCGTATACTTCGAAAGCATACAAGACTCTGACATTTCTATAGTTTGACATTTGCTCTTAGGCATTAACACAAATCTACCCACTCTTCTGGCAATAACATCTCTTATGGCTATTTATTTCACAGTAGGAAAGCAAGAGGGAGGAAATATCACTAAGGAAGTCAAAAAGTTGTGCTGTTCCTTGCTGTCATTATGAATGATTTCCAATTAGTTCAGTGATCTTAGGCAAGGGCAACATGCCATGTTAGGGTAGAACTACGCAAAAAATCCCTGCAATTCTGATTGAAAATCAGATTTTATTTATGTTCTAAAAGAAACATCAGGAACCTGATTCAGAGCCAAAGGGGTTCAATGAGGATTGTTTTCTTTCAGTAAAAGTCTCTTTGAATAAGGTATCAACACCTAGGAAAAACATATTCTCTAAAATCTAGGCTAAGAAATGTTAATATTGAAATAAAAATGAAGAACAGCTCGTTTTCATACTTAGAGTTATCCTCCTGGATTTCCATCTCAACAATTTAAACAAGAAAAATGCAAAATAAAATACTTGCATCTAACAGGGGGCAATTTCCAGTGAGTCTACATCAACTTGTGTTTTTACAGCTTACAATGCATTACACCATTTGGAGCCATAATATCCTGCTGAAGGCTAGTAGGAAAGCAAGGGAATAAGCAAAGGTTTTTTTAAGAATTTATCAGGAAAAAGAGACACCACAGATTTATAATCCAGCACTATATACATATCTTCAAACTGTTGTGTTTTTTCAAAGCAGATGTAGGCAAGTTTAGCTAACAAACGACGGAGTAGGTGGAAATTTCATCCTGCAAGGTTAAGAGCCTGTGTGTATGGGCAGAGCTCAGGCAAATGGCAAGCAAAATTGTCCCGTTCCACAGCATCCCCAAAAAAGTTCTAACTGCTCTCAGCTAAGAGCAATTTTCTTTTAACTCTGCTCAGTCCCAGCCTCTCTACTTGCTCGCTCAACAAATATCACTTGGTTTTGCCTGCATAGTCCTAAGACATTGTGTACCTGACTAGAGCTGGAATTCCTCCTCTACACAGGCCTGGAATCCCAGTTACAATTCTGAAAAATGAAGGAAAATTAATGTAATAAAAGTGTCTTGCAAGCAACCTTCACCTGGTTTTCCAGCTGCTCTAGACTAAACTCCGCAATCATTTCTGGCTTAATATGATTTTATACACAGCTCTTCGTGCACTAAGGATTTGTTCTCTCCCAGAATTCATCTAATCCTTGCTTCCTCATGTGGGGGCATTCTTGCTCTTGCTGGCTGTTCTGTAGCATCCATCAGGAAGATAACTACACTTTTCTCCCAGCTTCTCATGCTCTGTAGTGAGAAGAGAAAGGAGGACTTGGGATTGCTGCACTAAAACGCAAAAGTGCAAAAATAATGAAAATCGAAGATGAGAAAAGGAGAGTGCAATGCATGCACTAAGATATTTCTGGAGAGAAATGTTCACCATCTTCAAAAGGAGAAGCCTACATTGTGTTGTGGGACACGTACTTCAATAGTACACACTGAAACTTGCATTGAGAAAAAAATAGTTACTGCGTAACAGGAAAACATATGCAAGATGAAAATAGAAGAAAGCAAGAAGGGAAGGAAGAGGGACAAGGACATCAAATGCATGGTAAGTTTCTTTAAATACTTTGTAAGTGCTAAATTGCAAGACAGGTTTTGGACTCACCTGCAGCAAAGTCTCATCATTTTTTTGCGGCAAAGGGGTGAGGATGGCGTCGCACATCATCTGGCCTTCCAAGACTAGCATGACCAGAGTACTCAGGCTGCCTGTCTCTGGCAGATGTGGGAGCCAGAGGGAGATAGGAGAGATACTGGGAGTGTTCACAGCTGGCTGGGATGGCTTCCAGGAGTATTGCAATGACAGGCCTACTGCACGCTTGATCCTGCTCCAAGCTACCAAAGAGCAACGTAGCTGCCTAACTGTGCACAAAACTCCACTTTCTGAGTGGTTCACACACATTGATACCAGGAGAGTAGGGGGAGGACAGCTTTCTCCTTCTTTACAGATTTCTTTTCAATCTGAGGAACTAACACTAAGTTAACGCTGAATGGAAGCAGGTGTCTGGGACAGAGTGAGACAATTCTCCATAAAGTAACTCCTAAAATTGTTTCTGCTTAAACTGCAGTTATCCATCGTTCAGATTCACGCCTTTTGGGTTGTTGTTTTGGGGTTTTTTTTTTTAAAAAAGCTGTTTACATCCTTTGCACTTGCACTTACCTGAAATCAATCAGCCAAAAGGAATTGCATTATTCGTAGACTTCAAAAGTTTATCCTCCTTATCAGGGCACCTATCATTTTATTTCTCCTGTGCTTTGTATGTGGATAAAACAGACATAATGGCTGCCTATTGAGCAAGGTAAGTACTATTCCGTGCCTGGGAGAAAATGGAAAAGCTACTAAAAGCAAAAGTGCATTCTAGGGTGAACTGACAATCAAAGACAAACTCAGCGTTTTGTGGTCTTTTCAGCTGAATTTGCCTTCTGGGCTGGCTTGTCACTCTCATATCAGAGACAGACGTCTTTGGAAGGAAAAGGCAAGGAAGAGCCTGTAAGCGTACATGTGCACATTATTATCTTTTACCTGCTGGAGAGTTTAAAGTTTCTTAATTACCAATTTTCTGATTTATTCTTCTTTTAGTACTTCAGTGAAAACAGCAAAATACCACATAGGGTTTTAGTTTTGGACCAGAAGCTCATTTTGCTACACAGTTTTCAAACAGAGAAAAGAATCTTATCTGAGAGACAATTCAGCCCAATCATGGACCAAAGCAGCAGTAGGTAACACAGCCCAAGCCAAGCCAGGCACCATGGAAGCGCTACTGCAGGATGGGCTGGCAGGAAAGGCAGCCAGCATAGCACAGACATGCCAAGAGAGCCCAAGAATCAGTTTTGCAGGTGTTAAAAGCAGATCATCATAAAAGCTGAGGGGAAAGCACAAAGCACAGTAAAAGAATTATAGTGGATCTCATAAGATGAGCAGGACAAAAGCAGCTGACTGTATCATAAGCTCCCTCAAACAGTGCAAACTTAAGCAGTACTGGGAGGGTCCCCAGAAGGTATTTTATCGTTAGAAACAATTGCCTGAACTCGGTTCAAAGCTCATTCCCAAAACACATTTTCAAGTACATGATCTAGAAAAACTCATTGTTCTTTCTATAGCACAGATAATCAGTGTAGCTGATTTGGTGCTGTTTCCTGACCCTTTCAAGGACAGAGGTTTGTTGAAACTCTGCAAATTAACCTAATAAATAAACACAGCTAATAATTAACCAGAATAATAAGTGACCTCAGTTTGTCCTCCATTCACAGAAAGAAACCTAGATAAATAATTCTGAAACAATTCCACGCTGAATACGCAAGTAAAATCATTCTCATTTGTAAAGTTTCACTCATGTCAACTCTTTGAAAGTCTCATTCATGTCCATTTTTTTACAATGACAAATTACTAAAGCATGACTTAAAAAACAAGTATGAATGCAAAATTAAATACAAAGTGTTAAAAGAAAAATCTCTGGTTCTTTTACAATATTTGACATATGATCCTTTTCACACTTACATTGCATGGAGACACACAAAGATTATTTCTGATTATTTCTTGATATTTCATCACAAAATACAAATGTTTAAGCCCACCCTTTCCTCACCACAATTCTGGAATAAGGGAGTTTCAGGTATTTTATTTCCACAAAATATAATCTAAAGGAAATAAAGCTTGAATTTTTACTATTTAGATTTTTCATCCTGACACTAAGATTCAGGACATTGCAGAAAGGTCTGTTGACATGTTTAAAACAAAAACAAACAAACCAAAAAATTAAATTAGGGAGAAACAGAACAGACGAGGGGAAACTATAGAAAAATCAGATTCTTTTCCATAGTCTAATTTTAGCTCTTAAAGTTACATAAAATAATACAAACACTAAGTTATTCTGGTATCAGACTCTTTTTTGCCAAAGGTGTTACTCCACTGGTAACGAAACCATTATATCAAATTTCTTGATTTCCTTAAAAACTTCAAAGTAGCATGCAGTGCATTTGCCTTTAAAGGAAGAAATAGTCACATGGGAGAAATTTTATGGAACAAAAAAAAAAACAACCAAAAAACAATGTTCAAATTATTCGTTAAGCAATGCAGGGATGGGACAAGTGGAGAAGGAGATCATGTCATTATTGATGCAGTCTGAGGAGCAGGGAAGTGCTTTTCTGGAAGTTGTCATGGAATCCTTGTCATTTATGGGAGATGCTGCACCTCGTTTTCTGTTCTTTGCATCAAATGCTCATTGATTTTTATAAGAGTTTTGCACAGCATCTGAGGCAGAACCTGACCTAGAGCTTATTGTGGACAATTGCATAGAATTACCGACTTTTCTGTTCAACATCCTGGCTCACGTGACATATTGTAGCTTTTGTGTGTGCTGTTCTCTGAATTTCTGATAACAAGAACCTCAGCTGGATACAGAGACTTCTCACAGATTCTAGTTAGCCCAATATAAGTATAAGCCCAATATAAGGCTTATTATGCAACTGTATCACTTTCTTTCGTGTAATAATTAAAATGATTAAAATCTGCAATAGATAGAAATCACAAACATCATCCCATATGAGTTTTTATAATTTAAAAATAAACTTATTCATAGAGGAAATACACCTTAGTCTTTCCAGTACAAAACCATTCAAACAAACAAACAAACAAACAAAAAAAAAAACAACCAAAAAAAAACACCAAACCAAACAAAAAACCCCTTCCAGTTCGGCAGCTTACTTCTACCTGCATAGCTGCCTGTTACAGTACCTGTCAAATGAAAATACACAACTTGAAGGAGTTGATCTAAAGCTTAGTGAAGTAAATGGACTCACAGTTTATTGACCTGAGCAAATTATACCTTAAACCATCGTAGTATCTGATTTTACCGATAAGTATTATCATTCTGTATGACAATTCTTTATTTCCTTCCCCTTCTCACTTTATTATTACAGCAGACTGAAGGCTGACTGTACAGAGAAGCAGAAGCCTAGGCTTGTATTAGTCCACTCAAGCATGAAATTACAGTTTGTTGGCTGACAATACTTAATAGCACCCAGGAGACCTAAGTATGATATAAGAGTACCAGAAGCTTATAGCACAGATTTAATTTTAAAACCTTCTTTCAAGTCTCTTATTATTTCATTTACACCTCTGTATGTGCAAGAAGTTACTTTACAGTACATCTAAAGTGTTTTCAAGTGTTTTAAAGTGTTCTTCTGCAAGTCCATCTTCCACTGTTGTGTTTCCAGACATTTAATGTATATTGGAATGCCTGGATGTGCATGCAGCACAGGCAGCATCTGTAATACCATCTATAAATGGCATTTTTTTCACAGCAGCAATTGTCACAGCAAGATACTGCTAATTATAACATCACCTAGGCAAGAAATTGGTAATACTTCCTAGTAAGGGGCTGTTATTAATGTTGAATTACAGTGGTATTCCGGTAAAAGCTGTGAGACTAAAGGGATCAGTATGATTCATGTTATCAACCAGGAATGGCAAAGAGCACGTTAATGATTTTCCATCAGAAAATATTGCTGAACTGAACTCTTTTACAGAAAGTTAATATCTGGATGCAAACTCCTTAAAGTCACTGATATGTTCCAGTTCCTTCAAGTGTGAATGAGACCCTCCATTCAAGTCTTGTTTGGAAGCTTGGTCTGTATTATTGGCATCCTTCCCATTTTAGGTGTTTGCTCTGGAAAAAGCACCATTGGTACCCTGAGTTTGTGTTGGCTAGGATGGTTTCACGTTTAACTAAACTACTTTAGCTCCCTAGCACAGCACCACCAATAAGGCCGAGGCAAATGTGCGAATGCGAGAGGAAAAAAATTTTTTTTGCCTCTAATTTTAAGAACACTCTGGCAATCAGCAATTCAAAATGAAGCAATTTTTGGCAGCAGAGAAACTCAAGAGCCATTTTCTATTTTCTGATATTGAAATAGGCACATGATTCACTAGAACATGAACATCATCCTGCATGCAGACAGACTGTGAATCAACCAATCTTAGTACCAGTTCTTAATTCAGCTCTTCTTCTCAAGGGGATGCCAAGGAAAGGTGGAGAGAATAGATCAGAGGAATGAATACACTGATGCAGGGCTGACTACAAGTTTGCATGAGGTATTGCAGCAGATCTTCACATGTTACTAGCTCACTTTAACATTGTCAGAGGATGTAAAAGTCCCAAGACAAAGGCTGTGTTTCATCTTACGCTATAATACAAGCTTCTTGAAATGCCTGCTTAAATACCTGAAGGAATGGAATAAGGATTTTGTTCTGATTATTTTCTTCAAAATTTTTAACTTGTGCTATTACACCCAAAGCAAAAAGTTTTCATCTCTTAAATACTTATTTAAAAGTATTGCAAAGGATGCTTATTTATGCAGACAATTCTACAGATCTTTTATTTTGTTCTTCCATGTAATTATGTACTGAACACAGTCGTGCTATGAATGGTAAAATCTCAAATTCTAAAAAGTTCCTAGTGCTAATGGACTTATAGTGCTTTGCTATTTGTTCATTAGGAGTTTATAGGGCATGTTTTATTCAATTTGCCAAAAGCAACTTGGTGATTTTCTGAACTGATTCAGTAAATTGTTATTTATTATATCCTCAGTAGATAAACTTGCTCAGTGCTATCTATTTTAAAAAGTAGGAAGCCCCAGCTTTGCAACATCTCTTAAACAGTTCAAGAGTTCCCCCTCATTTCATTTTGCTGTTTGTTCCACTAAGGACCTGTGGTCTCAGCTCAGTGTCTGTCACACCCACAGAGCATCCCTAAGCCCAGCCCTGCAGTCTGGGCTCACAGCAGTGCAGGAGAGCTGGCAGTGCACACCTGCAGCCCTTTCCCTGCACACGGCTTTGCCTTCAGTGGCTTCAGTATCAGATACTCCAGCAAGAGCAGAGCATCCCTACTCACGGCCGCTGTTTATCCTCACTAGTGGGAAAGGAAATTCCCTTCATTATACATTGGTTTAAGCTGGATTCCTTGAGGCAAAGTATGAGGAAGTGGATTTTTCCTCAGCTCCTGCACTATCCCACGTAGCCTTGGCCATGAAACTGCTGACGCCGTCTCATTCTCTGGTGATCAGCTGTCAGGTGGGAAGGGGGGCACAGCCTTCAAGTGCAGAAACCGGATTTACACTTCTACTGTTGATAGAACATCTAAAACCAGTTTGAGGAATTTTGAGCAGTAACCATAAGCCCTGATATTTCCAATATCATTAAGATAAGAAGTGATAGACTGTTCTTTAATGGGGAAGCACAGAAATGGTTTTTACTCATAAAAAGACCGGTATAATTTATTCAAAGGTTGAGTCCTCATTAAAGATACAGAATAGTACGTGTCACAAATGGTTAAGGCTTTGAAATTCTTTGTGGATTATTCACCGAAATTTGCATTGCTGCACAGCATGAACTATTTTTGGATTCTGCATAAATAGAATATCTAATACAGAATTACATTATTATGAAATATGCAATAATGCAAGTACCCACAGAGTGCTTTTCATGTACTGCAGGCACCCAAAAGTTTCAAATGCATAAAAGATGGTTACACTTGCTGCACAAATGACTGCATATCAGGTTCATTCCCATTTAATTAAAACTCAGAAGTAAAACATAGATATGTACAGGCTGCTATGACATAGTTAAATTGCAATTGATATTTTGTATCATGGCAAGTATCAGTGGGAACTGGAGTGAATAAAAATTGTGATTGGTCTTTAGAGCTTGGTCCTCCCAGCTAAACTGGAGACTTACACTTTGCGTGATGCAGAAAATGCTATTTGTTAATGATCCATGAAAATGCAGATAAGGCAGCTCCAGATCTCATTGCTCCATAAGTTGCCACACAAATTTAAAGAAACAATATAAAAACACCATTATGTTTAGTTATCTTTGATAGCCAACTCAATAACATCTTAGATTTTAAAATATAAGGAAAGAATAAAAGTAATAGTAAAATATACATACATATGCAGTCCACACTGAATATATTTTCCTACTGTCATTTCCCCGACTTTCATTCTCAATTGCACAATGGTGCAACCTCAGCAGCAGGATTGAAGAGAGAAAGCACAGCCTCAACACAGGCTGATCTCTACCTTGCCTGCTAGGATATTTTTAGGAAATAGTGGTTTCAAACCCTCTTGGGCTAAGAGGAAGCAAAAATCCTGATCTTTCACTTCCCAGATCAGTGCTTTAACACCTAGGCTATTATGTAAAAAAAGGGCCAGTAACTCACCTGGCAGCAGGAGGGTTTTTTTTGGTTGAATTCACTGCTGTCTCAATGAGTTAGGGATGGTACAAGGACGACTAACTTACCATGTCGTTTTAGCAAATCAGGCAGAAATGAAATATCTTCACAACCCTCTCCAAATTACAGGAATACTAAGGCATCTACCACTTTGATACATCTCTTCCCAGCCCACGTTGCTTCTTAGCATGCACAGGGATGTGATTAGGAACCTAAGGAGATTAGTGGCTAATAATGCAGGTGACTTGTGGTTTATTCTTAACAGGGTAAAATGCCAACTGTGCTCCTTTTACACACCTTCACCAAATTTTCCAAGCACACGAAGTGTAGCTGAAAATTACATTTTTACTTTAACTTCTTACATAGCAATAAATACACCTACTTCTCTATGTTTTTGCTTTAGGCTCTTTCGCTACAGATTCAACAAAACAGCCATGTTTTGGTGATAGTTTCACTTTTGCACATAGAAGAGCTAGATCCTATTTTTTAAGCAGAAGTACATGGATGCTTCTATTATAGTGCAACTGCAAAATGAGTATTATGTCTTGGATTACTTTCCAGGTCTTCCTCTATTAACATATCCATCCTCTGTACAGCACAGAATAATAATCTACTACCTATTTCAATAATGACACACTTAAAATATTTTCCTAATATGAGACAGGTCTGATCAAAATAGACATCTCCTGGACCACACCTCACGCACTCAGCCTGGGCACACAGCAGTTCTGAGAGTGCACAACACCCCTACACACAGTGGGGTGCACAGGAACATCCCTACAGAACTGGTCAGATCAAACACGACACAAGGCAGGAAATAA
This sequence comes from Oriolus oriolus, assembly GCA_013400235.1. Classification (NCBI taxonomy): domain Eukaryota; kingdom Metazoa; phylum Chordata; class Aves; order Passeriformes; family Corvidae; genus Oriolus; species Oriolus oriolus. The sequence goes on from VXBT01001342.1 coordinate 203,467, forward strand.
GTTTGGGGTATGATTTCATGCCCACAGTGGCAGGTCCAATCAACACAAATGAGCCCAAATGGCTCCCGTGCCTGCTCTGCCTCCACGTGCAAGGGAATTGCCACCTGAAACTTCATGTGAGAGCCATGCCAAGCTGGAGCTGCTGCCTCCTGAGTGCACATTCAGGAACAGATCGAGGAGTTCAGCTATGAAATACAGCTGTAAGCAAGAAGCTGTGGATCTGATCAGGTTGGAAGCTCAAGGCAAATGCATCACAAGTGCTTTCTCATGAGCTCCTCATAAGATACATTGGGGACCCACTCCCATCCCCCTTCCCTGAAAGGTGTGCTGTTCTCTGGGGTGGACAGGGAGTTCCTGCAGCAGAAGTTTCAGCAAACCTTGCCTCCCTCTCCACAGCTTGTCCCTACAGATAGATATTTTCTACTCAAACTTTCTGTAGTGCAGTCAATCAGCTGCAAAGCAAACAGCTATGACTCAGTTTATCACAACAACAGAATGGGAATTAGTGTTAACAAGCTAATGCTTCATCTGATTGTGAGGAGGTTTTTTAATCTTGTTTCTAATTAATTTTGACAGATTGAATTAAAATGCTTATTTGCTTTGCATTTGGTGTGCATGGGGACCTTCCTAACTTCCTCTCATAAGACATGCTGTCAGCACCAACCTTTTTTTTCTAGGCGCTGGACAAGAGGACTAATTCCTTATTTCCACTTGTTAGAGGCTTCTCTTTTTTAGCAAGGTTTTCCTTCTTTTTATGTTGTTTTGCTTGTAATTTTTCAGATGTAGAAGTTTTATTTTAACTTGGATAATAATGCGTAAGCTCCCATTTTTACTATGGAGCCCCCTCACTATATTCTTTATTAAAAGCCTTCCTGTGTTAGTTCCAGCTGAAGTATCAGAGGAATAGATCTCTTATCCTTCTCTGTACTTTCTGTCAAAACACTTGGAAGAAACCTTTTTGAGCCATTTCATCTGGAATTAACAGGAGAAGACTGATTTCCTAAGGTATGCATTCCTTCTCCTGACAGTCAAGGAGACAGGCTGCTTCAGGAGAGAAATGACTTTTCTTGCATTCTTTTCTCCTTCTGATGCATGAACAATTCTCATTACCATTCATTTGAATTCTAGTTGCTTGCAGGGGTGGGTGTATGTTCCTCAGCACTGAGCATTTTTTAGAGCTACTGTGTGCAAAACTGTAACTACCAAACAATGCTCAAGACTAATTCTCAAGAGCTATGATCTATCACAGTCAGGAGATTATTGGATTCCTGTGATTCTGTACCCTGTGCCTTAATATCTGCACTTTTGATGACTGCTGCTAGAGCGCACAAATTTCAGGGAAGGGGAAACAAAAGAGGTGAGTAATGTCTTCTAGCAAAAAAATTCATAGTAAATGATAAAGAGCTTGGAAGGTCAGGAAGTATAATGATTCTGCAAAGAATTTCAGCTAGTCCACTTAGACTATACATCAACTACATTTGTAAAAGGCATGGCATTGGAGCAAAAGGTGATTTTCTGTTCTGTGTTTCAAAAAAAACTAGTTACACAAATTGTTGTAAAAATAGCATACAGGAAAAATATATAGATGAATTACATGCAAAAATAGTACACATTCACTGCCACCTTGTATTAGCATCAATAAAAAAGCCCAACAAAAAAAGTAAAAAAAAGTAAATCCAAAATAAGCCCTTTGGAATGAATGGAATTGATATGACTCCTGACATAACTTAGCTCTTGCTCCAAGTGCTAAACCCAGCACAGATGGAGTTGGTTACTCTGCATTAGAACTGCTGTGACTGAGGGCAGAATTGTCCTTGGCGACTCCCAGTTGTTTCATTGGGGAGGTAAGAGTGATGTGAAGTCTTCCCAAAAAACCAAAAATCATCAGTGAGATCCTGTCCTTTTGATCGTCCCACAAGGTTTTATTGGACTGATCTAAACTATTGCATGTCAACCATTATTTAATAACACCATCTGCATAGAAGAAACAATATTTTGATGACCTCCAATCTGTAAGTTAAAGGATCTCCATAAATCAACTGATATTATTTTCATGGATTCATTTCCTTCATTGGAATCATCCATTTTCTCAGTATTAGCCTGGCATTTTCAGATTTTAAAGTTGCCTCATGACTGGTTTTAAGAGCTACATGCACATTTTATCATAAATACGCACATAGTACAAGTTTTTTAAATTTCGTATATGTTAAATGACATGAAATAGATACATGTGAAAACTAAGAACAACCCATTTCATAAGTATTAGTTAAGCCATATACAATATAACACAATTCCAAACTGAGCCAGTCAAAACCTCTCTATTTACTTTGGAAGGCAACTTCCATAATTACACATAAAGCCTCCCACCAGCATAATTAGCTCCACTCTTCCTCACTAGGACAAATCGCAGTACTTTGAACTGATCTGTAAGGAGAGAAATACAGGATCTCATATTTAAATGTAGCTCTCCTCCTTCAGCCTGAAAATTACAAGTCAGGAAACCTGATTCAGAAAAGCTTGCTGAGGTGTTTTCTCTAGTACCTGGAGAAATCTCCAAGGCAGAGAATTCTCTGCAAAGGATGCAGCAAGAAAAGGTTCTGTCCACTACTCCATTAACGAAATTGTGTCTTGGTAATCTGTGAAACTCTGAAGCAGCTGAATTTCTTCCCTGCCACAAACCCCAAGAGCACTGAGTTGTCCTCAATTTGAAAATCAGCCCTTTGTTGCTGCAACACATTTTAGCTCATATTTCATTTAGAGACTTTTTAAAAATGTTGTTCTTTACAATTCAAGTGCAAGTCTCTCAAGGTTTCTCATTGTTCAGTTAAATATACCCCATCACGGCCACTGCTCAGCAAATTGTAAGCTCTAACACCAACAGGCTGTGACTAACAGGCAGCAGAGAAGGCAAATTGGTAACCTTGTGTGAATGGAAGCTTATTTTATGATGTTCACAAGCTTTTGATAATGCCCTGTTAATGAAACTTCAGTTGCTTTTTATTCCTGACAGATGAGAGCATGTTCTGTATCTTGCTAGATTTAATGACTATGACAAGTCTTGCCTGTCTGCTTCTAGCAGTGCAGTGCCTGTCCTGACAACTGAGTCCATTCCCTCACAACTGATCCCCACTAAGCCGTGCTGCTCCCGCTGCTGCGCTGCCAGAGCCCGAGCGAGGAATGGAGCAGCAGCAGGGGCAGCCTGTGGAAGCTGCAGAGGCACCTCTGACAGCAGCACCAAGTGTGTCACTGGATCTAGAGGATAAGTGACAAATCAGAAGAATGAACTTTGGCATGACATAAACCAAACAATGTCCTGGCTCGCAGAGCTGGCAGCTCCTCAGACTTTGAGGTAAGCTTTGTCTCCAGTCTTGGGAGGCAAGCATGGGCAAAGACTAGGTGATTTTTTTTTTTATAAGACGCGCAGTAATATCTCTCAGTGCTGAGGGCACAGAGGAATATTTGGGGAAGAGTAGCGCTCTGGCTCACCCAATCCCTTTTCCACCCTCTCTCAGCAGAGCATGGACAGCCACTGAACCCCAGCAGCTGTGCCCTGGCTCTGTGTGTCCCCAGAGGCAGCACCACCCCAGTCCCCAGGCAGGGCTTTAGGCCACCTACTCCAGCTGTCATCAAACAACAGGGCACTAAGACCACTCAGATCACTTCACTCCCATGGTGACTGTGTTGATGCTTCAGTGCCACTGTGTGAACCTATAGTGGGCGAGTGGCATCATCTTTCCTTTTTAACAAAATTAAAAATATGGATACATAGATTATTTTTTTTCTTTCAGTAATTTCTTGCTCTTCTTTACTCCAGTGTTCCGCTAAAAACCAACTCTCCCTTTTCTGTGCTTTTTATTTCTATGGAAGTCCTATTTTGAATGCTGAAATCTCTCCCAAATGCTTAAAATATCGGTCATGACTGGTTCCCACAGCATTGATTCTATGCCATGTGGCACCAGTAGATATCATCCACTCCCGAGCATGAATCACTTTCTGTAATGATTGGCATTTTCACCAATTAGTAATCCTTCCATGAGATGCACATGTCAAAACAGTATGCAAGTTTGTTTTCATGCTGCTGCTATATGTCTTAATTTGTTAATACTGCTTGGACATAAAAACCAAGAATATTGCCCAACTTACGATGATTTTTTTCCCCCCTTTAAAAATGAGTCTAATTTTAGGAATCAAATTTCACAAAATACACTAAATGTTCAAGAACTGCTGAATTAGAAATACCCTGAGCTTTTAAGAAGAATCTTAAGGAAACTTCTTCTTAACCACAAATTTTAGCATATGACAAAGGTTTGCAAGGTAAAGGACCTTTGACTTCTGTGCCCAGATTCGCAACAATTTCACTGTGTAACTTGCCAGAGTTGCACGGGCCACAATTAGCACCAGGGAAGTCAAGGGAAGCTTTTTAATCACTCTTAATTTGCACATATTTGGCCCTCTTTGGGCCCAGTTTTCAAACCAAAGGCCTTTAAATGCATGTATGAGAAAAGTCTGTCAGCACAGGTCTCAAATCACCTCACAATATTTATTCTTCCAAAAGCATGCATGATATAAATATTCCTGTTCTCTTTTCGCAGCTGAATAAACCACAGTACAGAGCCTTTAAGTACCAGATATCTGTTTCTATAGATGCAGTGACAGTAAATTGCACCTGCAACTTTGCTTTCAAAGATGATTCACACTTTTTACAAGGATTTTTTTCTCTCCACAAGTTGTGGATATAAAAGTACTTGCCAGTAGAAAGGAAAAGTGTTCATGGTATGGAAGACAGTCTGGAGAAAAAAAAAAAACTAGAACGTTTTAAAATGTTGGAAAAAAAGAAAACATCAACTTCAAAGATCCCTGTTTTGCTATTGTTCCAGCTCTTATCAAAACTTTCTCATCAGATTTGCTGTCATGAGAGAAGCAAGCCACAAAACTGGCTAGTGAGCATTCCTAATGCTATCAGTCTGCAGGCAGAGCCACTGGTTTTGCTACAAAAAATAGGTTGATATTTAGAAGAAATAACAGAATGAGAAGCGTGTTTGAGAATTCTGCTTTTGTGCACATGTTAAACAATTGAAGAGAAGCAAAATTAATATCATTTCTTTCAAAAAGATGGGAGTGATGAAAAATGCCAGTGACACAATGTAACTGCCACTGCATAAATGCAGAACTGAATGCTTCTATATATACAAAACACATATCCTGCTCCATTGAAAAAATGGGGGGTTTTTTGTAATCCAGAGGAGAAAAAAACAGAAGGGGAAAAATGTAAGGAAAACAATTGACATAATAAAGTAGGTGGAAGAAAATCTTAGTGCTATCAAAATAGGTGGAAATATTTCCACTGACATCACTGGTCAGGATTCTGCTGCCCCTCTATACCAGACTGAAAGCTCTTCCCTTTGAATACTGACTCGTCTTGACAGTGAAATTTATGTTTAGTGACAACAAAAGGCAATTTTCTAGCAGAAGGGATTCTAAATAAAGGTCAAGTAAAACTGTACATAAGCTTGAGGTCAGGTTTAGTATGGCCTTTTGGACATGAAAATGAGGAATAGTTTCCTGTTTGGAGCTAAAAAGTAAAAATTTTGGAAGAAGTTTTACTTGGCCTACTTATACATGGAAGCCTGATGACTTCAGAGTACTTCCTGCTGGGAAAAAATTTTAATAGCATCTGTCCTTTCCAAAGTGCACACACTTGCCAACACTAAAAGATGTGTATTGTTATTTTCCTGCCCACCACAAACACAAAATACATTTTAATATTCTACAAACACCTTACAATTACTAAAAATATATAAGTTCCCAAAAATGTATATGATTTCATTTGCTATTTGAAAATTCATGTTAGACTTTTCCCCTTTCCATGGATTATTGTACATTTTTCTTCTCACCCTTCTTTCCCTGTAAGGGAAGAAAAAGGATGTATATGTTTTCTAAGGGAACAATTCAGTGATTTCTGCACCTGGAGTGTCAGCCGTGGCCAGTCTTGGAAAACCAGACGAGCACATGTTATTTGAGAGGTGCCGAGCATTTCTTTCACTTCAGCTCTTATCAGGTTGTTATTTTCCTTTGCAGTGGTCTGATCTGAGAAAAAAAATCTTTAAAGTACCACAGGTAGTAAGAAGAGGAGTAAAATGCACCTTCCTCCACTGTTCAGAAAAATAAAAATATTGACTATGTTTTGACTTTACTAATTGACAACTTTTTAAACAAAGTGAAGCTTATACAAAATGCTGCTTTGTGATAATCAGATTTATCTCACAGATCAAGATATCACATAGAGTCTTCAGAGATTAACTGATCACAAGGTTCTTAACTAGCATCCCTGGACTTAGAAGAAATTCTAAAAATTTTGCCACAGCCGTATATTCTGCTCCTGTTAATCTGCATTTTATGACATTTTCTCTGTCTTGCTATCTTTGAATCTCATCTCAAAAGCTATGTGTTTCCAGTAGGCTGACACACTGTGACCTTCAGGTATCTTTATTGTATTCTAGATTTATTTCCCTTATCTTGAAGTTCATGGTGGAACTCTGAATTTTATCAAATATCACAATGAGAATCCCAGAGCAATGTCTTCCTCATGTGCCCTTTCATTTGTCATATTTCTGTGGAGAAGCCAACACTGTCTGCCAATATAAAACAAACCAGCCATATGTAGCCATGTGAGGAGCAGCTGAGG
>VXBT01001345.1:0-35583 GCA_013400235.1 Oriolus oriolus
AAGAAGGCATTGAGTATCTCAGTTTTTTCCTCATCGTTGGTGACAGTGTTCCCTTCTGCATCCAATAAAGGATGGAGATTTTTCGTGGCCCTCCTTTTGTTGTTAAAGCATTTATAAAAACACTTTTTATAATCTTCCACAGCAGTGGCCAGATGGAATTCTAGTTGAGGTTTCTAGTTTTCTCTCTACATGACCTAAAGACATCCTTTTACCCTTCCTGAGTTGCCTGCCCCTTCTTCCAAAGGTCATAAGCTCTCCCTTTTTTCCCTGAGCTCCTGTGAAAGTTCCTTACTCAGCCAGGGCAGTAGTCTTCCACACTGGCTTGTCTTTTGGGCCATAAGGTCGGCCTGCTGCAAAGATGTGAGCTCAAGGGATGGAAAGACCAGACAGAAAAGCCACATTTTGCGCTCTGTTGTGCAAAGGTTCGTATCCACTGCGCACACATGACACCCTAATTCATCTAGGTGACTCACAGATCCAGCAAGTGTTAACTGGCAGCTTGAGTTAAGCCTGGAGAAGAGCCTGTAAGAATGCTTGGATTAGCAAAGCAGACTAAAGCAGAACACAAGGTGCCTTGTGTTCTGTACATCATTAACCCCAAATACAATCCTCCTCCGTTGCAGGCTGACCTTGCACCAATGGCGAGAGGTCTGGCTGCTGCGGCAGCAGAAACACTAGTGACGCATTATGGCTGTTAAAATGAGAGTGGAAGTGTTGCTAAGGAAAGCTGTGACAACTGAGTATCTGAGGCACAGATTTATTCTGCTTACATAGTGTCTGCAGGGGCAAAATGATTTCTTCAGTATCAAGTATGTCAAGTATGCCAGCATGTACCTTTTTGTTGTTGTTGTTGGTTTTTTTTTGTCAAAGCAGATTACAGCTTCATTTTTTTGCTTAATTAGCTGAAATTAACCAGGGAAAGTTAAACTGGGCATGTATTTTTTCAAGCCACTCAAGCTAGGTAGTGCAGTTTCCTCGCACGCACTCTATTCTAGCAATAAGATTCAACATGTCTGCAGCAAAAAAGACAAGAATGTCTTTGGACATAAATGGAGTTGGAAAGTAGTAATTGTTCTCATTGCTTGAAGCAGACATTAAAAATAATTACAATTTGGCAGTGGTATATTCAGATATAAACAGTCAATGTCTCAAATTCTCATTGGGAGTAAAAGTTAACAAAAATGAAACACCTGTTCATACATCAGTGCTGCTGCAGTTTAGCAGCATGCAGCATTCCTGAAGCTGTTAAATACATGCATTATGCCAACAAAAATTTGGCCACATGTTTACTTAAGGCCTGAATAAATATGGCCAGTCTCTGGCAACAATCTGATCAAGTTCTTACCTGGGGTTAATAAGACTGACAGCAAAATGATAAGAAACCTAAACCTGACAAGTAATATCATGTAAATAGCTATTGTTGATGCAAAATGGAATGTTTAAAGAAAAAATCCTATGTTGTTACGGACAGAATGTATTGATTTATTTACATGGTTTCCAGCTGTGTGAATGGAGCTGCTCCCATGGATGGCTGGGACACAAAAGACAAAGTGAGCTGAACTGAAGCAAGGCCTAAATGAGCACTATTCTCATGGGCTGTATCCACAAAAGCCAAATCTGCAACCTGACTCAGGCTGGCTAATCCTGAGGGTGTGAGGGAGAGTATTTTGAGTAGCAAAAACACATGTGTAGAAGTTTTGTGGTTCAAGTCCTTTAACTCTCTTTTTCTCTTGTGTGGTTAAACTTCCAGAAAACAGAAAATAGAAAATTGTATTTGTATTTCCTCTGACCGTGGAAAGTAGAGGCTGAATTATAAATTATCTCAAGACATGTTTGGGCTTTTTGCTTATGAGAAATTTAGAAGACCCAAAAAAAAAAATCCAAGGGTTACAGGACAAAGTAAAAAACTGGTGGCTCTGTGGCACTTTGAAGGATGCTAAGCAGAGTATCTGCACAGGAGAAACCACTGAGGCTTAAGATGCAAATTACTTCGGACAGATGTTGCTACTTACACGGTTCACTCTGCTGCCCACTGTAGCCTCTCCTCCCTCCCCAGTGGGGCTCATGCAGGGGCACAGGGACACGCACCCTGGCGGGCAAGCGGTAGCACGCTTCCCAGAGGGAATTTGGTCAAGTCTCCCTTCTTATGGAGGGCTGTAGTTTTCAGAACTCCACATTTATTTTTTCTTCCACAAAGTGAAAATACCAGACTGATTCTCTTATCCAACTTAGGGAGCAACCAGAGATGGGAAAAAGACAAAGAATTTCCTCCCACATCTAAGAAGAAATAACCTTTACATAAAGTGCCTTTAGCCAAGAGTTTGAAGTCTACACAAATTGTTTCATTCAGAGTGAGAATGACACACATAACCCAGACCTAAACTGATCCCCGAACCTGCAACAAGGGTAACAGAATCAACAGACAAGGACCAGCATGCTACCATTTAGATAGGGTAACAAACGGCTCCTGCTCCAAAATGGGCAAATCTGAATATCCCACACATCCCAAATACTGAAAGATCTCCAATTCATGCTCCAAATCAAAATGATTGCATGGCTGCACGTGCAGAGATGACCAGCAGTAAATAAAGAAGCATTCCACAAACAACCAAATCCATACTCTGTAAGTTATAATATTTTTTTATTCATGTTAGAATTTCTATCAGTGTTTGAACATTAATATTTAGAGAGTTTGTACAATTTCCATTCAAAGCTTAAAATGAGAACCACACTAGATCACAAATGGTAACTAAAACACAGTTCAGAATTGTATGAATATTCACACTCTCTTTCTCTCTTAACACTGTTAAACACTTTCTTCTCTCCAGGGGGTTTACAAGGAAAAGTGTGCACTGTAATTGTATCTCAGCAGTGTTCCAAAACATAATGGTATCATCATTACATATAAACTCTTTAAAAATATACTTCTGTCAAAAGACTGATTGAATTCTATGTACACTACAAAAATAAATTTTCACATAAATTATATGGCATAATTTTATCTTTGTAACTGAAATGACACAAACCCACTCCTACCAAACAGGCAGGTAATGAGACCCAGTTGGAATATTTTTTCCTTTTGACTCCTTACACTAAAAGCTACAACAAGTCCATAATGTAATCGTTATATACTCTTTCCTATTTAACATTAGTAAGCACTCTATACAAATAAAAATCCATTAAACAGTAAAAACATAACTGTAATAGTGTTTCCAATAGAAATAAAATCCCTGCATTTTGTTTGTTATAAACTGGCATGACAAATACTGTAAGGAAAACATTCTTATGATACAAAAATATAAATATCACCCATGATTAAAAAAGTTAAGAAACAAAACCAAATAAAATAAATGTTGCCAGCCACTGAGTTCTCCCCTTGCCAATGTGACTATCGAAGAAGGTCTACATTGTGCACGAAGCAGCAGACGGCTCACCCACACACATGCACGCAGGAAGACCTGGGCAGGGGCAGGTGGCAGACACTGCAGCTTGCCCTGGGCCCCTTCCCTCCCCAGGAAGAGCAGGCAGCAAGGCAGCCTGCGGCACGGAGGCAGCAGCAGTGCCAGAGGCAGCCCTGACAACCTCTGACACGTGAGCGCACAAGCTCGGTGCTTGAAGGCAGCTTCCAATTAGTATCACACACTTTTGTTGCAGAGTTTGTGTGATCTTAGGTCACTATGCTGCTAGTGCTAAATTGGGGGCCCTCATCTTTTTGTCATCAAGAGTTTTCATGTTAGACAGTGAACTGGACCAGTAGGCAGTTGCGACATTAACCCTTGGTGTGCACTGAAACAGTAGCTTATGTATCACGGGAATGACACCAGGCTCTCGCCACCTGCTCTTCGAGCGTTCACATTGGAGATCTGTAAACAAGTGCCTCATATCAAAGTGTTTTCAAGTGAGCAAAAAAGGCATGGAAATTTGTGCATTCTAATTATCCCCATTCGTTTTGCTGGCAAGGTCTGTGGGCAAAGATAGACTCCCTGAAGCCACCAGAGAAAAACACTTTCCCATCAAAGAATTGGCCACTACTGTTCAGGTATACATATAAAGAAAAGCCCCACCACTGCTGTGTTTAGAAACTGAATATTGGTTGTGTTTGGCTCTGAATACAAGATTGAACATCTACCTGCTCTAAAAAACAGCCTGGAGAAGGGCAGAAAAAAGATGAAAGAAGAAGACAGAGATAATGAAAACTTGTGTTGCATTATTTTAAATTAAGGTTCTTTGTTCCTAAGGTTTGTTTCCAACTGGAACACAGATTGTAGTGTTTTTCCAGACCCTTCACCTGCAGCAATCCCCTTTTAGTTTAAAAATAATAGTACAAAAAGCTAAATTAGTTTCGCAAAGAGATCCCAGTTTAGCTGTTTTAATTAAAAGTGCCAATGCAGCATGGGAAAACACAAACAATAGAGAAAAGAACTACCCAGGCCTTACGTGTCATTACCGTCCTGGCCCACAAGAAAGCCATTTATATTTAAAAAATGAATATACAATTTTTTTTAAATCCTTCCATTTGATTTTTATCCCTTACTATTAACTCCTTCCTGCCATGAAAATAAGGTGACCAAAGATACTGCTTAGAGTGCTGTAATGACTCAGCTAAGCTGTGGCTCACCATCAAACAATTCATTATCCAGCTTCTAATGCCACTCACAATTAACAGTATCAGAATAAGGCAGATGCTCATTGTGCTTCTATAACCACCAGCATGTCTCAACATCCAGCACCTTTGGAAGTGAAAAAATAATGGTTATAGTGCTTGCACTTATCTGGCACCTTTTGCAAGGAAAAAAAGGAAATCAAAGCACTACACGAACAGTAATTAAGCCTCACAACATTCCTGGGAGGTAGGTAAGTGTAATTATAACCATTTTACAGAATGAGAAACTGAGGCATGGGGCAGTTAAGTGACTTGACAAAAGTCATGTGAACCAAGTCATTAAGGGTTTGGGAACTGAAACATCATTCCAAACCTCAACTCCCTGTCTTCTCTAGTATTTTAGTTGGGCCTTTGATGATGGCAGTCTATAGCTGTATATATTGGTAAACAACAACAGAGTTTTCACTAGTGCCTACTAACAGGGAAAGCCAGACTCACATCAGCGGGTTTGTAAGCCCACCGAGTGTTAACATACAGTAAAAGAGAAACTACAGTACACCAGGAACATACATACAACAGCATGCATATTTCCAGATGCACACATGGACACATACAGCAAAACAAAACCTGCACATAGCTAAATCTATTTAAGCCTCCCAGATTAACTTGCTTTTCTTCATATTTGCTTATTTTAAAAATTACCACGCATAGCGTGTTTTGAAAGTTAACAGTAACATTTCATACTACCACAGGGTTGTGATACGCAAATTTAAAATATTTTAAACAGACATGTACCTTTAAAAATCCTATTACATAGCAATATTTGCATAGAATTATACAAGTAAATTATAAAATATTTAAGCAGCAGCAACTTATGCTGAAATTTAGAACTAGATTAAGCTTAGTTGTGGCACAGATATCAATGTACAAAAAGTACAAAGAGCACACAATTTTGTCCCCATTCTATTGCCCAGAGGCAAATTACTCCAGATTATACTACTTTACATTGTTCTTTTGTATATTACATATGTGTACATCTTTTAAATACTTAAAAGAAATATTTAACAAAATAATACAATAGGTTACAGTAACAGTGAACTGTTGTCCTGATGCAGCATGTCCTTTTCCCCAGCTTCAAGCAGTTCTTCTCTTCAAGCAGTTCTGGAATACAGTTTTCCATCTTTGGCCTCTTCTTTGCTTCAGTCATTACCCTGTACAAATAAGGAGAGACAAAAAAGCAAACATTCACTAAATTTCAAGAAAAACAAGCAAATCACACTAACCCAACTCATTTCATTATTCTTGTGGTTAGAGTTAGCAGTCAGGAAATGCTGGCTCTGCTTTCATCTCAGTCATTAATTTCCTGGTGAAGAAATACTGGTGCCAATGAAAAAAATGTAGATGCTTTAATATCTAAGTTCCCAGTTTTACACACCTGTGACAAATTCAGTCAAAACCAATGAACAGTTGGAGGAGAATTACGCTACATTGAATACTGAGCTTATTTAAGAATCTCATATTACCATGCACTTCAGCTTGAAAAAGCTGAGCTCAAGTATTTCCTTATTCTGTGGATACTATTACTTGTCATATTTCTAGATTGCAAGGCTAAAGGCATTCATATCTATGCTTTGAGATGCTTGGAAAGACATTTCATAATTCAGAAAGTGGTTTCACTTTGAATTATCATAAAAATTTCCTTCAAAACTCTGTGTGTGTGCATACACATGCATGCACATGTATGTCCAAAATATTGCAGAATCAAAATAAAATTACTTGCTCTGCTCAAACTAATGTCTGTCACAAAAAAGCTCAGACAAGCAAAGAGAAAAAACAGGAATTCACAGGAAAGTAACTATTCTAACACTTTCTTTTTGCCCTGCAAGAGAAGAACAGTGTAAAAATACTGAGAGATAGTTTTTCAGGTAAGACCCCCAGAAAGTTTTCAGTGTAAAAACAAGATGGGCAGCTCTACCCTATGCAAATCTGCAATAGCCACTGCAGCTGCCCCTGGTAAGGCAGAGGTTGGCTCAGACACCTCCAATGTGCAAGGTCACTGGGTAGGTCTCTGAAGGCTCCCCAAAGAGCAAGGGACACCCTGATGAGCAGTAGTGCACTAGGCATGGTAGGACTTCCCACTTCTAACTTTGCTCATCCTGAAGAGGGATTCAATCCTTATTATGGACTTTAAATTCTTTCACAAACTATTTTATTCAAGAGATGACAACTCCTGAAGTAGCTGGCAATTTTACACTCTACAAGGCAATGCCATTTTTTATAACATTTTAGAGCATGCCATGATCAGAAGACAGGACTAATGCAATGGTAAATGCAGTCAGGACAGCTCTGAAGATGTTATACAACATCTCTGCTTCATTTCCCTCATCTGGTAAACTGGGATTGTACGATATACTTATCCATTTTGCAAAGCTCTTTGAAGTAGTTCATGTCTGAATGCAGTATGACTTCTCAGTGCTGGAGAGCACTATCTTAGCCATCGCTTCGTCTAGTGCAAAATGTACTGTATTCACAGTTAGCAGATTTAAGGTGATCAGTGTGACCTGTAAGTAGTGCTATCTAAAGAAAAGGTACCTCTAAGAAATTTCATTTTTCCCCTTTCTTTTGATCACACCATTGCCTGACACAAAGCAAAGCTTGCAGTTACATGGGATGAACCTACCTTACTGTGAGCTGTTGCCAGGTATCCTTTCCTCACATTCAACATCTTGCAGTTCTATAACTTCTACTTTAGAATTTCTTCTTTCACACCGCACATTAAAAGGCACATGCGGGTCCTCAAATGGCGCATGGCCAGCTTCGTGGTGTCCCTCATAGGATGGAAAGCTCGCTCCCCGGGAGCTGTGGCTGTGCAGGGCCGGATGGACTGCGACAGTGACGGAAGCCGAGGCAGTCACAGTAGTGATGGGCTGGCAGTAGGCCGCTCCTGCGGCGCCCGCCGCCCCGAACGCCGGGCTTCTCACGCTGTGGGAACGAGCCTTGGGGCCCGAGCGATCCCTGCTGCTGGCTCCTGAGTGCCCTTCAGTAGAAATTTCAAAAGCGTCCCTGCGAGGGCGGTAAGGAGGTGGTCGCGGCCCTTCCCTCGGTTCCCTTTTGGGCTGTCGGCCCTGACGCCACGGCTGCTGCGTGCTGGCCTCTGCGCTCGGTTGCAGCCTGGGACTCGGCTGATGCCGCGCTTCCGGCTGAACCACCTGAGAGCGACACGCACGGTTACGCCTCTGACACAGCAGAGCAAACAAATACTATGCTTGCTTATATTTTATGCTGAGAGTAATTATAATAATGATCTAACTCTACAAAGGGAATGTTGTGGAATCTGGTAATTGATTTTTCCATGGTTTTTGTCTGAAGTTATTAAAACCTGGAAAGCATATCTTCAGAAAAACACAAGATGACAACTGAAAACATTATTGTAAGCTCCCTGCATGCTGGTCCATCTTTTCAAAGGGATGGGTGGCAAGCACTTGATCTTAACTCTACAAGCAGAATTGCAGGCATTTGGAAAAGGGTCTATTCCATGCAGGGAACATACACAGGATGTTAGTAGGGTAGTTTGTATAGACTGTAGGAATCTGTTTTCTGATTTCCATAAAGAGCGTGAAGCACAGCAGCTACATCAGTCAATAAACCGTGACCAACTTCAAATGTGGCTGTGCTTGTACCTATTTCTAGGCCTCTGCTGAACAAAACCAGATCCGCATTGCAGCTCAGCATGCAACATCAGCAGGGGTAGGAGACAGAGCTTTTTCACTTTCCTTTGAAATCACAATTATGCCAACCCAGTAGCAAGATGCAGCAAGGCCCAGGATTTGGTACAACACTTGAATTACTTTCTTCTGGGTCTAACCTTTCTCCCCAAAATGTGCTGTTACAGAGAGCACATTTGACAGTGAATCACAATATGATAGTGATTCACAAGGAGCTGTGTGAAAGAGGGATCTTGCAATGTCTCCTCCTTCTCTCTCTGAACAGTCATCAAACAGACTGAGAGCTCTCTCTTGTGGCTGGTGCCAATAGGATGTAACAGCAATTATCCGTGCCAAAGGCCTCTGCTTTTGTACCACCACTTTACCCCCAGCTCAGTTCTCAAGGAGAGAATGAGGAAAGCCTTCACTCGCTGCTAACAGGGTTTGGCATAAAGTCACAAAGCACAATCAGCCAGAAAGAGTTTTCCATGAAAATAAATAGATTTTTAAAAAAACCCTGAAAAACTAAACACATCAAAAAACTACTTCTTGCTCTCCTGGTAGTCCATATGAAAGCTACTTACAGTGGATCTTGCAAAGAGAGGATTCTCAGTTGCTTCCACTATTACTTGATGGACTGGTGTCCCAGGGCCTTGTGTGGCCTCATACTGGTGAAGCTCTTCACTGATGCCAGACACTGTGGTTTGAGAGCTGTACTCGGAATCAGAGGAATCCGAAGCGTGTGTGTGGCCAGGTGGCAGTGCAAACCTCACGGTACCAGGGGGTGGCTCAGGAGATGGTGTGGGCAATCTGTCATGTCCGTTGGCCGGAGAAACCTGATGACAGCAACACTTCCAGTTACATTCAGCTAGCTTACCCTTTTAATCACTAGTGCTTGACACAAATTATGTTCTGCCAAATACACCCTGCCATGCCACAACAACCTTAGCAACAGTTTTCTGATGAATATAGATACTGAAGTGAAAAAAATTAATGGAAGTGTAAAAGACATGATCTCCATCTGTGGGTATGTATGTAAACAGGGCTGCACAGATTCTTCTGGGTACCATTGTCTCAGGAAGTACCTGTATGTATATGTGTGTGTGCAAGCACTTGTAAATATAAAAATAAAAATAATGCGGGCTTCCCTCTCCCTTCAGCAAGCATTAGTAGTGATTTCATAAAATGACTTCTGTGGGTTGGTACGGTGGGATTCAGTGTCTCTTTGCAAAGAGAGATGGATACACACATCACAGCAATATATACAGTAATAACACATGCATTCACATTTTTTGAGTAAGAGACAGGTCATGCATATTGTTAGGAATTAAGAGATTACACATTGTTGCCAAAGCTGTTTTACTAATATTAAAAGAACCCAAACACTTCTGGAATATACCAGTGCTGTATACATACCTTGTGTTTTATTCTTGTGCACACCCACATATATATATAGATGTGTGAAACATAGCAAACTGATTCTACTAAGATGTGATAAAGATAACCCCACATAACACAGTAATTGCATTAACTCCAGAGTTAATGATCAGCAACTAAATATAAAGTTGGTATTTGTGAACCTGGAGTCTGGATTTGGGCTTTGTACTGTAAAGTCATCGACATCTAAGTGAAGTCTTCCCTGCATCAAAAGTGCTACTTGAGGCAGGAGAATGCCTCAGGGAGAGGTGACTGGACAGTGGGGACCTTCTGGCAGACCAATCGTGGTTATCAAGGTGTGGTCTGTGGACCACCAGTGTGTGTGTTGGTCCACACAGGCCTTCCTGGTGGTCTGCTCAGCTAAACACTTTGAGGAATGCAACAGAGCCAGTGAGGTAGGGAAGAATGTGTATAAAACAAACTATCTTTTGCAAAATACTGAGGGAAATCCTTATTTTACAAACTTGTTTGCATATCACATTATGCTAGTAATATAAATAATACTATCAGGTTTGCTTAGTGCGACCCCTAAAACAAGACTTATTAAAGAAAACTTTAAAAATAAAGTAGTATCAACTACATAATGAACAGCACTTTTAATAAAAATTTCTTTAAAAGTCTGAGAGCAAAAAAATTAATCCAAGAAAATTAAAAAATAGTTTCTAAAAACAGGGGGTGATTGACTGGGACAGCGGTGCAGACATAGTATTATTTTTTTCTGTTCACCATTAATTTTACTGACCTCAGGGTATGGTCCAAAGAATGAGAGAAGAACAGGAAGCAGCACCAATCCATTGAGAACTCCCAGAATGGTGAGGATTGCCAAAACAGCAAAGAAATACCTGAAGTACAGTTTAAAGGGTTTGGGGGAGAGAATAGCCACTGTTAGAAACAAGGGATTACAAATTACTCCTACATATGTTAAAATACTACAGGTACTAAATTGACTCTTAACATATTACTAACATCAAAGAAAACAATTATATCACTTTCCATATAAGATATAGGGGTTTTTACCTTTTGAATTAGAGAAGCTACATTCCACAAAGTGTTAGTTGAGAAAGGAAAGAAAAAAATTACATTTGTTAATTTCCCAGAATCTGGAAGCGTGTAATGTTATTTATGAATGTGTTACACAAACACAAAAATATGTAATGTGCAGGGAATGGCTGAATGGATTGAAAGCACAAATACAATGAAAAGGGGCCCCCATTAGTGAAAACCCAGCAGAAGCAAACAAATGAAGTGAAGGGTGTAGAATTAAAACAATTTAGTGTAGAAGGAAAAGAAGCCCTCTTCTCCCAGCAGCTAATCCACTGTGAAATGCTTCTGCAACTTACAGCAGAATGTCTAATTAAATCTACAGTATATCAGGTAAGGGTTTTCCTTGCCGTTCATTAATCAAACTTAACGCCTAGAATTCTGTGAGTTCCAGTTTTACCAAATAGCTTGAATTGCAACGCTTTTACAACAGAGGAACCCGCTTTCTGCAAAGAAAATGCCCATTCTATAGTAAGCTTCAGCATTGTACTGAGTAAGAGCGCTCCACAATGGCAGAGCTGCATTGCAGGCTAATCTTTTGTTGAACAATTTAGCATCTCTGAATACTCTTGTTTTGCGTCAGCCAATTCAAACATAAAGGCTGAAATACTATGGAAGAAGAGAAAAGTGCACAAGTAGTTGTCCTTTCCCACCACTGAGGGCTAAGGTCTGGGATCCTTCATGAATACCAAGGTAAACCTGTCAGTAAAAGGAAAGTCTTGCTAGTTGGTATTCGGCACAGCTGGGGCTCAGACTAAACTTAAGGCTGCGTTGTAACTAATGATTTCAAGGACTCAGTCTTGGTAAATTCCTGGAGAAGGCAAAGGAGAAGAACAGAGGGCAAGT
The DNA here is from genome assembly GCA_013400235.1 of Oriolus oriolus. NCBI lineage: Eukaryota > Metazoa > Chordata > Aves > Passeriformes > Corvidae > Oriolus > Oriolus oriolus. The sequence continues at coordinate 11,632 of VXBT01001345.1, forward strand.
TTGCTGCTAATGGGTCTGCTGATTACATTGTCTAGCTGGCAACAAACTTTACTGCCTCCCTGTTTCCACATCTGATCAAATATATCAGACTCCTGTAAAACTATAAATATCCTGCTATTGTAAACATTTGGGAATTTCTGATCTGCATTAGCAAAAATCAGCAAGCCAATCTACTCTACTAACGTAAACCACCAGAACTTTAAACTGGGACACAGATCAACAACAGGCATTAAAAACATTTGCATCTCATCCATCTAATGTTAGAATAAACAGGAGGATTATAGCTTTGACCAGTTGGTGTATACAATGTCTGTTAATTTACTTAATCTTCCACATTGCTGGGCTAATCTGTCGCTTTCCGGAAGTTTGGGATCTTCTTCGCCCACTATAACAATGCTCAGGCTCCCCATAGTTTATTTTATTGTATTTTTTAAACAAGGCAAACCAAAGTGAGATTGTGCTATTAAATGAGAAACTGATGGCCAAAAAAAGTAAAATAACAGAAGTTGAAAAGTTGAAAGGCTCATTTTATAAACTGAGAGCACATCCAATCCAAATTTGGCAAGAAGGGCTGCTACGATCTTCCATTTGCTATGACACAAAAATGCGTGCCAAAATCTCATCTGTTAAGTAGGAAAGTAGCACACCAAAAATGCAGACCTGTGAATTTAGGTTAAATCCATCAGTAACCTGTATGTCAAAATGTTCCAACCTTTACAAAACCAGGTCCTAAAAGAATAATTCTATTTCTTCAATACCAATACAATAAAGTAAAAAATAGTGATTTTGGGGGAAAAAAATTCTATTTCAGGACATGGAGTACCTACATAGTAATAATCCTCATGTAGGTTTCATGAGATCTAACTGCAAACTGCCTACTTTCTCAAATCTCTTTCATACGTAAACAAAAACCCTCATGAGATTTAGCAGTCATTCTCTCAGTTCCTGACCCTGACATTTTGTTGTTCTTGTTGTCAAATGGATGTCAGTTAAGTCTAGTCATCTATCCAGCTTATGTCTACCTAAGTAGTTAAGCCATCTTTCAGAGCATTTTTATTTGGCCCAGTTCTACCTCCGTTCCATTTTAGGGCTTGGATTATTTTTTTGTGTGTGTGCTGTAGTTTACCACAAAGAGTCTGTGTTACTTCTAAGATTAGCCATTTTGCAGAGCTCCACAGGTTGTTTGGAATAGAATAGGATCTGTTTCATTGCACTTCTCAAATTCCCCTGAAGAAAAAACTTGCTTTCCTCTATACTTGACAAACTCACATTCTTAATTATATTCACAAGAAACAGCCTGCTTGTAGTTCTAAACAGAAGGGCCTTTAGGCTTTGCTGTACAAAATTTTAGTATGAAGTTCTGTGTTCATATTTATGGTTCCCCAGCTCCCAAACAGGGCTTTCTTCCTGCCCCCCCTTTTCCTCATTATATAAACTCCACATAAGGATAGAAGGGGAAGGCCCTGAGAGAGTCACTTGCAGCACAGTTGAGTGTTTGTAGGTTCACATGTCCTTTGCATACAAATTCTTGTGCATACAAGAAGTCTGGAGGACCTCAAGGCTAAAGGTCAGATGCAGCTAATACTGGACAATACAAGATGCTTTGAACTAATTCAAACCCAGAATTAGCAAACTTTCTAAAGAGCGATGTTTTTGTGTTCCTTCATGCTAAGTGTCAGATTTTCCTGGAACAGATTTTAATGTCATCAATGGAACTCTACCATGTCTAGCAAGTAACAAGGAGTTAATAAAACAGAGGGAAAGCAGGACCATGATGTAAGCATACTTGACACACCATGCATAGTAATAAAATGACAGATTCACTGAAGTGACTAAAAATTAAAAGCACATTTTTATATTTCTGAAGGAAAGTCAACACACACAAATGCTTTACCTGACAATAAAATCAAACTCTGATCCTGCAAGCATTAACACTCCAAGCAGAGTGGACACAGCCCCATCCAGCACCGGTGCAAACATGTGTTCCAGTGCAAGGACAGCCCTATGGTTCCTGTCTCCTATGGCAGTTAAAAACGCCTGCAAAACAAAAAAAGTCCATTTCCTTAGGCAGATGCATACAACCTTCCAAACAGCCTCTCTCCTAGTATACACAATTTTCCATCAGTTAATTACTCCAAACTACAGTTTATCGAGGTTATCTCTGTAGCTGGCTGACCCTTGAGAGAAGGCCTGATCCTGCAGTCATACCACATAGCAGCTGCTGAAGTCACACGATCAGAGCAAGCACTGGACAGAGTCAGACCATAATAATATTGGAAGCAATGCCTGCTTGCAACAGTAGCATTTTGTCTCCTGCTTTGCTTATTTCCACCTGATAAGAATTCATGTCATGGTGAAAGCACTTCAGGTGTGAAAATTGCAGGGCTACTCCTCTTAAGTTCTTGAGGGATCATGGCTTCTATGACTTTTTTTAACACTTTCATTTCACTCAAAAAAAAAAGTTTTTGAAACTTGTAGTACTTCAAAGATAGCACTTCTATACATACAAAATTATCTTAGGAAAAGTGCTGAACATGGTAGTGCCTGAGCAACAACATGACTAGTGAACTGCCTTCATCCCTCCAGCTTCTTATGAATAAACTCTATCAAGAACACGCAAATGCTGTTTGTTATGAATTTGTCTACTCTGTGTACGACTTAATGGTTTAAGAAAAGAAGAACCTGGCTGGTCTTTTTCCTGTGACTTGTAAGGGCTCTCTTTGGTTAATTCCCTACTGGCTATTAAGATATGTGCTGAAGCAGCTATCTTCCTCACAGTCGTGGAATTTAAGTATCTCTTCTCTAGAACTAAAAAAACCCCAAGGTCACAATTCACAAGCAGTAGCAGAGAACTGACCCACAAAAGGATTGTGAATCACTCTTAAACTCAATTAAATTTGGTATTAAAAGTTCCAGCACTGCCTTTTTTGTTTATACAACATTGATTTGACTGTTTATATGTTCCAAAGTTTTTATCTCCAGTGTCAGTGTGAGAAAACCACTATTTTCAGTTTGTTTGGCATTTTACCTTCAGGCACAGGTGACCCGTAAAGTTCTGTAAATTAAATTAGTTTCTTCTCATCTAGAAACAACTGTTTTGTCCTTTTTTATTCCAGTTTTCCTGTTTCAAATCTTCAATTCTAAGAAGCTGTCATGTCTTTCTTCCTCTTCTACACCATTAGTTTCTAACACTTCCCAAACTATTCCAAGTCCTAGCAAAATCAATTACTTCCAAAAGTCTACCGATCTGTAGCAGCAGGGGAAAAAAAGATGTCATCCCTTGAGGGATCCAATTGTTCCTCTTTAACCTTACTCTACTTCCACTGTGGTTTTTCTCAAAATTATTCTCTTCATTTAGGGCTATTTTATGTGCCCTAACTCTGTACATCATCTAAACCACTAGATAAACAGTAGAAAAATGTTTTCCTACTGCATGTTTGTGCCCACTATTATTAGCCAATGGCTTCTAAAAAGAAGGTGGAGATTTTACAAACGGAACACTAATTCAAACATGTTCACATTCGAGAAGTCCAGAAATACCAAATGACATGATATCTGAGTTTGAAAATCTCCTCTGAAGAATTCTCTTTTGCAAGATAGAGAATCTTCATGCAAGAGGGAACAAAAAGCTGTGTAACACTGAAGCAACAACAGTGAGGCTTCAGAAAAGGATCATGAAAGTCTGGACTAAAGCAAGGTTATTTAAGATCTCTGTATAATTCTCTATATAATTGCATCAATCAAACAAACAGGTATCACAGCTAATGTATCCTCTCTTGTCTCCTGGGAGACTGACTCAGTAGTTAGGAACTACCTGATCCAAGATCAGCTCTGTTCCATTGAGACAAACAGAAAGTTAAACAAAACTGTGACCATTTTGCTCCTGAGAATCATGTCACTGACAAGAGATGATGAGGATTTGTGATCTGAACATTGCCACCATTTTATTTTAAAATGTTTTTAAAATCCTTCGTGATTTTACGTACCAAAGCAACATGAACAGTGAATTCCACACCAATGCCAACAGAGGCAACCAGGATAACCACAGGCACTGCACTCAGCTTTATTCCAATTAGACCCATCATGCCAAACAGCTCCACAGTCATCAGAGCCAGCACCACCACCTAAATGATTCCAAACATCTGTTAGTAACTTCTTATACTCCAGACAATGAAGAGAAAGACTTTTCAAAATAACATGGTTACCATAAGACATATTCCTCAAAGCCATCCTGTATTCCCAAAGACAAGCTGCTTTTACTTGTTTCATTTTTCTCAATGGCAATAAATGCTGAATAGCCAGTCTAGATTATACCCTAAGAACCAGTTAACAGAAGCACCAGCTTTGTATTGGTTACAGTCCATCAGTGAGCTGAAAAACCATTTATTCCTCCTTATCACAGATACTCCCAACAGGTACATTTTGCTTTTTCACCTGCCTTCCAGAAAAAGTGTCTTTCAACTACCTGTATTTGAACTCTCTTTTGTTGAACTGCAAATATATGTGAGGATGTCTAAAGCCCAGAAGAAAGTGAATGCCATAATCAGCTGATGAGTCTCAGATTACAGAGGGACTCCGAGTTTTTCAGATATTTGGGGGGACTGACATGTACAAAGTGAACAGTTAAATATAAGAGGAAGCTTTTATTTTTCTTTCATCTACCTTGTAAAAAAAATTGAGGAAAAGGGAGGGGAGGAAATCTGGAGAATCAACTTTAAAAGTAGCAAAAGCCAAGCAGGAAAAAAAAAGGCACACTTATAAAAGCAATGGTGGACTCTGAAAATAAACGCCTTTTCCAAAGGAAAAAAAGTATGCACTACAATAAATGATTTTATAAGCTAATGAATCAAGCATAATAACATAAATTGCTTGATTAAGTGCTATGAAAAATATTCTAGACTAAACATTTACCTTTTAACATACCTGTCATATAAATGTACATTACAAAAACTAGTAACTGTTTTATGCTTTTCTACTTCTGGCATTTTATAAACTATACGATAGTTTATGGAATTTAAACATAGGAACATCATCATTCAATTTAACTTGAATGTTTACTGAGAGGCTTATGGTGCCTTGCAGAAAGCATGGAGGAGTATTCTCTGCAGTCGACAATTTTATGCTCTTTCTCCTCCATAGCTCAGCTGCAGTCTTTCCACAGTGCGTACCGTACAACATAAGCATCTCAGTTTTTTCCAGAAAGATTGCATTCAGAAATTGCTGGAAAAAATTTATGGGCAAGCTAGTCATAAACAACTGCCTTGAAAAATAACTATGTGTGACAAAAGAGGAGAAGGAATATAGAATTAGAAATTACTTTAATAAAGCTCTTGATTTTCCTCTGTGTCTTTATTTCTTATGTCAGCATGCATTTGAGCAAGGATAAAAGTTTATGTACCTTTCTAAGAAACCTTTAAACCTGCAAAAAAGGTGGCCAGAAGATTAAGGTTATTAAGGTTTGTACCTTTAGCATGAACCCTACCCCCTCAAGTTGAATAAATATATAATGAATGATGCAATATACATACTCCACCAGAGGCCCAGACATAAACAAAACCTTCCCGACTACAGCAAGAGCTATGCTGAAAGGAATTTGACTTCAACAAAGACCCTTATAATAAACTTACAATGATCCCAGCTGTCCAGGGGTTTAGGAGGAAGAGGGCACACACCAGAAACGTGCAAGCTAAAACCACGCTAATGGATAAGAGGAGCCAGTGACGAAGTCCGATGTACTGCTCCCAGAACAGAAATGGGTAACCATTTGGGTAGCTGGAGATCCCCAGGCTGGTGTAGTTATTACAGATAGCTCTCACTTTCTTGATAGCTTCCACAAAGTCAGAAGTTTCACGCAATCCATTGAGGTAGAAAGGAAACTGAGCATATTCGATGGGCTCAGCTGCTGGAACTAGGAAAATGATAGCACTGTTAAAATGTGCATTTGGAAAGACAATGATATACAGAGACCAGCGTTAGCAAAACATTTTATTCTCCACAGCAAAATGCATAAAAGGTGGCGAATTTAAATTTTACTTGTTTGGAATGAGTGGCAGTTTAAAAACTCTCCAATAAATAGAAACTGGGAGCAGTATGTGAGATTATTCTGTTTCACCATGCAGCGTAATGGGCTGAACACAGCCTACACCAAGTTCCCAAACAGTTATATATAATTTAACAGATATCTTTTGATACATGTACTTAATCCTGATAGTGCTTTTTACTGAATACCTGGTCAAAAATCCCTAACTGCAACATAAAGTAGACAATCACATAATTGCAAAATTTTATCCCAATGCTCTTCTTTTATGCAGTGAAATTTCTTCAAAATCAAAGGTCATTTCCCTGAGATTAACTGAGGTCCACTGACACAAAACTGGAGAAAAATTATGCTTGGTCAGGTTGGTTGATTTTTAAGATTTCCATCAAATATTAGAAATTAAGATTCAGAAATCCACATTCTGTTACTGATGGAAATTAGTGGAGAAAAAAACCCTCATAATATAAAAGTAAGGGCTTGCTGAGGAAGTACATAACTTTTTATCCTTTAATAATTAGACCAACACTCTCCATACTTCTTTTTGAGTCTAATGCAAGGTCTACTCTATGACTAGGAAAAAAAAAGGTTTCTACAACAAGCTTTTGGTTACTGCCATTGTGTGTTCCAGACCCTGCAGCTTCATTCAGTTGACTTGCTTAACATGCTTTGCCCTATTATAATCTCAACTATAAATTTTCATTAAGACAAAACTTGGCTGACTGCAACAAAGCTCTTAGGGCTCAGATATGCTGAAGCATGGTTATCCAACCACATTTCCAAGTGCATCAGTTGTCCCCTATACACTCTCTCCCATTCCCTACTGGTGTCCAGCTAGCAATTCTCCCAATAAACTGAAAGCTGAAACGAAGCAAAGCAATGCCAAGTGGTATTGGTGCCACAAAAACAGTGAATGGCGTGAAGTGGGACTTCTCCTCTAGTTAAGCAGCTCTTGTACTGTATCAGTGAAGTAGCTTAGTGTTATGAGTTACCTTGATAAAAATTTCTTAGGTATTAAGAATTGAGGACAACCATGATAGAATTTCAGTAATGAAATTTCAGAATAACTTAGGCAGGGAATTTAATGAAATCCCCAGGTTTCTCACACAGACAGAACTATCAGGTAACACTAGTAAGGTAAATGCTTATTATAAATTTTTAGAGCTTTAAACTGTTCTATAACTCTTTCTTCAACATGACAAAACCCTGCAGTGGTGTCACAGTTGCAGTGGTGCTTGGATCTCCTATGACTACAGCATAACACAATGTATTCTCCTGCTTATGCTTCTGAGCCCTGTGCAGCATCAGCCAAGAGGAGTTACTGGTGCTTGAAGGAAGGAGTGGGGGCACTCGTGTAAACTGTAGGACATTAAGATGAAATGCTACTTACTTCTCAGCCGTGTTTCTGGCATGTAGTCTGCTTTGTCATGGACCCACTCCGGGCGGTGCGGGCGGATGTTGGCTTGCGAGGCAGCGTAGGCCACAGGGTCGTTGCTAACCCAGGCTGTCAGGTAGATGTAAAAAGCATTTGGGTTAATGATTCCATCCGCATCCACCAGACGCTGTTTAGTCAACTGCAAAATGGAAAAAAATTAGAAGCCTTTCAGAATGAGTTTTGCTTTCAGGGCTCTTCCAATAATGCTTTCAACAAATGGCCTGGAGATGCAACACACATCTAGGAGGGTAAAAGCAAGAGAATATGAATCTTCACTTAAAGGGACTTATCAGTAAACTATTGTTTGACAATGAAAACAAAATCTAAGAAAATGCAGTGACAGTGGTTATTTATAAATTAGTACTCGTATAATATTTACAATAACCACTAAATCAGCAGATGGTTCCAGAATAGACTGAACCAATTAAATCCAAATTCTGAAAGACTGCAGCCAAGAATGAAAAACAACCAAGTTGGAGAAACATATTTAAAGACATGGAAAGAAAACCTGGCAAGAGTCCCTATACATGTCTGTGTGCAGTTAACCTCTGTTGTTAACACTGAAGGAAATGCCACCCAGTAAATGGAGGAGAGCTATAAAAATAAAACAACATCTGTATAAATTTTGCTAACACTTGCCTCCTATGACCTATGTATTCAGAAAATGCCCAGCGTCAAAAAAGCAGACGAGTGCCCTGTGTTATTTGGGTCACTGTGGGCAAATGCATCTGTGGGGTAAACAGCAGTGGTACACTTCCAGGGTTCTGTTAGCCAAATCCTGCACAGCTAGAGCTCTGACAGAGGACTCCATGGGTGAAAAGTATTACTGGGGTTTTTTGTTTTGTTTATTTAAAATTCTGGCTCAGCTCCAGTTCCAGGTCTTTTTAATGAAATGAAAAACAACAGTGACAGCAGTTAAAAAAAAAAAGTTGGATTCCAAGGATCTGGATTCAATTAGTCCACAGGATATGCAACAACTGTATGTCTTCAAGCTGTCTCTGGAACTGCACAGTACAGCGCTCAACCCCTGTGGGTGCACCACACTTTTCTCCCTCCCAGGCACAGGAAATTATATCAGCAGCTGCAGTCCAATTGCATTTGTTCCACAGCGTACCTGGTACACTCTCCTAAATAAAATCTCACTGAAGGTTTTCTCTTCAACTCCCTTTCTTTGCCTAATTCATTGCTGAAGCTTCATTCAGACCTGACAGCATGTTGCATGTTGCTATACAGCAGTGTGTTTCACACACTACAGTAACTTTGAACAATGTACTCTGTAAATCTGTCACCTTTAATGCCAGAAAGAAAAAAGGAAGACAATAAGCAGAACTGCCAAGAAGCTCATTAGAAACACTATTTTTCTGGCTGAAAGCACAGTGAGTCAATGATGACTCTCAGAGAGGTGAAGGTATGTTATTGCAGAATTTCTTCTTCAGGGTTTGAAATCTAATCTTAGTGTAAGGAGTCATTCTTAATGTATTTCCACCTACAAATGGCTACAGCAAATGCAATCATATGCTGTGGTAACCTCAGGAATATTTTATTTAGTCAGCTCTAACAACTGCCATTTGTAGTTCTACAGCAGTTCAGATGTATTTAGTGATGGTGGTACAAGAATATGATACTGCATGTAATCACTTCAGTCTCCTTCCTCTATGATTCATTAATATCTTCTTTTAAATGTTCTGCTTTGCACAAATCAGTAGGAACAAACCAAATTATTGCAAATGTCTGGCATAGGACTGAACTCCATATACCTATGGATGCAGGGAAGCATTTTTCACAACAATTTCCACGGAAACTGAGCGTGTCTGGCACGGGAGCACAAAATGCACACCAACCAGTAACAATCAAGGACTGGCATTCCCCATGTTGATTTGAACACTTTGCAACATAGGCCATACTGCAGCTAATGAGTGGCTTCAGCAAAGTCAGCAAGGCCATACAAGAAACACATAATTCAGACATTCAGCTCCTTGCATTGGAAAAAAGGAGGGGGGGGCTTTGTAGTCTTTGCTGCATCTCCCCCAATCCTGCTGACTTGTGTATTTTTGTGTAAACCAGCATGGACTCTGATACACTACCTGACTGATGTCAATGGGCTTTGCAGGGTTGCCTGTTTGTACCAAAAGTTTGTAAGCCAAAACAGCATCATCAGAACCATTTTTATAGTTGTTGTAAGTGATCTTCCCAGTTTCCCAGTCGCTGTCAAATGCATCCTGAAGTCCTGAAAAGTTAAAGGAGGCAAGGGTAAGACAGAACAAGCAGGTGAATAATCACTCTTACAAATTTCGGAAGCAGAAAGAATAATTATGCTTTTTCATAGCTAAATGAGGATGAAAATTATTGACCTGGTGCCTCCTAAATTTGAGGCTCCACACTGTCTGTGTAAAGGAAGTACCAATTGCATGTCAAGTGTTTTGCCCAAAGAAAGGCAGGGAAACCGAAGAAACGCAAGAGAGAAGCCCCAGGAGTCTTCTCAGGTTGTGCAGACCAGCAAAGTTGAGCTAGCAGGGTGCAGATGCATTGTGCACTGGCATAAATGGCTTCCCCTCAAGGGAAACTGAGGGTCTTCTCCAAGCTAGAGAAGTGTATGGGAAAGAGTTAATCTTGTCTAAAACAGAAAAGGGCTGAGCTCAGCCCTCATCCAGCTTCACCACCTTACAACCAGAGGAGGCATTTAGTCTGTTACCTAGAAGAGAAGCATTCTCCTTACTTGCCCCTGCCTCACCAAAACCCTGGCTGAGTGCACTGAGCCACAGAGGAGGACACACACCGCTCTCATTACTGTTTTGGGCTACTGCAGAGCACTGGGGCAATAGCTTCTACACTATAACCAGAAATTCCACTGCAAGGGGGGAGAAAAACACACTCAAACTTCAACTTCAAACAGCAACTCAGCTGCTCCTCAAGCACAGCGTGAGTGAACACGATTTTGTCAATTTGTTCCATCTGTTCAACTTGTGCAGCTAATACAAGTCATGGGATCTGCTGCCAGCACATGTAAAGATCACAGCCAACACCTATTCACTCTCAACTGTTATTTTCCTCCTTGCCACCCTTCAAGGGGGAGGGAATACCTCACAGTAGAAATTTGGATCAGATTTAGTACAGGAAGCCACAGCCCAGTACAAGGAGGCTCTGTGCAAGCAGATGACAAACCGCATGTCCAGGGAAGGGAAGAAAAAGGCCAGGGGAGCGGCGGTGGAGGAAATCATCGACCCACCTCACAGCTGGGCTGAGGAGCCGTAATGAAAACCATCGCTGCAGACTGGATAGGTTAGCTACAGCTGTACTGAGATAAGAGCACTAGAAGAGAAAATGCACCCGGCTGACACCGCTTCCGGGACAGAGTACCCATTCCCATTTACCAACTCGTCCCCTCATCCTTAGAAAACTGCCTCCCATGTTGTCTCATTAAACCATGTCAAATCATGTGAAGCCAATAGGCTGAGAACCAAATCATGAAAGAAGCCTCCCAGATCTCTGCACGTAGTCCTCTAGCACCAGCTCAGGAGGAGGACAATTTGCCATCAAGTTATCTAGCATCACCAAAGGACTTTGAGGTTCTCTTTAAAAAAAACACTGTTTGCTGGCATCACAGAGACAGGAAACATTGGTTAGAGTATGCAAAAATACCAATCCATCCCTTCTGTGCCAAGTCTAGCTCAGTGTTAGTTTCTCACAAAGTGGCCAGGTGAGGGTATCTGGGCTATCATATCAGTAATAAGAAACACAATGACTTTGGGAAGTTAAGAGGATGCTGTCAAAAAAGCACATGGAAAAGGAGGAGATGACCTAAGAACAGTGTAACTTCCAGTAAAAGTCTCTCCTTTCCGCAGGAGGAGCACACAAGGTCCTATGATAGACAGCACATCAGGGCAGAGCTTTCAGGTAAACATACCACCCGTGTCAGGGTGCTCCACAGACACAATAACAAATAAATCCATCAGCATGTGACATTCCCAGTTTGAGGCTGCAAAAAAGGGCATGTACTTTTAAACATTACTGCAGCAGGTGAAAACTCATCTCTCTCACATCTGCCCCTGCTCCCCTGTTTTCACAAGTTTGGTCATCCTTCAAACCCTGCTCCCTTTCACATCTTTGTTCTTCAGCCAGCTTAACCACTTTACGTTCTGGGTCATTTTACTCACTTTGCTGAAACTGAAAGTCTACAGAAAGAATATCAAGAAACCACTGTCAGCTGTACTTAGTTTCTGAAGAATTTCCAACTTTCAATAATTAAAATTTGCCATTACACTTTGAAATTTGTAGCAGAGTTTGCTGCTTTCAAAGCAAACATATTCATAACAATTATTTTAAAAGACACTTAATCTGTTATAAATGGGATTAATGATACGTTTCTGGGCACAAAGATGAAGTATCTTGCTGACATCTTTCTTCAGAAAAACTATTAAAATTAAGGGAATTTAAAAAATCTTATATATGGGATTTTTTCACATCAGCAGTCACTTTTGCTTAGTGCCTCAGAAGAAAGTGACAACATCCAAAATTATGTGGAATATGGCAGTGGGGGTGAGGAAGGAATTCCTACTGACTCATGTGAGCAGCTGCCACCATGAAACACCAGATAAGATTTCCCTTTGCAAAAACAAGCCTAATTAGAAGCCATCAGGGAATCCAAGCTACCTCATTTACATTTGGTCACTAACAAAAACATTTACAGCTTAAATGAATGATTAGTGTTAACTTTTTTTCTGTTGCATTTTCAGTAACAGAAAATATGGTAACATAATATGATACTAGAAAGCAAAATGCGAGTGATCTCTGAAAAGAGAAGTGTGTGAGGCAGAAGGCACACTCCGCTGCTGTTAGATGAGGAAGAACATACAGCTAAACGAAGGATGCCTTCTTGATAAAAAATGGTTTTGTTCACATGTTGTTGCATCTGTCATTCTGCTGGACAAATGTGTGTGTGTCAGAAGGCCATCTTGAGCCATTAACCTCTGGCACTGGATTCCCAGTCAAGTCGGCAGGAATTAAGCATGCAGTTCAAAGCTGTTCCTACTTCAATTATCCAGTCCTTCCAGCACATAAAACTATGCCAGTAGAACTGTTCCGCCTCACAGAGGATTCTCCCTGAATCCAGCCTAAACCTGTACCTTATTTGTAAATCCTATCTTCATCTTCCCTTCCCTTGACTCCTTTGGCACCAGCCACCATTGGTAACAATCAGGTGTTTTTCTGCCTATTAGTCTGGACCTTTAGATAATTCCCCAACTATGACAAGTGTGGCAGCTTTTAGTACAGCAGTCTAGCCTCCACCTGTAAAATCAATGCCCTGTACCACTTGAAAACATAACTTCTTTCTGTTGATACATCTCAATATCCTCCTTTACAGCCCATGAATGCAGTATCACACTCTGTGAAGACAGCCCTGCAAATTTACAGGGTTGTAGTAACTGTGACCTTCTCAGAAAAGGTGGGGAGGAGAGGTAAGTATACAGACCTAAATGCTAATTAATAATCATAGTGATTAATTCTAAAGCTGTGTGTGATCAAGAGGCCAATCAATGTGCTTCCATCACAGGGCTGGCATGTCACATGGACCACAGCAAGTCACTACTGCTTCCTGGAGCCTCCTTGACCATTCTACTGTAACATTTTAGCTCCATGCAGCCTGTCAGTATACCCTGGGTACCAGGAATACACACAGCTCCTCTAGTGGAAGAAAAGCAGAGGGCAAATAAGGATAGGCAGGCTACTGTGGACTGGAGGGGAAAAGTAACTATGTGCTGAACTAAGTACAGAATAGGAACACCCCTATGAGAAGAGTGTGTCTGGAAAGAACACACACGAGCACGGACATACAGCACAAGGACGAGACATGCAGGCCCTTGGCCACACCAACAGTCCTTAGCACAAGAGGGACACAGAGGATTACAGAGAGGACAGGGAGGCACCCAGAGTGGAAGAGGTTTGGGAAGGTATGTGGTGCACTGATAGAGGGGCACTGGGAACATGAGTACTCCTGGGAGTAACACCAAGTGGGCTAGCCTCCAGCAGTTCACTTTGAGCAGCCTGCAAGGGAGCAGATCCAAGGGCACCTCCTCCTGACTTTATCGTTGGCAGACTGTGCTGAGGTTGAGCACTAATAAAGCTTCCTGAACACAATCTCAGATTTCCATCTCCCTCACGGGGGAGGGGGAAAAAGCGGAAGGGGGGACACCAGACACATTTTTTCCTACTGTTTTGGAACAGAAGCAAAAAATAACCACAAAAGAAACAAAGTAAACAAAAGAAGTTTAAGAGAATTTGGAAAAGCATGTAGAAGGATGATTGCGTAGAATTCTAGAAAGTATAGTAAGGTTCCAATCCAGCAAACATCTAAGCTATGCTGAATTTTTTCCTGCCAGTAATGCCTTCCCTTACAGCTCAATGTGCTTATGTGAGCAAAATATTTTAAATAAAACTTCCAGTAAGTAGACGGCAATGAATGGATCCAATGTATTTCAAAAACCATTAAAAACCCCCAAAGCTAATAGCTAAAATACTGCTTTGCATTATTTAGCCATGCATTAAACACATGGGAAACTTGCTCATTTTGTGTATATTTGTCACTTACATGCATCTGCTTTCCTAATATTGTTCAAAATATTTTCAGAAGGAATAAAATGCATCAGATACTGACAGTTACCTACATGTTCTCAAAGAATCACTGGCTGCAGTCGTCATCTGTACACAATTAAGTTTAAAATTCACAGTCTCACTAGGTCAACACAATTTATTTTTCTTTTGGCAAAAGCTTCCTAGAAATTCTCCCGATTGAAAGACACAGGTAGGACCAAACTAATTCTGGGCAGGGTATGTTTGCTGTTAAATTTGCTAAGATGTAACAGTACTCTTTATTTTAAATACTAACCAGTTATTTGTCTCAACATGTGCAATTATAGTATCTTCAATATCTTTAATTACTTGACTTGAATATAAATATCATCATAGTACCTGAAAGGCCATGCCTTCTCTTCACCTTTCCCCACCCTGTTACACTTCAGCACAGAAAAGCAGCACCACAGAAAGGGTGAGGGTAGTTGATTGGAAACCTAGAATATGCAGTAAGTTCCCAGTCCAATAAAACACATAAGCCACACTGAATTTTCTTCGTGCCAGCAGTCCCAGTTGAAGCCAGCAAGATCACTCAAGAGCTGAAAGTTAAGTCTGTGTCAGAATACATCGCCAGACTGGGATTTTTTCATTACTGCCCTGAAAACACTCAGCAAATATTTATTTAACCAAGACAGTGAGCCATATTTGGCCATAATGCATAACACCTCATCAGCTGCTTAGACATGAATGGCATAGATATAATCACTTAAAGCTTCAAAACTGTCTTAGTGGGGAGTAAACTTAAACACAAAGAATTTAAGTGACAAACAGTGAGTCCACACATGGGTTCAGAGCAGCACATAGGCATTCTCCCTACTGCTCACAGTCTTTACCTGTGTGACTGTATTTGAACAAGGCAGCAATACCAGGGTGAACAACTGTTCTTTCTCCCGAATTAAGAAAATTTTGTGTAACACTCTTACCTTGCAGCCAGTCTCGAAAGTAGTGCAACCACATTTTGGGAAGCTGCTTATCCTCTTCCAACAAAATGTATGTCACATTACTGAAACTTTTGTGAAGTTCATAAAGTAAGTGCTGGACATTTGGATAGTCTGCTTTCTGTGTCACAATATACATGTTGTAGAATGAAAAGTACTTGAACTGTGCAGCAATAAAGTCATATTCCCGTGTTTCCCGTGGTACAATGTCTGTGAGATCCAGTCCATCTCTCACTCGGGTAGTTCCATAGAGGCTGAGCCCAAGTAAACCCAGAAAAAGAAAAATAACCACAATCTGCACAGAAAACAGAAACGTATTTGATTTTAGGTTTTTAAAGGAACTAACAATTCATAACATCATACTACAAAGACAAATTCAAAATTAACATCCATCAGTACTTTCAAGCTTTTTATTTTTCTTGCTTTTTTTCATGCATGTACATACTAAAAAACTAAGCTCACTTGTTCTTCCTTGAAGGGGCTCTGCATCATGGATGAGAAATTTATATTGTAGTAAAGTTTAAAAGTGACTTTAATTTCACTATTCACAAGCTTATATTACTAAAAGTCACCAGAACCCTCACTTGTAACATACATTTGAAGTGTGTTCTCTACAGCACTTGCAAGATAAAACCTTGAAAATAAGAAATCAGCTGTAAAATTATTAAAAAACTGTTACTCCACAACAGCTGTATTTATTCCTTATATTTAATACCACTGCCGGGATAATTTTATTACTGGGCAAGGCAGAAGACTAATTTTGAAAAACAGGTAAATAATTCCCTGATTACCTTAGCTTTCGGTTTTAGGAGGAATGGAGCATAATGCTTTTCTGAAAAAGATGAGAGTGTCCATTTCATACAGGGTGGCTCAAGGCAATGCATACTGGAGTCTGAGAACTGGGAAAGTAAATCCCTCGTCGAGCTTGTGCTTTCTGGGCTCTGGCAGCTCAGGTTATCTTGTGTCACTGTCACTGGCTGCACAGATATTTCTGAGCGAGGCTCTGCTGTGGTGTAGTACACCTGCGTGTGAGGATCATATTCTGTGCGCAGCTGCACTGTGGACTGCATTGTAATCTGCGTTTCATGTGCAAAACTGTGGCTGCTGTACGGGGGTGGAGGGCTGTAGCAAGTATTGTCGTTTTCTGCATATGCTTGAGGCTCAACCTGAATCACTCTGGTGACACACGGACTGTAAGAGAAGAGAAAAAGATCTAATTGCATTTGGAGAGACCACTTTTTTAATCAGGCTAGATAGGGTAACATGCTTTCATCTGAGCTTGCTTCTACTTCTATTAGACAGTTTACACTAATTATGTGTAACTCTTGGATGTTAATTTCATTCTGTTCCTTTAGGAAATGTTTCTCAGACATGGTTCATAGTGTAGGCCCTTGAGAATATGTGTGCATTTCTTGTCCTCCAGGAAGAAGGAAACAGCAGTGGACATGTACACACATCACTCCATTAATTACGTGTGCTCATCAGGTAGTTGTACACAGTCTGAATGCACAGTAAGTCTGTGAGTTTGCATCTCTGTACCCATGCTGAGAATTAAGGTATTTAGATGAGGAGGAAAACACATGACATACTTAGTTCTTCTGTTTAGAACAACTGAAGTAACTGTTAAATAATATTTGGGCCAGTCTGGATAAGATCTCAGACTTTTGCGAGGCAGGTTGAAACCTTCAGCCATACACTGACTGAATATTTTATAAGTCAAGAAAACATTAAAGTATTAAGGAAAGGATTCATTCCTAGGAAGGGTGGGCAATATGAAGAGACAAAATCACAGAAATAATTGAAGTATTCCCTTTATTTTAGTCTATGCAAGACCCTAACTGATTACCACTGCATCCACAATAGACACTTTATCAAGCATTATCTCGTAATGGTACTGATCATTCCTTATAGTTCTATGAAAAACTCACCTAAGGGGAAGTAATTTTACAGCTTATTTATTTAGGTTTAAAGGCATAAAAGCATAAAAATTAACACATAATGATTTACTGTAAGTCAGGCTTCTCAGTATCCTGAGTTATGTACAGCTTTCCAAGATTAGCCAGTACTGGCACTGGACACCTTGCAGTATCTCAAAACATTCTAAAAATACTTCAAGGTATACTTAAATTGTGGCTCTTTCATCTGCTTTCAGAAAGTTGTTCTCCAGCAGTCAAAATGAACATAGGTAGGAATGACGGGATAAATGTGGGGGAGAGGGGATGTGGGGGAATAGAGGGAGAGGGAGACATGTATTTTAGCTTTTCCCTTCAGGCAGGTAAAAAACAAAGTAGCAAATGTAAGCCAGTCACTAGCTATGAAATTGTAACAATAACATGCTGACCCCAGTTTAATGAAGAACTCCCACTCCTGACATGGAATGGATGCACTGATTGGTGACCACAGAAAGGACACAGCTCATACATCAATCTACTGCTCAGTCTCACCTTGTAAAACAGCAAAATATGTCCAGTCTTCTGTCTTCCCGACGATAAAGGTCCATGCTCAGGATAGCAGGGAAAATCAGCAGAACCATAGCAAAATTGAACACCACCACAACTGCTGCCTAGAGACAATCATAGGATACGTGATGTTGCTAATTTTCATGTAGAGCATCAGCTTTACAAAGCATAAAAATCCCTTTCAATTCTCATCCCTGTTTACCATTACAACCCATCTGATGCTTTCAAGCTTTTGCTTGAGCAAACTGAGAGATGTATATTTACATTCCCACTTCATTGTGGTAAGTCTATTGTAGTGAAGTAATTTATTTTAATACTAAACTTTGTATTACTATAATACATCTGTGCCTGGATATGCAGTGATTGTTTGTAAAGTGGAAAAACAGAGTCTGTTGACTCAGTATCATATTTTTACATAAAATTCTGACATATTTAGAGTCTCATGGCAAATTAAAATGGAAGCAAACCTGAAACTAGAACTGAAGTTCTTACATTTATGGGATCTAAAGCAATTTAAGCATCACAATAATATTAAAGCATGCTATTAAATCAGAAATGAAGATTTCAATAAATTTTAAAGAAACAGATCTGTTTAGTAAAATACTATGCACTTGATGTTCTTAATTAAAAGTTTAGCCAAGAAAGAGCAACATTTCGAGTTTTTCAGAGATTATTTTTAAAGGAGAATCAAAATTAAACCAACACCACATAGCAAATATATATATTAATATGCCTGTGTTTAACAGAGCTTGATTTATGAGCCAGTCTACCAAAATGAGTCTTAAATTGGAACAAGAATACTTGATTTAATTTGTAAAGCAAGTATCACATAATGAAAAAAACAACCTCCCCGCCCACCCCCTTTCAAACCATACTCCAAACCCTTTCCCACACAGAGATTCCCAGAGAATTTCCATAAACATATGTGGTGCAGCATCTATCATTATTATTGATAGCATTTATTTGTAATGCAGAATTGTTGGGAGCACTAGCCATCACAAAGGGAAAGCTGGGCACTGGGAACTGGAAGACAGTTGTAAGAGTAGGAGAAACACTGGGAAAAAAATGGTTCAGCCACCAACTGGTGAAAAAAACCAACTCTTGAAAGCCTTATATTTTACCCATTAGGAAAGCAGTAGCCATCTCAATAATAGCTCAGTTTCTTGTTAAGGTAGTCCATATATAAACTATCATGTGCCTCCACCTGTAACTTCTGAAATAATGACTGCTTGGGTTGAAGCAGGCTTAAAGAAGAAATGACCCCATATAAATGTGATGTCTTTTTTTTTCCAAAGAAATGTATGGCTTCTTTTGATCTTGAGGGATCAGACCTCAAAACTGGCAGTACAAACAATGTGACATCCAAAATCCATGTTTTAAAAGTTTTTGAGTTGCTTTTCAATTAAATGACATAAATTGCTTACATTTATCTGTGAAAATCAAAGTAACAACACACTGAATGTTTTTTTTAGTTTTGAAGCTGAAAGAGTATAATAAAAGGCTTAGATATTGTTTCTACTGTTCTGAAAATGACAGAAGCAACTACTTATGTAAATATTTTCTAGTCATTTCAATCATAAATATACTGCATACAAAAGTGGATTTTATTGCTCTTTCTCTTTTCTGGTCTCCAGCCTGCTTGAAGATTTTAGGACTGCTGGTTGTCTGTAGACAGGCTACTAAAACAGAATTTACCTGGTACTTGAAGCCAAATTAGTATTTAACCATCTTTGTGAGAAAAGATCCAGTAACTATTTAATGATTTATAAATATTCACACAGAAAGGTATGCAAGGTCATAGCCAAGGCTTTAAAATTAAGTGATTTGCTTTTGATCCTCTGTAGAATTAATTCAATCTGTCAGAAAAACAAATGGCTGCTGTTGAAAGAAAGGTGTTTGTTGGACCTCGTTCTTACAACTGCTTTCTTTATTGGTGCTAAACCAAAAAAAGGTTGAATCACCCATATAACATGAATAATTAGTTGTGCCTAACCAAGATCTTGTATCAAGGATCAGCTAAGATTTACTGAGATTTGGAAAAAACAGCTGAGGTCTGACTCAATTATTCTTACTCAGTATGGCTGAAAAACTAACAGAAGTTCTCTGTTTCTGCTCCATAAACTGCAAATACTTCACGCCATATCAGTTCCCTCTCTAGACCCCAACATCCTTGAACCTCCAATATTACTAAATCTGGAAACTAATACTTAACTGTGTGGTAGAGATGCCACTGAAGTCAGTTATATTGACATTTAATTTTTTTAGGAAGCATCAAAACGAATCCAACAACACACAATAAATCTGCCTATTTACATTAAATCTCTTTTTTGAACGACTAGATTTTCCAGTGTGCCATCCCAGTGTTGATGTACTAACCACTCCGCAAATAAAATATTTCAAAGCAATCTCTGTTCTGACTTGAATTTAAATAGATTCCTAGGGCTTAATATTGCACTTCCTCTACATTGCACACTCTCTCTCACCCAGCTCTCAAGCATGACAAGGATTAACAGTTCTCAGTTTTCGCAACTAAATCAGTTCTTGTATGAATTCTAATTTGTTGTCCAATCAAAAAAACCCACCCTGTGACTTGACAAGGGGAGGGAAGGAGGAATTGCTGAGGAGTGACTCAGTCCCTGACCCAGTGCATCTGCCACTGCTTCCTTCCCAGTACCATTCATATACACAGGATTGAGGAATGGGAAAATATCAGAACTGAGATCGTGACAACAGCCACAATTTGTAAAAGCAACAAACGAACTGTGGCAGCAGAGCTTCCAGAGTACAGGCAGCACCTAAGCTGAAAGCATGCTTAGGATTTCTGGGAACAGGGCATCTTCTCTCATACCTTCAGAGACCAACGGTAAAATGGGAGAGAAAAGGGCCTCAGACCTTTTCCTTGGGAAATCAACAAAGGTAAGATTGGTCCAGAAGGAATAAAATGGGACCTACTCAAGGGTGTAAAATGAAGGCATTCAGTGAAATGAGATCAGAGAGCAGTAAAAAAATTCCATTAAACAGAAAAAATTATGTTGGTCACTTCCTGAGAAACATGCTATGGTTTTTGCATCTTTTCATAATGCACAGCCTAAAAATATTATTGCTGCTGCAACTGTTAACAGAGACAGAAGAATGGCAGTCTGTGCTGGAGGCAGCAAGGGAGCGGGGAGCCAGGCTGGTAGGTATGTGCTGGGGCCCCGCTGAAGTATGTGCTGCTATGTGCCATTCCTGGCAGCCCACCCAGGGAGACCGGGTGTGCTGTATAGCCAGAGGTGATGAACAGATGAGGAGGTCTGTCAGGAAAACTTCCACCCTACTGCTCTCTATCTGCAGCTCGTTCCTGACATGGTGCAGGCTTGGATCCCTGCCTCCCGCCCCCTTTTTCCTTAGGCTTTAATTTTGCTTGTTAAATTCTTGTGATAGGGGCAGGGAAAGGTAAATGATGTGGATAAAGGTGGGGGACAAACTACTATCAGCAGAGTAAGATAATGGAATGAGCTTAAAAACATACATTCTTTCTCTCCAGAAACGCACCACTGCCACCTGGTAATGGACTTCTACATTTAGGAAAAAAGCGTGCCATTCTTATGGTGAGGGAAAAGGTTTCTTCTAACATTTATTGGGAAAAGTTCCACCTCTGCTCATTAGTGGATCCACACCACTATGCTGTTACAGAAGGAAGTTTCTGATGTAAGAAAGAAGAGTTTGATAATTTTTTTTTACCTTATCTTTCCTGGGCAGAATTTACAGTGTGACAATTTCTGAATAGTCTGTCTTAGGAAATAATACAGCCCAAATGTAGTTATACTCAGCCTTGCCTACCTTCATTTATACTCAAAACAAAGGGCTGTGTTTAAGACATTCCTACTGTAAACTTCAAAACTTTCAGTGGATTTCTCCGATAACCTCTTCCTTCACCACCATTTTAAGAAACGAAACACATCTGAAAATTCAGGACCTACTCCTTCAAAGTCCTGAGAATTCTTAGAGATAATTCTTATGACTGAGTATTTGGGTCATATTCAGCAATCTCAAAGCCCTAAAACTGTTTAAACAAGGGGCTAAGAAGATCAACAAGTGAAAAAAAAATTAGAACAGTGAAAGAGCTAAAACAGTCCCTACTTGTGCATGTAATTAAATTCAAAGATCTCACTTTCAAAAGAACTAAATTCGACTTTTTAAATTTTGGAAAGAGCTAACCCTAGCAAACTCGTAAGACAGCATCAGATTTGCAGTGTTTGAGTTCCATAAAGTAAATTAACAACTCAGAGGTATCAGTGAACTGCTTTAGCTGGCAGAATATGAGAGAAGCTGAGACAGGAGAAGGCACTGATGTGCAAAACATGAGTTTCTAACTAGAAGTTTGGCTTGCAGATGCAGGAAACTGTTTATTCTCCCTCAGCAGCCAAGTTATTTTACCAGTACTGGGCCTCAAAAATACGGAAAGGTGGGCAATTACCTTATAATATCTTAAGTGAATGAAGAGCAAAACAAGGTCAAGAGCAATCCTTCTTTTTTAAGCCCCTCTATTAAAAATTCACTGTCTAGATGAGAAGATGGTAGTATCTGTGAAAAGTAAATGCAGTAGTATTTCATTGCTTTTTAAGTTTTGCTAAGAAACCATCAAAGACGGCAAGGACTTGTTGTTTAAATAAGTCTGAGTAAGAGAGAGAGAGAGGAAGGAGACTGTAAATAAAGAAATCCATACATGAATACAGACCACCCACCAAAACTGCCATGGTTCTCTGATTCCAAGTACTGTGATTAAAGTATCACCTGATTTTGATTTTACCTGGTGAGGCTAGGCAAAGCAACTAATAGATGTTCCTTTCCACCAACAGAGGATTTATTTTTAGTGGTTGCTAACTTAAAAGTGTATCAGTCATATGTTGCTCTGACATCAATGAATGCCCACTGTAGGCCTCCCACTGCTCCTTCTTTGCATGTTTCACTTCTTATATACATGTAAGGGGCTACTATGTTCCAGCAAAGACAAATTACCAAGTGAGAAAAGTTTGAGCAATTCAAACACTAATTTCTGGACACTCATATGAGTTCCTACACATAAATTCCATATTAATCACTGCCTTATAAAAGACCTTGATGTTTTTATTCTGAATAATATCAACATGTTCATACAATAATATGTTGAAATCTCACTGGAAACTTTTTGTTTGTCATTTTGCTATGCAGACTTTGTTTTTAAACTTTCAGTGACTCATTCTGTAGCATGGCAGTAGGCAAAAATAAATTACTTTAGGAAAGGCATATGTAAGTTAACTGATTACAGTATCAGTTACAGCTGTTTTCTCCAATATATGTTCCAAAGGCAACCTGTCACGTTCTGAACAGAGAAAAAAAGAAAAAAAATGAGCAAAATCTGATCAGAGAGTATTAATATTGGTGGCTCACACTCAACAGCTCAGCAGTGTGATTACAACAAAATGGCCCACATGTGTTGAACACTTCTTTATAAAATACATTTAGGCTGACATAACTTCTGTAAGCACAGGTACTACAGAGTCTGATGACCTCCAGTATCCTGTTAGCTGCTGAAGGTACATGTTAAATGGTTGAAATTGGACCACAGACTTAGGAGACATAAATAACTTCTTCCAGTGGAAGAAGTGATATACTACCAAAAGTATTTCACACATCTAGCTTTGTCTTTACCATGGGAACCTCATGAGGTTCAGCGAAGCCAAGTGCATGGTCCTGCACCTGGGTCCTGCACCTGCACTTGTACCTGACATCCCAATATCAGCATAGGCTGGGGATGAACAGATGGAGAGCAGCCCTGGGGAGAAGGACTTGGGGGTGCTGGTGGGTGAGAGGCTGGACATGACCCAGCCATGTGCACTCCCAGCCCAGAAAGCCAAACGTGTCCTGGGCTGCATCCAAAGCAGCGTGGGCAGCAGGGGAGGGAGGGGATTCTGCCCCTCTGCTCTGCTCTGGTGAGACCCCACCTGGAACACTGCATCCAGCTCTGGAGTCCCAGCATGGGAAGGACATGGACCTGCTGGAGTGAGTCCAGAGGAGGGACACAAATGTAATTAGAGGGATTGACCACCTCTTCTGTGATAAAAGGCTGAGAGAATTTGGATTGCTTAGCCTGGACAAGAGAAATTTCTGGGGGGACCTTACAACAGCCTCCCAGTACCTAAAGAGGGCTACGAGGAGGCTGGAGATGGGCTTTTCACAAGCACTTGTAGTGACAAAACAGCGGGGATGGCTTTAAACTGAAAGAGGGTAGGTTTAGATTAGCTATAAGAAAGAAGGGTTTTTTAAAAATTTGTGTANTAAGAAAGAAGGGTTTTTTAAAAATTTGTGTAGGAAAATACTGGGAACAAGTTGCCCAGAGAAGTCTAGTTGAAGAGGTCCCTGCTCAGGGGGTAGGGGAAGGTGTTGGGTTACATGACCTTCAAAAGGTCTGTTACAACTCAAGGTATTCTGTGATTC
>VXBT01001347.1:0-59178 GCA_013400235.1 Oriolus oriolus
TGTCAAACCACGACACCTTCTTAAAAGGGAGCTTCCCCCTCCTGGTTTGTTGTACTTTTAAGTACTGGAAGGCTGCTATATTTCTATGTATTTACTCTTTTGTTGATGCTCCAGCACTGTAAAATTGTGCTTACTGTCATAGCCTTTCATTCTGACAGCAAGAATGAATTTTTATGAAGTCTTATGGTAGAGTCACGTAATGGAATCCTTAAAAGGGAAAATTTAGAAATGTTAGTGAGTCTTGAAGCAATACTCTAAATTTTATAATTACCGTGACAGTTTTCTTGATGTCAGAATGTTGATAAGGACTTCCAGAATAGGACAGAGCCTGTTGGTCCTGGCAAGTCCCAATGGCTTCTCAATACTTATTTCTTGTAGAAATACCCTAGGAAATTGAATGGGTCAAGGAAACAAAGCAAACAAATAAAAATTCCATCACATTTTTGGTGCAAAATCTAGTCTTGGGAAAACAAAACCAAAAGACATTTTTGAGAAATTCTACTAAAAGACAAGACTCATTTGGGACAGGGCCTGGGGAAGGGGAGCTGGCAGCTTGCCCTTGGGCATTGTGGCTGATGAAGTCTCTGCTGCGTGAGGGCTAGAGACTTCAGTTCCATAGAGCATCTGGGTTCTCCCAGGTATGACATGGCTCAAAGTGTTTCCATCAGACCTGTCTTTATGACAATTAATGGGTTCAGCTCTTCAGAGATTCTTTAGTTAAACCAAGTATGTAGAGTTTCAAATTGCTTTTTTTTTTGAGAGAGAGATTGAATATATTTTATAGAGACTTTCTTTACACTTGAAATCAAAGTTGTAATTTGCTTGGTGGTTTGTTTTTTGTTTTTTTTTTCTTTTAAGTTTTAGGTTTCTATTTCCATTGCAACGAGAAATGATTTTTTTTTCAAAATGTTAGAAATTTCCACGCATAGAAATTTTGGCCGCTTCTCTGGGGAAGGACAGCATCATCTTTGCAGACTGAGGACATTCAAATTCAGACATTCCTTGGAATTTGTCTCAAGCTGGGACAACCAGGAAATCCTTTTCTGTGCAGAAATAGGCAGCTATGGCCAAAAGTGAAATATCACGAGTGAATGAAGTGCAAGACTTTGGCACCTCAGAGTACAGTGGGGTTTGTCAAGAAGGGAAAATATGTCAGATTCCTAATGGAAACTGCTCCTGAATTGGTGAGATAAGAAGTATTCTGTGGCAGACATAAGGATCCCAAATGTCCAGTGCAGTCTATGGTAGAGGAGGAAAGTACTGGAGACTGGAAGGAGATCTTGACAAGGGGAGGAAAGAGCACTGCTGTGGGAACTAGAAGTGTGCAGCTTTCCAAAACATTCTAACATTCTGCTGCAGTTTAGCCTGTCATTAACAGACAGAATAGTACAACTACTGTTTGTTTCTAGATTAATGGAAAAAATAGCAAAAACTTATATATATTATGTATATATATATATATAGAGAGAGAGGGGCTTTTGGCATTGGCCATCAAAATCTGAAGTCAATTTTTTACCACTTTTAGGACATTTTGAATCATATCCATTATATATATATACCATATTTGTTTCATTATTAGAAAGTACTATAAAAATGTGTAAGATGATTTTTAAATGTACTTTCAGTCAACATTATAATAGCATAGAATTAAGATTCAGGATTGCACGCACTTTTTCAATGGAGAGGTGTTAACACAGCCTCTTCTTTTTTTATGGCACATTTATAAATACAAATCTTTGCATATGATCCAATGTTGTCCCATAAAGACTAAGACAAAATAAGAAGAGGAACAAAAGAACAAAACTGCAGACATAGAACTGTCTCGAGAGAATTATCAGGCTATGAGAGAGAGGCATAAACTTATAGATAATGTAGAACTAAATCAAGTTTTTAGAGTCTTTCAAAAGATTGACCAGAGCTCTAGCACCACAGAGAAGTTAACTTTTGCCTCTGGAAACAGTGACGCATGATGCACCTTCTGCTCAAAGGCCGAAAACTAGCTCAAACACCATAAACGCAACTTATTGCTGTAACACAGCCAGCTGACTTTAGTACCTTGAGCAGACAGAAGACTGAGAGGGAAGGGAAAGGGGAGATTGTGCATTCTACAACAATGCAGTGATGTTACTGCTACAAAATCAGCAAAGGGGAGTGGTGACTATGGGACTATTTTCACCATCACTAATATGGGATGGTATTCTGGGACAGGAGAGACTGAAGACAGTGTGAACTTCACAGGAACTGCAATGAAAATGGAGTTAGTTATTTTTATGTCCCTACAAATCATATATCTACACACGACAGTTGAGAAAAGTACTTGTGTTGACAGTTTTTTGCAACAAGGATGAAGTAATTTTTTTAATCTACCAATATCTTGGTGGCACTCATTAAAAACAAAGAGCTAATTATTAGATGAGCCTATGAATACAAAATTATGCCACCTGTTATGCCTATTTTCCAAGGCAACTGTTCCAGCAAATGCTGCCTTTTCATTTACCTATCTTTTCAGACTGTATTAAGAGTGTTATAATCTGTGTATACAAAATACTAGCCTTTATGACAAGAATCAAAGTGAGAAGGAAAGATACCTAGCACTACAGAAGTTTGCACATATGCTAAATTCTTGTATGGAACTGCTTTGAAAGATAAGAATTCGTATCATGTGTGAATTCTATAATCCAAAAGTGAAAAGCTTTAAGGCTTTGTTTAAATAATTTTAAGGATAACCTGGGATGAATTGAAAAGATTTATGATCATGCAGGATTATATGCAAGAAGGCAGGAAAAAAAGAAACTTTGTGGAAGAGAAGGTAGATGTTCCATGCCAACTATCATAGAAAGAAATGCTACAGTCTCAGCCAAATCAGTCAGTAGATCACAAGTTTAGGTTGTTTGGCTCTGTGGATATAACTGCATTGACAGTGATCTACCACCTTAGAAAAAAATTATCAGAGTTGTCAGACTACACAGAGGCACTGGAAACTGCTGAGAAGATCGCAGAAAATAGATTTTTCTACTTGTCTAAAAATAGTTAAATCATAGAGAAGAACGTTTAGCAATAAAATATGTTTTATTTAATGAGATCAACTGTGTGACAGTTACTTTCAAGAGTGTTTCAATGTCTCCTCCAACTTGTTCTAAAAAAAACCTAGGAGTATATAATCTCACCTAAGGTCAAACTTTGTTAGTCTGTATCTTTAACTTGAAAGTCCTCAGCTGGATTTCCAGGTGCTAGGCATTATGGCAACCATGATGGAAGTGTTTCTTTGAACTGGAAAGAATGTTCTTTGAAATGGGTAAGTTTTCAATTCCCCAGCATCTTTGGATCATAACCACTGTCTTGAACACAACCTTTGAATCACCACTGCAGGTGTACAACCATGTGGTGATGACAAATGAAGGTGCAATCTCTCATCTATGCAGACTTTTTGTGTTAGCTTCAATTTTTGTGTTAGCTCTTAATTTTAACTTAGTGAGAAGGGAACTCTCTGTTCCAAATTTGCTAGTCAAGATCTGGTCACACAAAAAGAATCCTGCTGAAATGGTACTATGCAAACAACTAATCTTACCCAGAAATTATATTTAGATAGAATATTTATAATTGAAGGTAAAGCCATCAGTATTACTGCTAAACAATATTCCAGTTATCAACAGTTGCTTCTTGAGGTGCAATAAAGTGAAGTATAAAGATCAGGAAAAATACAACTTTGTAGTAGACTTTAAAGTACATCTTTCCTCCTCCTCCTGTAAACATTTCACGAGCTAAAGTTTTTTTTATGGCAAGAGTCAAAATTATAAGATGTATTCAATATAAAAGGTGACACATTCTAAGATGATGTAATTTACTTTTCAGCTTATCAGACTACTTTTCGTCCTTCCACCACTCTAATTTACATGTTCCATTCAGATTTCCTGGTACTTTTCTACTTAGTGTAATAGATATTATCAAAGAGCAACAATATGAAATGTTTGTCTTACAAGTGTACTCCCAGTTCATATGTACAAAAGATATGGAAAAAATGCAATATTTATTTCCAGATTTTAGAGGAAGGAGTAGAAGAATAAAAGGAGCAAACCCAGAGTTTCACTCAGGATTTGGAAGGGGTGGGGTGGGGGTTCTCTCAGTATTGGGAAAGGATTGGGAACAAAAACTGAGACAATAAAAAAAAAAGAAAGATTTAAGCTGAAGACTCGAGAACATGATCAGCCAACAGTTTGCAAAAAACATGCTTTGCTAGAATCTCCATTAGTGCTATAAAATGACCAGCATCACTCTTATCCCTGGAAACTCATGGAAAACTCTAACCATCATTTTGCAGTACAATTATCAGGAGAAGTTAATGGAAGACAGGTGTCTATTCAAATCTTATTTGTAGTTTTATTCACACTGAAAATGAACACCGAGAAAGAGCCAAAAAAGTCATTTACATCAGAGTATAAAACCAGGTGAGAAAACCAAACAATTTCAGCCTTGAGAGAACATGTTACAAAGGAATAAAAAAAGAACCCTAGAAAGATTCATAGGAAAATTCATTAACTTTGTTTCTTTAGTGAGGATGTTATATTCTGCATTATTTTAATGGACAAGTTGCCAAGGAATATTTGATGATGAGAAAGTGGAAAGGAAAATCATAGAAACAGAAAAATATATCTAGTTTGAAATATCCAAATTGGTATTCTTTGAAGGAATAATACTAAAAAAAAAAAAAGAAACTGTCACTGTGGCCAGACATGCAGAGATAGAAAATTATATTAATTCAGTTCATTAAGTTTTGCATCCAAAATGATAAAATTGGCAAGAATGCTGCAAAAGACAATATTCTCGGATAAGAAATATAATATATGCCAAAGCAGCTGGCCCATGCTTCAGAGACAAACATACTGTATTAAAAGTAATTTTTATGAAAATCCTGATTAATTATCTCTGGAAGGATGATTTTTATTCCAAAACCAGCCTTTTTTGATTCTTGCATAATACTTGTGTCTTGTGTATGTATCTAATTGTGTAGCTACATTGCAATTAGCCTTCTGCAGGACAGAAATCTGAGAAACTGAGCATAAACCGGACCCTCCAAAACCACACCGAACCCTTAATTGCATTCTCCTAGTTACAAAGATCAGCTGTGGAGAAATTTTTCAATACTCTTCAGTCTTTAGTGAAGACTCTTGGGAGCTGGTCTTTGTAACCTCTCATGCCTCTCTGTGAATTGGAATACTGTGACTAATGCTTTAACCTAGAATTTCCTTTAGGGGTTTGGAATTTGCCTTACCAATATCCCAACAGTGCTGTGCAGGTTAGTGTGGAAGAATTGTGTTCCCTCTTTGGAATCTTGATCTGGAGTGGTAGTTATTGTGATAGCCAGTATAATATGGCAAAAGGGACATATTTCCAATCATAGCCCAGAAACAGAATGTCTGTAAATCTACTAGTCACTTTAAACTGGAAATATCAGTACCTGACAGACACAGCCACGCGGAGCCATGCCTCACAGCTGACAAAAGAAGCTGTCACTAGTTGGGGTTAACTTGGCTACAGAGAATAGTCTGTACATTTCAAATGGAATGTCTTCTGATGACTGGGGAGCAAATTAAAGTTCAATGTTTACCTCCACAATGAAAATATGTTTGCTCAAGATTAAGGTTCTCAGCTGCACTTCACACACATATACAAAGTGAGTAAAAAGATTCATCTTGCTGTTGGGTTCCAAAAAACATGGTAACACTTAGTTTGAGATAAATGACCTAGCTTTTTAGGACTGAAGAATGTCCTGATGAGTACCCAAAATAATAATTTAGAAAATTCTTACTTGTTCTAATAACACAGTATATACACACTACTGTCAAGGGCAAACTGGCAAACTGGTGAGCTCTAAGGGTAATCTTTGGGTTTAGATTTCTTAATTTCCACTTCTTAGGTTAAAGCTAACCTCTTATGAACATATCATCAGTCAACCAAATATTTAATAATTATGTTGTATTGTAGAAATAGCTACAACTTTTCAAAATCCAGTATATAAAGTCTGTGTATATCTTTGTTTTATTAAGCTTTATTAGAAATCTTATTAATTATATAATAAATGAAAAGTTAGCATTCTTTAGCAATTATCTCACGAGAACAATGCTTACTGAATGGTTAATTTTATCTATTATACCTCTGCTTCTAATATGTTAATTAAGAAAA
Source organism: Oriolus oriolus (assembly GCA_013400235.1). NCBI lineage: Eukaryota > Metazoa > Chordata > Aves > Passeriformes > Corvidae > Oriolus > Oriolus oriolus. The sequence continues at coordinate 6,181 of VXBT01001347.1, forward strand.
ATATACATATATATATATATGTAGTACTCATTCTAATGCCAAAGGAAACTGTGCTTAATATTTTGAACAATAAATTCCTTCCCATTTCGTTTGTGCTCTCATTCAAAAAAGATAATCAGTGATTGAATAATAGAGATATAATTATTAATCCAAGATAATCATGGATTGAATACACTTTTAAGAACTACTTGTTTTACTTTAAGTCCTATTATAAAAGATAGTTTTTAACTCTTGCTATAAAAGAGGCAAGGGAAAAAAAGAAGAATGATCTATGATTTGCTAAGAGTGAATGCCTCAGATGTAAAGCACTAAGGAGTCTCTTAAAGATTTGTAAATCAATTCTGATATGAAGATTTTATTTTCTGATGCCAAGAACACACTGAAAATACTAAAACATGATGAAAATAGTGAAAAAAATAAAAACAACTACATAGCACAACATGATTTTTAATTTTCCCGTAGTGGAGTTAAATCTGTTGGGTTTTAGATACAAAGTATTATTCGTTTAAAAATGGTCTGCATAAAGAAATCTACAAGAAGTAAAAAATTCTTTATAGAGCTGGTAACAAGAAAGATCCAGAAAGATGCTAAGGTGACAGTGTAATTGGATGTGGGACCAGACCCTTTTTTCTTTTGACTTCTATTTATTTATGGTAATGCAATATAAGTCCAATCTCCATTATTTTCCTTGTGTTGGGACAACCTAAAACTACATCCTCCTTCTAGGAAACAGACGCAGGAATTTTTTAAACCACTGAGTCTAAGGAATAAAAGTAACAGCTGTGCTGCCTTTTTATTTACCCTTTTTTGCTCCTTTAATTAAAGGCAGTAATTATTTAAAGTGAAGATGTAACTTGAAGAACAATATAATTTGATTAATTTCAGGTGTATTTTACATATTCCTTCACTGTAAAAAGCACTTCAATATATGGTAATGAATATTCTTTAAGTATGCATCGAACATTTGACAGAAATTACTTTACACAATTAATTCAATCTGAATTGAAGGAAAAAAGAGAGCTAGAAAAAAGAAAGAAAAAAATTTCTGGAAAAATACACCAAAAATTCTATGCCATTCGTATAGAAAATTTTAAACTTTCAGATTAAGCATGCCTAAATCTCAACAACCTCCTCCTGCAATGATAATTTTCGTGATCCTATGTGGAGATAGCTACATTTTTGAGAGATTTACTGAAACACCATCATACTGTGATAAACCTTTTTGTTATCCCTTGTCCCCTTTTGGTCTGCTTTGAAGCTGAACAGTCACAACAAACTAAATTTTTCCTAGCTGCTTTATTCAATGACAATTAAATCGAGTCGTTTGGACATTACGCTTCCTCCCTTATGATCAGCCATTTTCCTGTAAAACAAAGCAGAAGAATGAGGATATTACAGAAGAAGCTTATGTCTAATTAAAAATTTTAGTAACATTTAAAAGAAAAATATTGACAAGCATGTTAACTTGAAGGAAAAGCATGAAATCCTTCACCTAGGTTGTTGAATTTTTCTGTAATAGAAAAATAAATATTTCCAGAAGGATTACTGTTCTCTAGCATTTAGATCCATTGGCATGCACTGGCCTGTGTCTGAATGATTAATTGCTTTAACTCCCCAAAAAATGGCACTTGTATGCAGACTGTATCTTGAGGATTACCCCTTGTCTTTGCTAACTATGAGTCCAGAACATGCCTGTGAGAATCCATTGCAAAAATTATACCAGCAACCATTCTAACAGTATAAGAGCATGGATGGTTGAGTTTCAGCATCCAGGAACATTATTCAATTCACTAGTTTAGAGTAGCCAATCAGTACAGCTAAAGGACAAGTTATGCTCTCTTATGTGTAGCTGTGGGAAACTTGACTTTAATAGGACATATAATGGTTATCTTTGTGGAAATGTGAGTGGTTTGAATGTTCCTCAACAACCGTCATATCAGTACAGGAGTAGAGGCCAGAGCCTTGTCGCATCCTGTTTAGAGCAAGGTAATGAATCTATCAGGGCAAGCTATGGAGAAATATTCTCATTTTAGAAAAAGGCAAAGGAAATCAGTAGGATCTGTACTGTTTACATGTTCTGTCAAAGTTAATAGAAGAAGAAACTAAGTTTTGGGTATAGCTCATCTGCTTAAACATGAACACCTACCTCTGAATAGTTATGTTGTTTTCCTGTTTTAGCTAGCAGAAAGAGCTGGTTTAGACTGGGCTTTGTATCATCCTCAAATAGCCATTTAAAATAGGTTGTATGAGTCATATTCTAAAATTGTCAACTTATCCCCCATTGACTATAAAAGTAGCTGAAGTTTCTGGTTCAGCAGACAGTTTTTAGGTAACCTGAATTCCCACCTTTCCTTCATGCCAGTGCCTTTCCTGAGCTTTCATGCAAAAACAGCCTACATTTCATCTCTGCATGCTATTTTAAACGGTCAGAGCAGGAGAGGGATACTGTTGGGGCTTTTTGTGGGGCATTTTTCCACCTTGTATTAACGTAAAGAGCATCTACATTCAGGGTTGTGGTAAAAAACTGTGTAAATGGGACTCATCACAGTCTGCTTAAATGAAGCAAGAAAATTAAAAGCTATCTAATACATTTCAAAAAAATTTGAAATTACTACTTAAATTTTGCTTTATTGTAATTTTTATTCTTTAACATTTTAATCGGGAATATGTATCTTATTTTCCTCTCAAATGACTTGTAGTTCCATTCACAAGTATTGCCACACACAGAGCAAACACAATCATTACAATGAAGCAATGAAGAATAAGACAATTATAATATAAAGAACAGAAAGAAATAAAGCAAGAATTGAAATCTTATTCATCTTATTGTATAAGCATTTGATAACAGAATATCCTGATAAGCTATCATTGGCATTATTGGCTTGTTCAGTTTCTCTGCACTACCTTTTAGTCTTCCAGCAGACAGTTTGAGTAGTTCAAATTTCAGAAAGAGAAAAAAGAAATTTAGATATAGAACCCCATATAATTTTTTTATCTGATGGTTTTTCCTGCCTTTTTTTCTGTTGGTGAGGATATTTTTATTGTGGGGGTTTATTTTGGTTGGTGGTGGTGGATTTTGGGGTTTGTGTGTGTGTGTGTTTTGGTTTTTCTTTTTCCTGGATTTTTATCTGATGGTTTTGATGTTTTGTCTGACAGTTTAAGATAGAAACTCTGAAAGAACAAAAAATTAGGGCTGTAGAGGTTCCTGCAAATTATAGAACTTTATTTGATAGAGAGCTAGTATCGCAGTGCCTGTTCTCTGCCCCGGCTAGCAGGGGCAGAGCTCGGGCACCGGACACTCTGTGCCTGTCCCGGAGAGGCGGTCAGAGGCCGGATCGCGGCTGGAGCGGGCTGAGGAGGTAAAGGAGCGAGAGGGCCCTCGGCATGGTGCTCCAAGGTTTTATTGAGGGGGTAAGGAACTCCAGAAGCCAAGAGGGGGCACACAATGGAGGCACAGGACTTTATAGGCAGGGTGACCGGGGTCCAAGGCATAATATGAACAAACCAATGGGAGAGGTGCGGGGAGGAACAAAGGTACAGGGGGCCAATGGGGTACTGGACACCTTAGAAGCTTCTAAAACAGGACCATACAAGGAAATTCAAAGGAATTACATCCAACAGAGTGGGAACAAGGGACTCACAGCACAGCGCAAGGCCTTACTAGGATATATAGCTCAAAAGGAGCCCACTACAAGCTAGGAAATCATCTTTGATACTAAGAATTGTCTGTTATCCTTAGTTTTGCTGTTTGCCTCTTACTGTTCATTAGTACATGCCTTCTTAAATATTTCTGGTTAGTATCTTATTTTATCTTAACTTCAATACCAAAAGTTAGGATTTATCTTGGAGAATGCAATGGCAAAAAAACCCCAATCACATGAACTCAATACAATGTACAAGAAGCGAGAAACAATCCTCTGCAGGGGGTTTCTGTCAAACATCAGAAAAATGACCATGTCGCTGTGAAAGCACTTGACTCAGACTCAGGTAGCCTGAACTCACCGCTAAATTCCCCAGTATTCTCCTGGGTTTTCTTGGGAGAGCATTTAACATTGCTAACTATATCTACACTTCCTATTTTCAACAGTTTTAGATATACTCCTAAAGAAAAGTTCCCTGGCTTTTCATGATATTTTGAACACATTTGAGCCATAATCGGGGCACCCAGGAGGTACCTGTTTGAGTATGTGCTCCAGAGGTCATGCAGCAGTCATGAATGGGCTTTTCATAACATGCCTTAGACCCTTAAAAGTATGCTCAGGAGGATGCACAATGGGGTTTATATCATGCTGTCATGTTGATAAGGCAGAATATTAAACTCTGTTTCATTTACAGAGAATGTGCCTGTGATTTCTGTGCAGCAGGAAAATCCCCTCCATATTGTGAAGGAATCATGGTCCACGTAATCAAAAAACAGTGAGCATAGTGATTAACAGAACTGGAGCTTTCCCTGTGCATATAGACTAATAAAGAGAGAGCTGCTCACCTGCCTCAGCAACACCCCTTTTTTCCTTATGTGGTGGCTCTGAGAGATAGGATTCCTCACTTTCTCTGCAAAGCTTATTTCACTGCCAGCATTGTGTTGAGACCTGGGCTACCCAGTGCAGACTTTCCTAGACAGAAGTAATGTCAGAATATCACAATCACATTACATTTTGAAGGGTAGTGTAGTGCAAAACTTATATGTATTTCTGAAATCCTTGACATCTTCTCTTTCAACATTTAACGATAGACAGTGTGCAGCACAGACACAAAATGGAGAAAATTCTAACTATCTTTACCTGGATATGGACATTCCCTCTGCTGCAGACCTTATGACTCTACTGCCTTCTCACACAATTGCCCCATGCTTCCTATCCCCTGCATGCCCTATCCACAAACTGAAATGCTAAGGAAAGCCTCGTAATCACATGACTTTTTTTCTATAGGAAACTTTGAACTTCTAATCCATGCTGACACAGAAAATTCCAGAGTATGCTAGGTACAATTGTTAAATGTTTGTGCTGAAAGGACAAAAATGGAAAGTGCATTGGAGGATCTTCTTTGCACACACCAATACAGAAAAACTGAATAGCTGATGACAGCTTTGATTGAAGTGACTATGAAACAGCAAAATTTATGTTTGAAGAACTGCAGTAAGACAGCTGCAGACTGAAGAACCCAGATTTCAGACGAGCAGATTTTGACTTGTTTGAGTGGAAGTCCTGTCCTCCTATTTTTGGGAGCAGCTAGAGCAGGACTCCTCCCCAGGGAAGGTGAGTTGGGAGCCACAGGTGACCCAGTACTGCCCAGGCAGGGAGCTGCACTGCTGAAACAGAGCACAGTCTGAGCAGGGTGAGCAGAACAGGGATAATGATAGCAAGAGATATTTTCAATGCTCCAGTGATTGTGGAAGAAGCTGATGTGGTCAGTCAGGTCCAAAGCAAAGTGGTGGCAAAGAAAAATGACAGTTCATAAACAGCTGGACACAGGTTTACTTATAGCATAGCTTCATGCAGGCAGGGGACTGGCTAGCTAAGGAGCTCTACAGAAAGAGGCTCTGCTGACTGAATCACCTGTGCATCTTGCAGAGATGAAGGCTAACTGAATATTGGACTGCAGTATAGGATTACAGCTAGCAGGTTGGAGGAAATTATTTTTCTTTTCTACTTACCAGTTGTGAGCCTTCATCTTGAATATTGTACCACATATGGGCTCCCTGTTGCAAGAAAAATACTGATGTTGGAGAGAGTGGGTGGAGAAGTTAGCTTTGAGGGAAAAGATGCTAAAGGGGGAACTAATTGCTCTTTTCCAGTATCTAACGGGTGATCTAATTGCTCTTTTCCAGTATCTAATGGGTGACTATACAGAAAGCAGTGCTGAACTATTTTCAGGTAGGAATTAAAAAAGTAATTGGTGCAACTAGCTGCAAAACCAGAAATTCTGACTTGAGAAAAAGTCATCAAAAAACTTGTTAAACACTGCAACAGATTGCCCCAGAAGGCTGTGGAATCTGTCCTCAGAGATATTTAAAATTTGATTGATTATGGCTCTAAGCAACCTGATTTAACTTTGAATTTAATTGTGCCTTGACTAACTGACTTCCAGAGGTCACTTCCAAACAGTTGCATGGTCTTGGAGCAAGGCAAATATCTAGGAGTAGATTGATGAAACCCACATAGAGCTGTCTCACATCCAAGCCAAGTTTTAGTCAATTTATGAGTATACATAAGAAAGCTAATCCAGATATGTCATGCACATGCTGTGGGTAACTCATAGCACTTGTAGGTCAATACACTCATTCCTAGCCAAGGTCTGCCACGTGCCAGTTCAGTTCTCCCAGCTCTGTCACAGTCCTGCCCAGCGACATGTAGCCTGGTTACATAAAATATCCACCTCCCAGGAAGACCAAAAATATTGCTATCATCCTCTTTATGGTTCCTGTGATGCATCCCTTTTTCAGGGACGCCACCAAACAAGGAGCAGACTTGGCACTATCCGCATGATAGGAGTATCTCTTTTGCCACTATGTAATCATTACTGAAAGTCAGCTGCTGGGACAGCCAGAAGATTTTGCTGGCTCCCTCAGGGAAGTTCTGGCAGAATAATGCTATTAAGATGGGTGTCCGCTGCTTGCCTCATCTTCTCTTAATCTGTGTGGATACCTGCAAAATTATAAAATAACTGTCTTGCCAGATTCACCTGTAAGTCCTGAAGAAAGCAAGACTGTGCTGACAGTTCTAAAAATGAATTAATGGAAGACATACCCCCCAAGCACATTTTGTCCTGTGGTTAGCTTAGTTTAGGTATATCTACACACTGAAGCAACTGTTTGCTTTATGTGCCATAGTCATGTCTGAAAAAATGAAGCTTATCAGTTTTTCATAGGCTTTGTTAAACACCCACTCCAAAAAAGACTCTTAGAAATCAAAAATGCAAGCACTAAAAATACCTTCTGAACCTGCTTGGAGGCCAGCTACAGTTTGTGAGTAAAGATTTTGCTGTACTAACTTTTGGGGAGGTAGGTAGAGGGAGGTAGAATGGTACTTCATTTTCTTTTTGAAAGAGGACTGACTTGAACAGCCATAGAGATGGTATTTACCCCTCCTTCTATGTTATTCCTGCAGCCTTTTCCTATATGGACATATTTAGAAACCTTCCAGGAGAATCCGTCTTTGAGATGACTTTTGTTAAGACTTCTGTCCTGAACAGATAGCATTACGTCCCAGAGGTTCCTGAGATGTCTGCTGCCTAGTTTAAAGGATATGTAGAGGAAAACCCAGATGCTCACTCTAATGGGAACAATCTCTGAAGATTAGTGTTGTGGTTTGACGAGCTAAGCACCATGCCCCATGAAATCTCATGTTTGCATAAGAGAAAAATAAGGAAATAGGAGGAAAACTATGCAAGGCAAAACAGGCCCAGACTCAAACAGTTGCTATATAAAGAAAAGTTTATTGCTAACAGAATTTTAAAAAAATATATAAAAGTAAAAGCATACTCCCCTCTCTTCCAGCACTCCCCCTCCTTTTTTACCTAACTCACACAAAGGATAAAAAAAACCATGGGTTTTGATCAGAGTTGCAGCTCTTAAGAGTCTCTCCAATATTTGAGGAAAAAGTTTTCTTCCGCCTAACGTGGTTCCCCTACTGCCACTTGCAACAGACCCACCGAAAAAACCTGTTGCAGTGAAAAAAACCCATCTCTTCCATAAAATCTCACAGTTAAAAGACATAGGGTTTTAGTCTTTTTTAAAGGTGAGTTATTCTGGTCCGAATACAAAGGCTCTCTTCTTCACCAAATCTCTAAAAAGCCTTTCACTGCTTCTATATAGCCTGGCATAGGCACTTCTCACATCTTCATAGGCCACACGTGAATTTCCCATCTCCCCATGTACTTCAAATGGGATTAAAGAGACAAAACTGTCTGTGATATTACAGCTTATACCACGGCCTGCAGAAAGCATTTTTAAGCTATGTGCGGAAAACTCGCCTCCGCCTCTTTTTCCCCGCCGCCACCTTGACTCCGTCCCTGTGACTCACTCTTTCTTTCTGACCTTGGGGTCACCATGTTAAGAAATTGATCTGCGTGATAAATATATATTATAATATTGGCTTTTCACAAATATTAAAATGGATGCTATATGTGTACTGTGAATTCTTAAAGTAGCTTTGTTATGAAGATATAGTTTTGTAATAACTAAGGCCTTTATTTCTGTTACTAACTAAACTTAGACATAGTAGTGAAATAGCTGATATAGTTATGCTTGTGGTAATTGAACTGTCTGCTTGGTTAGATAACATCCAATGAACGTATGATGGAGACCCCTGCTACAGACATGCCAACTATCAGCAACTACCGTCTGCAGAAACCATGGACCAAAGCTCAAGCTGGAGGTGATAATAAAAAACTGACTAAAACCACAGCCAAAAATACGCATGCTCTAAAAAGGTGGATACAAGGAGGAGCCTTGCTAAACAGTTCCTGGAACATGTAAACTAGTTTGGGGAAATTGTTTATGAATATACATTAGGCTGATGCAACAGGAAAGGTATGTAAAGGGTGTCTCCACAGTAGCAGGTCTCCTCTTGGCTGTGTGCCAAGCACCCAGCGCTGTTACTTTTGCTTTATTGTCTTTGTCCCCTATTGTCCTTTATTAAACATTTAAATCCTAACAGGAGAGTGAACCTCATTTTTCACAATCTGGTTCAGGCTTTGTGTTGGAGAAAGCCTTGCTCCCTTTATGCTGCTGGCTGCATGGTGTCTTCTTCAGTTGGCGCAAGCTGTGCTGGCTGCAGAGAAGCTCCGCCGACCCCCGCTGGCTTTGCGCAGGGCCGCACCGGCTGTGTGGAGGGGAAGGGAGACTCTGGGTGTTCTCGGCTGCGCAGCAACTCATATCTGCTTCTTAGCTGCCTGTGGGTTAAGGCTGATCCTGGATGCCCCCCAGAGCTGTGATGGCCTTTCCCAGTGGCTTTCTGCCCTCACCGGGTGAGGGGGCCTGGCCTAGACCGGGCTGGCCGGCCCCGAGGCCCGGAAGCCCCTCCTCTCCTTCCGGCCAGCACAAAAGGCAGGTCCCGCCCTTCCGCGCGGTTTAAATATGCTAATCGCAAGAAGCGTCCTTGGTCCAAAAGCCTGTCAATCAACTCAGCTCCAACCTTTCATTCCTTTAATGAGTTTTTGTTTTGTTTGTTTTTTTTTTTTCAGCACAGAAAATACATAGGAATTTGAAATTAAATTGTCCCAGAATGCAACTCTGAGCTGTGCACTGGAAGAAATTCCTTCTGACTCCACTGCAGTGAACAACTTGTGCCAGAGGCATGCTGTCTAATTACCATGCACTTTCTTGACTAGTAGTGTGGGGAGGGAAAAGGTAGTGTGCGATCAACTGAAATATGAAACAATAAAACAAATTAAACTGCATGAAGTAAGAGGAGGAAAAATGAGATGGGAGTTGTTTTTGTTAAATGTTTACTGTTCATACACTGCCTGAGGCATAAATTCTTGACTGTTAGAGGATTTTACAGTTTTATGGATACTATCAGAAGATTTTAAAGTATTGTGGTTTATATTGCAATTCTTGTTAAAAGTGTACATTCCTTGCTTCTCAAATACTATGTCTGGTTTAGTGGTTTATTTTGTGTTCCTTGAAAATCATCCTTCAGCCTTTCTTAACTCTAAACCCAATCATAACTAGACTGATTCATCCAAAAAACAAATGTTACCAGAAACTCTGCATATTCCTTCTCACTTTTAAAGACCTTATTCTTTTCTTCTCCATAATTCACTTAGCAAAATCCTTTTCAAAGCCTCTGGTTTCCAATAAAGGAATAATTGTAGTTGAAGACTGAGAAAAAAGTCTGCTTCTAGTCATGTTTTTGTAATTATTTCCTCCAGCTCTGTCTTCTATTAATTATGAATTTATTTAGAAAACAGTCTGCTCATCAATATTTTAGAAGCAAAGAAAAAGAAAGAATCTTTATATAAAGGAGAACATGTCTCAAAAATCCATTCAATTTTTTTTTTTCTATAGTTCAGATACAAGTCCCTGTGTCTCTTTGGCAAGTTAATGCAATCGCAAGTCATTAGCAGAAGACTGAAAGTTTTCCTCCATTCACCTGCTTTCTCTCATCACATACATTTCAGATAAAAGACTGACACATATTAACTAATACACACAGTATGCATGCAAGCTAACATAACTAAACACACATAGAGTATTTTGCAGCTCTGCACAGAAGTAGGAGATTGTTTGCAGAGTCTAATCTACATTTAACATTCTTTGATGGGTCAGATACCTCATGTTTTACATGCAATAATGGAAAGTGTCTGCAGACCATTCCCACAATAGTCAGTATTTAGCTTTGTTGCTATTGCAAGCAATTTGCGTAAGAATGCCAGTATGATCTATCTACCTGGCTGCTTTAAATTCCTGAAAAATTTTAAATTTGGACTAAACTGAAGACACTGTTTCTTTTTGTGCAGATAATTTTCTAAGCTTCCTCAAGACCCTAGCCAGAAGTCAGAATTTCAGGCAAGTTACCTCACCCAATCAGCAGTGATGAGAACAAATACCCTGCACGAAGGGCAGGCTTAAAACTCAGTTACAAATTCCCTGGGCTAGTTAACGTCTGGCCAGAAAAGCTTTTTTTTTTTTTTTTTGACAAACACAGAAAGAACTTTGCAATTTCATTTTAATGGCAGAGTAACGATACGCAATTAATTCCCAGCTATATGACCAAGCAATCCTTTCCATTGTGAGGTGCTTAATATAAAGACGTATTAGAAAGAGAAGAATGTGGACGGGAAAACATATGTGTTGCCTTGCTTTTTACAGTTCTTCAATGTTTTTAATTCTGTAGTTAGAATTCTCACGCACTTTCTGTAAACATAAGCCATGTTATTGTAACCGGCCCGAGATGTTTTCATTCTTTCTCCTAAGGCGGAGAAGTTTCATTGATTTCTCCTTTGATCTGTGTGGTTGAGGGGTGGTAATGTCACCCTCCAATCCATGAGGTTTTCTAAAAGTGTATAAAATAAAGAAGCGGCCCCCTTCGGGGTCGGAGCTCCTGGCTCATTTCTCTCTTTCACCTGACTGGTGTCTGTGTGTTCCTTCGTGTCCGCATGCGACACATATGCTCCCATTTTTACATAAAATACTAATTTTAAGTGTTGAAGTGTATGAAGTTTTTTCTGAGGGGCTCCCTTGAGGCTTAGTCTATGTTACTCCAAACCACCACTGCAATTTCATTTGAAAAGCTGAAACTCTTGAACTAAACCTATGCCTGCTAGGAAATCAAAAGAAAAATCAAGGAGTCATGATCAGAGGTAGAATAAATAGACAAACCACATCTGTCTTTATATATCTTGCAATTAATCTGGTTAGCACTACATAAGTTATGGGTAGGAAGGCTGGGGCATTCTATGGGCTAGGCACAGCATCAGGCTAGAAAATCTGTCAGTGCAAGAGCTGTCAGCCTCCCAAGGCAATAGTATACGGGAAAGAGTAATTTTTACTTCTTGATCTGAAGTCTTCTTTCCCGGCAATGAAGATATAACTGGTCTGCATAGAACATTGTCCTCTGGATTAAAGTGTTTTTCAGAGGATGAAGCAAACCCATTCTGTATTGGTGAGTTAGGGCTGAATGATCCCATGATGGGGCGTGGCAACATATTTACCACAGGCTAATAGTAAAGACAAATTAAAACTTCATTGATCCTCTCAGTTTCATTCCCTCTCTCCCAGTAGAGATGCATTTAGTACATTTATAAGAGCAGATCTGTATTATCAATCTGAGATTCATCAATCCTGCTTTTCCAGGAGTGTTCAGACTCCTATAGTGCGCTGCTAGAGGGAATTAATTTAGGAAGGACAATAGCTTTTAGGAAGGACAGGGGTCTGTTGAAGTTGTAGTGCTTCTTGGGGATAATTATTTGCATGAGTTACCCCATCCCACCCAACTTCCTTGACATTTTACAATTTTCTGAATCTTTTTTCTTTGGTATTAAGGTTATTTATGTACGGTAATGTTTATGTATGTATGGTATTTATCTAAAAGCAAAATAGTAACTCTATTTACTTTCTGATTTTCTGAAAATGAACTTAATGTGTTAATATGCTCAGTGACTACTGTATTATAATCACTTTCTAATCCTTATACAGTTTCTTGAACAAAGCAATCTGGGAAAGTTAGAATTCCCTCTTATATTCCCTCATGCTGATAAATATCTATCAAAAACATTAAGCTGTTACTATATTCTTCGTAATTTTAAATTCTAAAAACGTGTTTTCTGAAGCTTTTAGATGACATGTAACTGGCACGAAGTACATAACTGCAGAGAATAAAATGAAATGGCTTGCAAAATAATGCCACAGCAATATCACCAATCAAATATTTTTTTAAAAAATTGCATTGTTTCTTGAAACAAATTTTTAATTATTAATTGCAAATCTGCTATGGAAAGCCAGGAATGTTATTTTTTAATTTAATAATCGAATGTTTCACTTTTATTTCATAACAAGATAATTCTGGTAGGAGGATAAAGCTAGAAAATTTTGTATTTTCCCAACTACACTCCTTATTTTAATGTTAGTTTTCAAAATGTTGTGGAAGACCTGTACACAATAGTCATTCTTTTAATAAGACCTCTCATATGAGTGAACAAACTAGGATCCAGCAGGGATTTCTTTTCCTTTTATTTACATCATTAGCAGAACTACAAATTTGGCATATAAAGTAAGCTGGAAAAGCATGATATTTTTGTACGCATACCTTCTTCTTAATGAAGCCACACGACAGTATTAAATTAGCTATGGAATCTGGTACTTTTTATTGTAGTAGTTGATAGTCTGACACTCTCTCTTCTAAGCTATGGTAAGTAAATAAATTATTGTCTTCCATTTGACCACATTTCAATACCCTACAAATGTGAGATGAAAGATTAAACTTAACATAAATTATTTTAGATTGCAAAAAGATTTTCTTATGGAATTCTATAACAGTAATACCAGTCTTGAAAAAAAGTCATATGAAATTGTAATTTATATTAATGAGAAAACAGAAAAAGAAAAAATATATCTTCCCTACTTTGATAATAAAGGGATGTGGTAAAACATCTTCTTTTAAATAGAATTCCTATTGATTTCAGTAAGGAGCTCTACCTAATGACTGGCTGATAATAAGAAATGTGGATGTCATTATCTCTGCATTAATTTCGGCAAAAATAAGCCATATGTTTGTAGGTTTTGCATCTATAAGATGAGGAAAAACCCAGCAATTTATTATAGCATATATTAAAGACAAAAATTCCTACTTGTTAACAAGCTGTAGTACAAACAGAAAAATACGTGCAGTTCTTCAGAAGATCAGAAGAAATCAGGGATTTCATCTATGTAAAATGGGAATAAGTAGGTAAAGGTTGTGTATGAAGCTCTTAAAAATAATGTAGCTAAGATCACAGCCACATGCCCACTTCTTAAGCTCTACTTAGCCCAGAATGGATGGAAAGAAGAGGACAGAAGAGGGGAATGAGAAGATAGGCTGCAGTCTCTCACGTCTGGCAAGGAGTCAGTGAGCAGTACTCCCCCAAGTAACAATCTGCCACTCTGCCTGTCTCCATGTATTGCCAACAATTTCTAACCTGAAATCTCAGGATTGTTTGTAAGCCTTCTTTAGAGCATAAGTTCTTAGATTTCCCACAAAATCAGTTAGAAAATCCTGGGTACTCCACCACCCACATGACGGAAAAATTGGCAGAAAAAGATGAAAATGCACAGCAACCAAAGGGATAGAGCAGGACAATTGTCTCAAAACCTCACAATATTAAGCTTAACTCCACGCTTCCTCCTAACATGTTTATGCAGGAGAAAGATGCTGTGATGTGATTGGTGATGCTGAGCTCTTTCTTAAGTGCCAGCAACAGTTCCATTTGGTCAGACTGCAGCTCAAAGAACTTGAGTATTTTGAGCTTTTGGTTCAAGCCAGATGTTATTGAAAATGCAAGGCAGTAACTATTCCATTTTCCAGTCTTAAGTATCTTTCTGTCTCTCACAGAACATGTCCAGATTGCCTTTGCAGTGCTGCCAAGAAAGTGATGTATCCCTACAGGTATCCCTCAGAATTAACAGTGTAGCAGGAGTTCCTGTCCTAGAAGAGATTTGCAGTCATAAGTCTATGTCTTGGCATAGTCAGAAGCATCTTCCTAGCCAAGAAGTTAGGGACAGCACTGGGACATATCTCCAAGCTACTGCAGCTTTCTGCCCTTCCCTTGGCACACAGAATTCACCTTTCTCTAAAAATTATGTTGAATTCTTCAGAGATACTCTAAGGTTGCCCCAAATGTCTGGAAGCAATGTCACTAATTTTCAGGATGGCAAAGGCCTGCTCTCTAATGGACCAGATCCATTGGCATATGCCTCTGAATGCTGGCAGAGCACGACTGAGTTTGGAAAGGTTGTGGTCTTTTGTCAAAAGAGAAAAGAAGGTGACAAAAAAGAAAGGTTTGGGTAAGAGTGCCTCATGCTTGTAAGCTACATAGATCAAATTGTATATGGCATGTACATATCATCTGTAAAGGCCTACTGTGTTTACTGAGGCTCACCAGCATGGCCATGTGTACTGCTTTCACCACCCAGCTGTCAAAGCATTCTTCCTGAGAAGCCAACAGCCTCAGGGTTTGATAAGGTCCAGTTAGGACTATGTGGACAGTGCTGTCTGGTGAACCTCAGGACCTTGATTCTAATGTCTACAGCCCTTCCCATGGATTACAGATTCTTAGGGGCACATTAACCTGTGCCAGCATGGAATTGTCCATGGACTGCAGCACGGGTATCTGCTCTAGTGCAGTCCTTCCTCTGCTCTAGCCACAGGAGCACTTAATCCTTTTTTTCTTTCTCCTTGGTGTTTGCAGGGCTGTCTCACACATTTTTCCCTCACTTTTTTCTGCTGTGTGGTGTTCTGCTACTTCGTAGGTTTTTTTACTGAGGTACCACCATCTTAGATCTGTTGGAGCCAGCTGGAATCTGCTGTGTCCTGCTCAGGGCAGCTCCTGGCCTCTTATTCATAGACGCCACCCTGCCACCAACTTCTGGATACCTACACCAAAACTATATAATATATATAAAATATATATATATTATGTATAATATATATATTATGTAATATAATCTATACGGGATCATTATATCTAATACCACATAGATTAGATATAGATATAGATCCCATCAGTCATTATCTGCTCAAACTTTATTATGTCATATGTAAACACCTTGTAGTGTTTCCATGAAAAGCTGTCTTTGACTGTCCACCTTGCTCTTGTCTAATGGAGTTTTGCTAAACCTAGAGACTGAACAAATGTATTTTGCAGTGCTGTTTTCATATTTTTATGGGAAGCTCACTGTTGTCTTGTGGACCCCACTCCAGAAGTGCTTGAGGAAAGGAGTGCTTGCTGATTCACAACAGTTTTAAGCAGCAGCTATGTATGTGGCAGAAGTATATTGCAGATATGACAAAGTGGTAAGTGAATTATTCTGAGAGACTTGGACTGTCCTTACTAATCATGTGGTGCAAGTATGGCAATACTGACTTATATCACTACCTGCTAACTGAACTTAAGTGTCTTGTGAATGCTGATGCCACACATAGTCCCAGAGTCTGAGGGAGCTGTCAAGACTGATTTCTGCCAAGCACTAAGATTTCTGAAACATCATAGTAGATGGGAATTATGTGCTACATGAAAATCGGTGAATTATAAGATACTGCTAAAAGCAATACCCTCAGCACACAATTAATAAGCAGCCTATGGACTGAAATATAGCTGCTTAAAACACCACATTAAAAAAACCTTTAAGATCTCAGATAATTTGTACAAGCTGACAGTTTTGTATTTCGAGTAGGGGAGAGGTTAAGGTTGCTGTGGAAATGGCCTACAGCAAATAACTCCATATAGCGTATACTGTAAAAGATAGTTTGTCTGTGGATGTTGAATGCTGAATCAGCCATCTGCAGATTAAGGCTTCAATAAAATTACTTTTTTCTAAGAGTGTAGGGTGCCGGAAAAAGCCTGATATGCTGCCGGAAGTTACCTTGTAATGTTAAATGAGCTCTACAAAAATACAGGACTTAAGGAAGCCAAAGCTCAGATGTAGTTAAAAACAGCAAGAGATGTGAAGGGAAAAAAGGAAGGATTCTTTTGAAAAATGGGCAGCCAAGAAAAGGCTTTAAAAACTGAGACAGAGATTCTCACTTCCTGCTTTGCCTTACTTTTCATTGGTAAGGTGGAAGTTTGCTCACAGGTCTAGTGGCAGTGTGTAGGAGCAAGCATCATCCAGAGCAATATAAGACAGGGTGAGGGAACACTTCAGATTTTTGGGCATACTCAAGTCCATGGGATCAAATGGGTTCATCCAAGGGTGCTGAGGGATGTGCCCAATGTCACTGTGAAGCCACTATCTATGATCTGAAAGATCATGGTGACTGGGGGGGATTCCTGAAAATGAGAAAAGGAAAAGCTCCCACTCATCTTCAAAGAAAAGCAGAAGAGGGCATCTAGGGAAAGAGACTGCTCAGCCTCACCTAAATACATGAGAAAATGATGGAGCAACTAATGCTGGAAGTGGTTGCCAGCCTTAGGAAAGGCAAGAAGGTGACTGGGATCAGCCAACATGGTTGTATGTAGAGGAGGTAGTGCCTGACAAAACTTACTGCTTTTTGCTGTTAGATGATGCCCTGAGGGCCAAGGGAGAGCTGTGTGTGTTGTTTACCTGGGGTTTAGCAAAGCTTTCTATGTGGTCTCCCACAGTATTTTAGCAGACAAACTATTGACATATCAACTGAGCAAGTTAGCTAAATGGTGTATTGAAAGCCAGCTGGATCATCAGGGGCAAAATGTTGTGATGAGCAGTGCAAAGTCCCAGTGGTGGGTGGTTAACACTGACATGCCTCAGGGATGAATACTGGTGTTAGTGATTTTTGATCCATTTATTGACAACCTGGATGACGGGGAGAGTGAAAGTCTGAGCTTGATACAGAACTGGAGGAGAGAAGGGCTGCTATGTTTCTGTGATTTGGAAACAAGTAAGGAAAATCAAGGAGCAGCAGGAGTCTAATGGCTGAATGAGGAATCAGATGCTGAGATGAGCATCTGGGGAGAAATTTGAACTGCACAAAGGTACTAGATTCAAGAACTGTGAAAACCAGAAAAAGAGCAATGAAATGGGTAATCATTCAGTTTACCTTGATTCTAAGTGAATTGTTCATTCCACCTTTACTTTTGCATTTTCTACCTCTTCAATGTTTGAGACAGTAACCTTAAAAAATGCCTTCTTTTTCTTGTACAATCTGATAGACACAGGTTGTCTTTCTATTACATGTACTAGAAAATACTTATCTTTTAGCATGAGATGAAAGCCAAGCATAGTCATGTTACTGAAACATTCATTTCCTACACGAAACCCTCCCCTTGCTCCACCAGCTGTAATTTGAAGGCTTTCATCTTTTATTTTTTCACCCAATTATGTCCTAAATATACAACAGAAAAGTAAAAAGCAAAGCTAAGCTATACAAAATGCTTCTAAAAGACAATAAAAGCAGTTTAGTAGGTGGGAAAAAAGAGCTCTTGTTCACTCACATTGTATAAATTAAGTCAGTAACATTATGTGTCTTGAAGTGGTCTATGAATATCATTGTGTTATAAATGCATTTATAGGCAGGTGTTTTCCATCGTTTGTAGCAATCCACCAGATTTTGCTGACAATAAGCCATTCCTTGGAGGATTCAGCTTTAATACAACATTTAAGATCAGAAAAGATTTTCCAAAAATGACTTGAATCAAAAACAAAGAAGACAGCTGGTGGATAAACAGGTCAATTTTTCTCATTAAGGTACAGAAAAACCAGCCTGCTGCATACAGCCTGCCCTTCTCCCCTGCTGCAGTGAAGGCAGAACAGTCTTATCAGGTAAGGTCATTCTGCATGGCAGCCCTGCAGTTTCTGTCTCACCCTTCATTAATCCACAGGGGCAACCAGTGGGAATCCAACGGCTCTTCATCACTTCAGTATCAAGAGGCATCAAAACAGGCTGTCAGGAGCCTCATTCCTCTCCACCCTATAAGTAAGTAGGAATAGTAAGAATCCAACAAAGTAAAACAAAAAAACCCCAACCCTCAACAAGTGGAAGTTTTACTGGGAAGAGGGAAGTGTAATATATTTTTTTCATTCTTTCATATTTTTATCTTTGGTAATATGATCTACATGTGTATTTTATCTAGGAGAAAACAGAAAAAAAACCCATACAATAACTTCAGCACATTTTAGCTGCTCAAAACTCTTCTTTATAGACTCATTGTAAACAGTTTTCTGTTCCAAATTAAAAAAAAAAAGTGTCTTTGGTTACTGAAGCAAATAGATACCTCTTCTTATAAGAAGAATATGGTAAAATATGGACATTTAAAACACAATCACCATCATACATTCTTATGAAAGAGCTTCTGCCTTTTAACATTTCCCTGAACTAATAGCTTAAATTAAACTTTTGGCACAAGATTTTCCATATCAATCAATATTCCTGATGTGATGCATCGTATTATATGACAACTATTCTTAATACTAAAATGTCATACTAATAAAGACATAGTATTGTTCTGGATTTCCCTGTTTTTAGCATCTCAACTCAGAAGAAATATAAGCAAGGTAATAAGAACCTGCAACCGTATTTGGGCAGAAATTGTTGCCTGGCACTAGAGAAGGAAAACCACTAAGAATATGCTGATAAATTTCCAAATCATCCCCTGCTTGTAGCAGAGCAATGTGCTCTGTGTGTTTCTTCCACCCATGATGTTTACTTCAGCAGCCCGATGCTCCCCAGTGATTGCACATGAATAAAAGACCAAGCAGTAAACTTTCAGTTTATCACGACTCTACTAGTGCAACCTTTATGTGGTGTACTAGTAGTACTCTTTTCTTCCTTGATGAAAATTATCTATGCTTATTATCTATGTTTCAGAGTGTTTGCCAAAAGCTTTTCAAAACTCTGCTATCCCCAAATGTTATGTTGCTTACCACAGACCACAGAACTCCAGTGGAGATTGTATAAACAGAGCACAATTTGGCATCCAGTCAACATAAGTTTTAATAGGACACAAGGCAATTTTATAACATACAGTATGAATTTTGAGTTTAAACTATTTTTCTATTGATAAATAATGCAAAATATAGCTTAGCTGACAATAAAGGTGAAAAGAGAAGCTACAAAACATGGGGTTTTTTAATCAAAATTGGGAAAAACCAAGTCAGTAATGTAAATGTAGGAGACTTGTTGCAAAAGGTAGAACCTGGATGAGAAAGATGTTGGCATCAAACAGTATAAGATTAAGTGGTTTGAGAAAGTATGCTAATAGCACCAACACAAGACAAAAACTATTTATTCAACTTTGACCTGTTTGATGTTTTCTCTTTGCACTGAGTCTTCTGTGAACAAGTGAAAAAGAAGGAAAAATAAAAAAAAAAAAAAAAACACTCTATGAATGAAGCAAGTTAGAAAAGATCTAGAAGTGAAATTAATTTTGGTTAGAAGTCCTTATCTGAGCCCTGGTACACCTATGTTTCTTCCTGCTTGAATAGCCACAAAGCATGTGTCAATAAAATCTTTTATGACTTAATATTGCTCCAGTAAAATGTCAGAGCAGAGAAAGGAAGATTCAAAACAGATACTTAGAAGTTTTCTTTAAAAAATCAGGTCACTACCATCATAGTTTCTTCAATGATCTTACCATAAATAACGCTGCAGGATACCTTGTGAGAATGCATGTGGTACAGGGGTATGTTTCTTGCCAAGTTTCCTTAGTTTACGCAAAGAATAACAGTTACCTTATTAATGTAAAATATAACTGGACTCTGTAAAATAATTGAGATTTTTTTTTTCTGTGTGGCTTCATACATGATGTTCAAAAACTGTGCCTTGATTTCATCAGAATTTCCACACCTCTGGCAATAAACCCCTGCAGAAAAAACGACTGCTGGCCCCACAGCAGTTTATTGCTGGTTGAACAACCTTCTTTGAAAACTGATGTTGACTTGATACCTCCATCTTGCCATCAGTGCATGGCAATCAGAACTTCTTTCATACTTTTAAATTGTTGATTCCTTAAATAATTCAGTCTGTCAGGGAGTCAGTTATTTCATTTAATTTAGAGATAATTTAAAATTGGTTTTACTGATGAAGGCTGTGGGTTTGAGCCTGTGGTTTTTCTTTGCTTTCATGAGATGGTGCTATTTTTCATAATTTTCATTAAAAGCTATATTTTTTCATTAATTACAGAATTTTCATTAGTGGTCTGTCATTTAAAGCTTGGCATATAACCCCTAGTTTAAGAAAAGCAAAAGGAAAAAATGTCTTAGCTAAATGACCCTAACATGAATCTGATTTAACCAACTAAAACTTCAGTGGTCATAATTTTAAAAGAGCAGGGACAAATATTAGCAGGGCCCATGGTCCAGATGGCTGTGTGTTTTCAGGCTTCCTGAACCTGGCTTTGCTGTACCCGAGAGTCTCTTGTCCCACACCACCAGCTTTAGTGTGTGAAGTAGAAAAAGCAGGGAGTAAAGTAGCAGGGAGTAAGTGCTTATGCCAGTTCATTGCACACCTAACATGCTGCAAAAACAGGAGACTGAAGATGTTACTTCTTTTGTGGTTACTTAAATGCCAGCAGGTCTTTTGGTTGTAGGTAGTCCAGACCTTCCTCTGCTGAGCACAGCAGGCACACCTCACCTTACCTGGATGTTATTTTCAAACTATCCTAGCTTACCAAAATGGAAGATAAGAGCTGTAATTATAGGAATCTTTATGCCTCTCTCTGAACCAGTTCTTCTCTGTTGATCTCATCCTATTCAAATGTGATTACATTTGAGTCTCTGATTGTCAAGGGAATATTTCAGGAACTTTGTTTTGCCTATTTACCAGCCATTCCGTTCTCCACTACTCATGGGCTTTGGTAGGTTATGTTATAGTCACAAGTCCATATGCATCCTGCTCCAAGCAAAGTTGTTTCCCAAATCCCTTTTCCTTTTCAATAATACATGCACAATTTGGATTCTTAGGAATAGAGGGTATTTTTTTCCTTTGATTTAAGGCTCCCGTGAACCTGACTTGTGCTTAATGAATGAAAAAAGAACAGAATTTTTAAAGAGCCTGAAGATACTTCTTTGTTTCCCCCCTGCCCTCTAAATTCTACTCAATACTTCTGGTAAGTGGATCAGTATGTCTTTAAAAAGCCCCAACATATTGTTAATATTTTTGAGATTTCCCTGCGAAAAGAAAAACTTTCTCTTCTGATTTTCCTTTTGTATTACTCTTGAATATGCATCACATTACCATCATGCTGTTTATTTTTCACTGAGACAAACCTTTTAATGGCTTTCATAGAACAGGAAAAAACATATTTCCAGAATGCAATCATCCAATTTCTATAAACTGATAGCAAAAATGCCACACATATATGATGTAAATGAGAAAAAAATCTAGTCTTGTAGCAATGCCTTAGCAGGAAAAAAATATAAAAGGAATACTTGAGCTCTCTTATACAACATCTAATAAAACTCTGTCACTAAAAGGCTGTTGTGGAGTAGAAAGCCTACGCTACTGGCACATTATCATGAGATGAAGTGAAATGACAGCAGGAATGTGAACAGCACGGCTTTAGAGGATTGTCTGGATGACAAGAGAACCATTTCAAAGTGTTTCATGGAGGATGCTATGCTTTTCTCTTTTCACTGTAACATTTCAGGTAGGGGCTCCCCCAACAGCGATTGAGTGGCAACAAGGATAAGGGACATTGACTGTCAAATCAACTGTCTCCGTCTCTGTCCCTGTCTGTCTCTGTCTCTGCTTCTGTCTCTGTCTTATTTCTTCTAAGAATAGAATAATCCCATCTTTTCATAATACTGTGACATTGCTCAGATCTTTCATTATGCCTGGATTAAGAATAAAAGACAGGGGTGGAGCTGTGAGGGGAGAGCAACTTCAGTTTGATTCTTCTTGCTCACCACCTTCTCTCTTTGCACTTTCCTGAGTAACTTGGGATGCAAACCAACTTCACCTTGTGTTCTTTTAGATTTAAAGGTTATTAACAACTGCAACATTAACCTGCTCAGACCTTATTTTCATTATCTCCGATAGGATGGCAGGATTAAGCTAGCTGGAAGGAGCATGATGTGATTTAGCTCTATTTGATGCTTCTGCCTTAGTAAATGTCAGAAGCAGGGAACAGAGTATTAATAATCATTTGCATCCAGTATGCTAACAGCATATCTCCAAGAGAACGCACTCTGTAAAATAAAGCTCCAAGGTAGCAATTGCCCCTCCTCCAAAAAATAAATGAAAACAAGCCCATTCAAGACATATCTGACAAATGCAGGGTTAAATAAAAACACTAGTATCTATTTAAAAGCAGAGAAGCAGTTTGCTGGAGCAGTTATTTCATGTTAATCACTTTGTATTTACTGCAGCTTGAGAAAGACACATTTGTTATGCAGACAGTGTTCATTGTCGTAGCTTGATCATTAATGCACTGCTGCCAGCAACAAAATGAATTAGCTCTCTGAATACTAAACTGGGAAACCAATGTTGAATCAGAGAGTGGCACAATGACACTTACAGGATTAAAATATACCACCCAGCTATGAGAGGGTGCATTTGTGGCCTTTGTTAATGACCAACTATTTTTAAGATTAGAATTAGTAGGAAATCTCTCTGGAATGGTTGAAAATTGTAGGACAAACAATAGTGATCATTTATGTTCCCCATGGGAGTTTATACTCTTTCTGGAATACAAATCTCTCATGGATTATTTCCCATGCTTGACCACAGCTATTTTTCCCCATCAACAATTTATCATTTATCCCTTTACATGCATGCTTTGAATTTCTGCAATTCCTAGCATACTGTAGATCCATAGCAGCGCTGTGGAAAGTGCATGAATACAAAACACGAAGGAATCAAAGCCCCACTGTGTCTATGAAGAGTTGTCACAGACATGTGCAAAAGCACAGTAACAAAGCAAATGCCACCTGTCACTCTGAGTGTTTTTATACAGCTTTTGATGTCCCTATGTCACAAGAATAACAACATTAATCTCAGAACGGCATGTTGTTACTGTTAGCTATAACTTGCTCTGCACAGGCCACTAAACTAGTAAGGGCTGATTGTATATTTAAAATCAAAATGGGGGAGGGGCAGGGGTCAAGGAAGAATAAAAAGCAAGAAAAACAGGAGGAAAAAAATACCTCAATCAGCAAAATATATCTATTTTTGTGGGAGCTTGGTACTTGCTCTGTAATAAAATATATTGAAGTAAGAGCAGAAGGCAGCAGCCTCCTTTCTATCCCCTAAAATTTCTGGGCTTGATTCCCTGAGATGTTGAAGCACAACACTCCCAGACATTTAAAAGGGAGGAAAGACACTGGGAAGCTATAAAAGACTTCTATTTTTTTGGTAAAATTATCATGTGCATAAATGGGTAATAAATTTAAGCCTAAGGATCAAAAATCCTGAACTAAGTTCTATAGAAAAAACCCAGATTCTTCTTGAATCTTGAAGTACTCATGTTTTCCTAGAAAGGAAAAGGAAAACAAACAACCAGCACAGAAATCCCAACTCCTTTGGGAGTTCTTTCCCTTCCAGTTGGAAACAGAAGTTATTTAACATTTATATGCAAAACAAAACATGCCAGAAAACACAACGTAGCCCAATCACCTGATGCAGAGAAATGGCTATGTACAGCTATTGTATGGTTGATGCTGATGGCTGATTGTTTTTGTGCATTAGTATATTTTAAAGCTAATATTTTATAATTTAAATTATAATGGACTCCTTTGTTCTATTTGCACATGTTCTCTTTTAGAAATGTCCACTTTCAGGTTTAGAAGGTAATTATTCAAAATTAATCTTCAAGAATGAAAATAAGCTGTGGGAGTGGGAAACTGTCATCACCATTATGCAGCTTTCTGACCTCAATGACTACTATCTAGAATAATAACAGTATTCATTTACTAGTGAAGTAACACTCTGAAGTTAATTAAATGTTTGTACAGTGCTATGAAATTATTAAATATATACCATAAATACCACATTTTCATGAAAAAGCAACGTGAAGCTCCACAGAATGTCCTCTATGTAGTTTTTCACAATGTTCCAGCCAGTTTTCTAGTAGAACATATCAACTGATTAGCAATACCATGTGTGACTTGAAGTAACAGAGGAGAATAGAAAAATTATTCTTTGGCTTAATTAAACCTACTAGTAATATCTGTAAAGAGAATGTAGCTGTCAAAAGTTGAATTTGACACAGTTATAGTGACAAACTGTTAAAGAGAGACATTTTGTAACAAATAAACTGGGGTGAAAAATGCATGCTGAAAAATTCTCAAGGGTCAGCCCTTGTGGTTTATCCTAACCTCAGCCGTCAGATGAGCCCCACACAGCTGCTCACTTGCTCACCCCTGGTGGTGTTAGGGAGAGAATCAGAAGACTAAAAGTGAGAAAAGTTGTGGATTGACATAAATTTAATTTAATAGGTAAAGCAAAAGCTGTTCACGCCAGCAAAACAAAACAAGGAATTTATTCAGTGTTTTCCATGGGCAGGTGGATTCTCAGCCAGGCTCCACCACATATAGCGGCTTCTTGGGAAGAAAAACACCACCACTCTTAACATTCCCTCCTTGCTCCTTCTTCTCCCAAGTTTATAAGCTGAGCATGATGCCATATGGTACAGGATATCCCTCTGGTCATTTGAAGTCAGCTGTCCTGGCTGTGTCCACTCCCACCTCCCTGCGCACCCACAGCCCACTCACTGGTAGAGTGAGAAGAAGAGGCCTTGATGCTCTGTAAGCACTGCTCAGAAGTAATGAAAACACTCCTGTTTCAACACTTTCCAGCACAAATCCAGAACACAACCTCATACTGGCTACTGTGAAAAAAATGAATTCTGTCCCAGCAAAAAACAGCTCAGTGAAGCAACCCATTTCATCGTAATAACTCTACTACACTGTGTAAATTACACAAGGATTTATCTTTATAGCATTATAAGGTCCTGTACATGGGTTGGGGTAATCCAAGCCTAAATAGTGGCTGGATGGAAAATGGATTGAGAGAGACTCTGAGAGGAATGACTTGTAGGTGTTGGTTGACAAGAAGCTCGACAGAACCCAGCAACATGTGTTTACAGCGCCGAAACTGACTGTGTCCTGTGCTGCATCCAAAGCACTGTGGCCAGCAGATTGAGGAAGGTGTTTCTGCCCTTTTACTCTGCTCTGGTAAAACCTCACCTAGAGTCCTGCACCCAGCTCTGAAGCCCCCAACATCAGAAGGAGATGGACGTGTTAGAGTGAGTCCAGAGGAGGCCACAAAGATGATCAGAGTGCTGAGGCACATCTCCTACAAAGACAGACTGAGACTGTTGGGGCTGTTCAGACAGGAGAAGAGAAGGCTCCAGAGAGACCTTACAGCATTTTCCAGAGCCTAAAGAGGACCTACAAGAAAGATGGAGAGAAACATTTTATAAGAGCATAGGACAAGGGGAAATGGCTTCAAACTGAAAGAGAGTATGTTCACATTAGATGTTAGGAAAAAAAAATCTTTACTGTGGGGGTGGAAAGGTACTAGAACAGGTTGCTCAGAGAAGTTATGGATGACCCATGCCTGGAAGTGCTCAAGGCTTGGTTGGATGAAGGCTTTGAGCAACCTGGTCTTGTAGAAGGTATCCTTATCCAGGGGAGTTCGAAGTAGATGATCTTTAAGACCCTTAAGGTCTTCTCAATTGGTAATGACACATGGTTAATGATAAAAGGTAAGAATTTTCTTCCCTGAATAGTTTATATACTTTCATAGAGGTGGCTGGGCTTTTTCCCTACTTTTTTCTTAAGGGCTCTGAAATTCAATGAGTCATGTCACCATTTGTAGTTTTAGTTTTGTATTGTTAGGCATCTTGAGACTTACAGGCATTGAAGTAATGATTATAAATACTACTAAGAAAATGGACTTCATATTTATCTTTCTCCAGATAGACTGAGTGTTTGAAAGGGAAAAATAGGTAGTGTCAAAGTTGTCTTTTTGTATCTTAAATCAGAAATTAAGTATTGCACTGTTTACAAATGCATGTATCACTGAAAGAAAAGAAATATAATGCTGGAGGCTATGCCACTGTCATTTTGAGAGGAGAAATATCCTTGCATAGTAGGGAACAGGTTTCCTTATCTCAAAGAAAATTAGGCCCACATCTTGACACTACCCAGAGCTGTGTGAAATAAGAGAAAATAGGTATCAAATCTACTGAGCCTATCATGCAGCACAAGAATGATTTCTTACAGATCTTTCTGGATGTAATGTTGGAGCATCCATTGAAGTTCCTGAGATATTCCTCTGGATTATTTTGCCTAATCTCAAAAGTGAATCTTTGTAAATATACATATTTTTACTTTTTTTACACAAAAGCCTCCATATTTGCAGCCTTAGGAACAAATTCTTCTATCTCCAAATTTTTAAAAAATATATTTTTGGTAGATACACGTGAGTTTCTCTTATTTTTCTTTACCTCTGGCAAAAGCAAATATTCAGTAGTCCACTTTAGTAGTTAGGGGTTGTGGGGGGCTTTTTTCCTCTTTTCCTCCTCAATTGCTTATTCTTGGCTTTCATTCATTCTAGAATTTTTAGAATTTTTAAAGAGGCAGAATAGACTACTAGGTGAGACAGTTAGGGTCTTACACCTTATTCTTTCATTTATCTTTCCTTAACACATTTTCATGTTTGCCTTTCTTGCATATTTGGGCCTTTTCAGACTGTTACTATGGGTCTCCACAGTATTAAGCTATGTAGGACTTTGTCTTTAAGTATTCTAAAATATAATTACACTGCATCGACTATTTCATAGAGTTTAGTATTTGTTATCCCTTTTTTTTGTACTGACATCATAAAAATTCTGATTCATTTTTTTTGTTGACATAAATAAAAGTTAAAAATATTTTCTTTAGACTTCCCATCCATACACTTATTTCTGCCAGTTACCTTCTGTCCACCTTCCTTGTTAACAGTTTCATGTTTAGCAGAACTTCTCTTTTCTTCTCCATTACAAAGTTTTGTATAGGGGATTTGTAGATTGTCCTATATTTGCTTCATTAGGTACTCCTAAGAAGATCTTTCAATGTGTCTTCAGTCTTATAAATTTTATTAGTTCCTCTCACTGCCCCATTACTTTTGCTCTTAATTTTGCAAAATTTCCACTCATGAAATCTAACTCACTTGTATGGCTGCATGAAAGAAGCTAACTCCCTCATGGGAGGAAAAAAATTGAACCAAAGTTATCTCCCAAACAACTAAAAAGATTTAATTTGGAGCTATTGGGTAAATTCCAGCTGTCCTAGAAATATCAGAGGAAGAGTATTTCTGGAAGTGGTTACTTCACAGTGATTACTCAGTCTTACGCATAGAGCAGTCACAAGGTATAATAACATTTTTATTTTATGTGCAGGTTCTGAGAATATCTTCACCTCAGCAAATACCTGTTTTCTACATCCCATTTTAAAAAGTCTGCCTGGAGCAGCTGATGCATAAATGCTAAGGGTACTGGCATGCTGGCAAGCCATTATTTACCTTCTCTGCTGTTGTATCTCAGTGTTTATCCATCTCCTCTGTAATAGAAGGGTTGCTTGACTGAGAAGAGAGATTGAGGGAGAAGGTAGAAGGATATATTAGAATTAATGGAAATATTGAAAAATATCTCCCACTGAAACAGTTAAGAAGGATTATTTTTATTTTCCCACTATTTTTCATCACAAATTATGTGTCTGCTACTAACCATACCACTCATTTTCTTTTCAGGCGGAAGCAGTGTGCTGGTGAGTAATTCCTGGTGAAGCTCCAAGCATTCAGTTGTACAGGAATTTCTTTAAATAATGCTTATTTTTATAATAGAGAATAAAAATATTGTTTCACATTAAGAGACAGAAATGATCTGTCTCTGAGTTACAAATAAATAAATACACGAATACATGTGTATGGGTGGGATCCTTTTTCGGCAAGAAAGAAGCAGAATAGAAAAATTATGAGAAGAAAAATTGAAGAAAGCAAAAAAGAAAATTCCTTGAATGAATATTGCAAATGTAAAATTAATTCCATGGCTTACAGCACTGTACACCAGCTGTCTTACTCCTTTCAACATGACCTAGATCCCAAGGGTTATATTTATGATGTAACAATTAGGGCATCACATTGGCAGCAAATCTCTACAACGCACACTTGACGTGCACACTGTATGCATTCACTCTTTGGAATGGGCCAGTAGTCCCCGGGATTACTAATAATATCATTGATCACAGACCCAGATATAGCTACTTGCACTGTAAACATTCAATAGTACAGGAGATGAAACCCACCTACTACCCATGAAAATCTGATCATCACATCCTCATTTGCAAAGTGGACCAAAGTCTGCATTTCATGCTAGGCATGTGCTGTGCTTTCACTAACAGCTTTTATTGTTACAAAATATTGAGTTCAGCTTGTACTGTTTGTATCTAGCAGTCTTCTGCTACTGAACATCACAGAGGAGATGTCATCTTCACCAGATAATAAAATTGTCAGATGTAGTAGTTCTCAATATCTGTACAGGTATTTTATTCTCCCAGACAATTTTCCCTTGATACCTGTAAGTTAGTTCACACCTCTGATTTATTTATTGCTTAAGTATTAGCAGTATTTGTCTTTTTTTGCCACCATCACTCCTAAAAAATATAAATGTAGTTATGTTAATTGAAAGTTAGAGTATTTTTCTTCTTTTTACACATAAAACTTCAGGAGAAGGGAGATCTTGATTTCAAACAAAAGCATGTGCTATTATCTGTTAACCTTTGGGGTTCACTTAATGGATGTGTTCAGTGAGTTGGTCAAATTTTTAAAGAGAGAGAGAATACATATTTGCACTGCAAATACAACTGTGCCTTTATTTGCATAGCCAAGTGTTATAGTCAAATATCCCTTTCTCGTAGAAGTACCCCAGTTTCTTTGAGCAATGTGAACAGCTTCACATATTTATATTATTTAAGTAATGCTCTGAGACAAGTATCAGGTGAAAATCTAAAAGTGACAAATGATAACAGAACAAAAAATTTCCTTTTTCTTTATTGTTAGCTTAGACAGTCATCTTCAACACTAAACCTCATAAATCCATATATCTGAATGTTCCTTTTTTTTTTTTTTTTTTTTTTAAGAAATTTTTTTTTTGCTNATTTTGATTTGGCATCTGTCACCCATTCTCACTTAGGAGCATTGCTCCACACAAGTATTTATACTCTACTCATCACCACACAGCTCTAGGATTTTTAGGGAATCTCTTCTCATATCACTCTGTGAGGTAAGATAGTCAATAGAAACATGAAGAAAGGAAAAGGATTACGACGTTCATTTCAGACACATTTATTCAGAAGGCAAGTTAAGCCATCAGTTTCAGTTAGCAGTTTAGGCTGCCTGCATGGCCAGGGACACTGAGAAGCACTTCTGGACAGTGGTTCAGACGGCCAGTGAAGGCTGCTGTGTAGAGTGGTTCTCAGTTCTGCCAAGAAGGACCTGGGAGTCTTGGTGGATGACAAGTTGATCACGAGCCAGGAGTATGCCCTTGCAACCAGGAGTCAGTCCCTAGGATGCATTAGGAAGAGCATTGCCAGCAGGTCGAGGGACTTGATCCTGCCGCTCTACTCAGCCCTGGTTAGGCCACATCTGGAGTGTCCAATTCTGGGCTCCTCAGTACAAGAAAAACAAGGAGCTACTGGAGAGGGTCCAGCAGAGGCCACAAAGATGATTAGGGGTTTGGAGTATCTCTCCTATGAGGAAAGGCTGAGGGAGCTGGGCCTGTTTAATCTAGAGAAGACTGAGAGGGCGTGTTGTCAATACATGAAAATATCTCAAAGGTGGGTGCCAAAAGAATGGTGCCAGACTCTTTTCCTTTGTTCCCAGTGACAGGATGAGAAACAATGGACATAGACAAAAACACAACAGCTTTCACCTTAACATAAGGAAGAGCTTTGCATTGAGGGTAGCAGAGCACTGGAACAGACTGCCCAGGGAGCTCATGGAGTCTCCCTCTCTGGAGACTCTTAAAACCCATCTGGACACATTCCTGTGTAACGTGCTCTGGGTGACCCTGCCTTGGCAGGGATTTGGACTGGATGATCTCCAGATGTCCCTTCTAACCCTAATGATTCTGTGATTCTATGTTTCTGATGGTAGATACAGCATCTTCCATTCATCTGAGTATTTATTTTGGATGAAATGGGATTGCAAGGCATCTCTGTTGGCACTGAGTAATGATATGTGAGAAAGTGAAGCAAACCCTAGATGACTAGCTTGAAGTAGGTATTTAAGCACGAGGAGGTCTGCTGTTGTTTCGAATAATTTCTCCGGCCTTAAGAGGCCCCTCTCTGTCCTGTCTTGTCTTTCAGACTTGTGTGACTGTTTCCAATACCTCTGGAAATATCACAAAATAAGACACCTATGTTTGTTCTACTGAGTGATTTCCTGGACTTAAGTGTGCTGAATTCGTGAATTTCTTGGAATAAGAAAAACAGTCTAGATAGGATGGTGGAATTGAAGTCTTACCTTAGTATCTAACCAGTGAATTGTATTTCCATACCTGATGCTCATTTATAACATCCAAAATTTCTGTATTACTCTACCTAGAAGTAATACTCCTAAATAGATCATTTAATCTCAGGAAGTTTTGATTTCTTGAATGAGCTCCTACAACAGAATAATTTCTTACCTCTTGCTATTTTGTTCTCATGTTTTATCAGCCTGTGCTGTAACAGCTGTATCTAGAGAAAACAAAGAATAAATGAGATGGATCTGTGCTCTACACATTCCCCTTTTTTACTCTCTTTACCTGACTCGAAGACTCAGGATTTTCCAGTCTTGGATTTAAATGCAACTAGATTAAATTACTTCTATAACTTAAAAGATAATAGTGCTGAAATAAGTACACTAATATGAAAATTTGATGACAGTGAATTTGAAAAGAGCCAAGTTTTTTCCATTTTGCCTTTGACCTTTTTTAAGAATAAAATTACTAATCCCATTGAAAAGATCAAAGCTTATATTTATAATTATTATTTCATCTAATGGTTATAGAAATAAAATGTGTACTTAGGATGGTACCAAAAAATCAAAAGGCACATTTCCTGACAGGGGACAATAGAATAATCATAGATGTAGTAGAAGAAATAGACTGGAATTTAGAGCAAAGAATTATTAGGGCTGTTGCAATACAATTCTGTGGTGATTTAGTTTACAGTTAGAAATAAACAGGCCAGAAGGGGCAGAAAGAGCAATCAATAAAATCCATGTTATGGGAGACGGGAGTGGATTTTCACAGATAATAAATGAAAAATCTATTCATGCCTTTTAAAATCATTTGTAGCTCCAGTCATCAGGGGTGTTTTTTGATTAACGCTATTGATAATAACAACAGTAATAGCTTCGACCAAAGTGAAATCTTAACACGAATTACTTCAGTCCTTTGGTCCATATGTAATTACTTTTATGATGCTGCTCTGACCTACCAACTACTGAAAATATTGCTCCACATTCTATTCAACTGAATAAGTAAAAATTACACAATACATTTAAAGGTCTTTTTGTTCCTCAGATGTGAATCATTTTATTTCATTGACTTTACTGCATATTTGTTATACTCATCCATAAAACAGAAGCACATTTTCATTAGAAACATACACATTTAAATTTGAGTTTCTATTTTAAATTTGCATGATCAAACAAGTTTGTGGAAGAAAAAATATAAACCAAAATTAAAATCTTGACACAAGAAAAAGAAACAAAAATATTTCCCGTCAAAATGAAATAATATCATATTCTTGGGAAAAAACTTATTTTCCAAGAAGTCTCTTCTAATAGGTTTTTGAAAAAATTTTTAGAGCTTAGCCATATGAAAAAACATTGTATGCTAGGACTCTTTTTTCTGAAAATAATTACTGCAGTCCAGTGCTACATAGTGCAATAAGAAATGAAAAAAACAAAGAAGAAACCTTGTGTCAGACATCCTTGTAACAATCATTAGTTCTACTTTCAGCCACCATTTCACAAGAACCTGTCTGCTGTAGTTAGAAGATATCTGAAAAAAAACCCCAAACATTTAACCAGATTAATAAAATTTTTCCATATGTGGAAATACTCGATGAGTACATGGTAAAACTGCTGATATATTGGTGACAAGAGCTGTTTAAGCCCACAAATTCCATGCAGTAAATTTCAGGCCAGAATCATTCAGTATAACAAGAGAAATTTGGCATTTAGAGATGTTATCTAAGATGTTCAAATTTGTCATAAAATATAGTAAATATTAATATTCCAGTAACAAAGGATAGAAAAATATATTATTTCAGCCAGTTTCTGACTGTCCTTCTTATGCACCTGAAAAGGTTGAAACATGTAAGGACTTCTTTCTTAGCTCCACACTTTGTAAGATAATCAGGCAAAATATTTTTGCTTAGTATTTATGGAGCTGAATCCTGTGGGTTTCTACATGTTCCTAGGAACAGCTGGCTGACAACAGTGTGCTTGCACATTCTTTTATTATGTTAAACTTAAAGACTAAAAATGTTTAGAATACACCAACACTAATTTTGCAGTGAATATCCTTCATTTACATTCTTGCATTTGACTGCTGTGAGTTACTGAACATCATGGCTACAGCACGTTTTGGGAAGATGCCTTTGCTAGAAGTTTTCCATGTAAGTGGTAAGGAGGCTCTGTCTTTAGTAGTAATTCAGGGACAATAAATTAAGGTGCAAACTCCAAAGAATATTTTTTAGTCAGATAGACTGATCTTAGCTCCGATGATGATAATGATCTTTATACAAAGATATAAATACATTAATTTATTTGCACTTGCTCTTCTGCTTTATCTTCTTTCTCCATGTGATATGTTCCTTTGAGGAAATACTCTGTCAAGCCATCTAGATGGACTCCAAGGCCAATGTTACCTGGCACCAGAGTGAAATTTCCTATGGGCAGCTTGGTGGTAGTAGTAAATGCTTTTTGGGAGGTGTTAGAACATAACCAATACCAGTTTCTTATTGGCCCATTAAGGCTAAAGGGGTTCACCAAGCCAGACACAAAGAAAGAAAAATATATACTGTTCACTTAGGTGTGGTGAAATTATAATCTTCCATTAGAAGGGACTGATGAAAATCAGATGTGATTTTTCCCCATTTGATTAAAACCTTTACAGTTTTGTGTTAGTACGCAATCCTATATCATAGGTGCTTCTACAATGCCATACTGCAAAGAGGAGATGAGTGAAATCTTCAGTGTGTGAAGCATCAACACAAGCTAAGCAAAAAGCGTGTGTGAACTGAGATTCCTGTGAGGTAAAATGTAGTGCTCAGAATGTACAAATAAATACCTATGAAGCTTGAAAGACTAAATAATAATTTAATTCTGTTAAGAAATAATTATTTCATTTTTGCGTAGCCAACTTTTGTAACACTGTTAATTGGTAGACTTTTTTTATAACACATGGCCCCAGTAAAAATTTTATTGCATTTTCATGTACTGTGACATTTTAGGAAATCTAAGGAATCCTATAATCATAGAATCATTTACACTGGAAAAGACCTTTAAGCTCATTGAGTCCAACCATTAACCCAGCACTGCCAAGGACACCACTAAATGATGTCCCTAAGTGTCACATACACAGGTCTTTTAAATGCCTTGAGGGATAGTGACTCCACCACCTCTCTGGGCAGCCTGTTCCAGGTTCCCGTTTAGAGAAGAAATTTTTCCTAATATCTAATCTACTACAGCAGGAGCCAGATTAAGTTCTTGTTGTGCTTTGACGCTTCTAATTTTCACCCTCCATAAACTCATTATAACCTTGCAGTCCCTTGAGTTGGCCGCCCCTTAATACAAAGGTAATAAATTCTCCTGTTTTCTTCCTGAGTTCGAGCCAAAGCCCTCTGTTAAACCAGGCCGGTCTTCTTCTGTGATGCCTACTCTTTTGAACACATGGGGATGCTCCTGTACCTTGAAGATTTCCTTCTTGATAAATGTCCAGCCTCCCTGGACTCCTTTGCCATTCCGGACTGCTTCACAAGGAGCTCTATGAACCAGTCTCCTAAGCATGTAAAAAGTCTGCACTCTGGAAGTCAAAGGTAGCAGTTCTGCAGATCCTGCTTCTTACTTCTTGAAGAATTGAAAACTATCATTCTGTGACTGCTGTGTCCAAGATGACCTCCAACCATCACATCACCGACTAGTCCTTCTCTGTTCACAAACAGCAGGTCCAGTGGGGTACCTCCCATAGCTGGCTTCCTCACCAACAGTGTCAGGAAGTTTCACAGAAGTTAAATGATGTCATTATTTAGAGCTGTACAAAATTACAGTGCAAAATTAACAATAACTTATAGCAACAAATACTTCCAAGTCCTTTTCCTCAGGGAATGTTCTTAAGGCATTGCCATTCATGAAAATTACTCACATAGTAATACATTTTCATTACTTGTGGACAGGCTCTTAAAACCTTACTCATTATAATCCAGTAGAAACCAAGTAATGACATGAGAACTTTGTAATGTTTAAGCATTCATTGTCTCAAATATACAGCAGTTAACAAGTATGTGTGAAGTACATATATGCTGGGTTTTTTCTGAAATAAATAAAAAAACCAAAGAAATGATAATTCCATACCTAATCTGGCCTGCAAGTGCATATTGCCTCCTCATGTCCAGCCTCTCCTCCACCAGCACTCCCAGTGACATGGAATGTCCCAGTTGATTCAATTCAAATAATTCCTTTTATGCAGTAATATCAAGTGGGTAGAAAAAAAAAAAGAAACATTTGTCATTGTAAAGACAAGAATTAGAAGGAAAACACCCATAATCACTTTAGATGCCGCATTTTATTCAACTGCTGTGAGCTCTGAATTGATACAGATTTGTTATTAAAAAGAGGTGAACGAATGGAGCTTAGATACTGTATAAATGAAGCATCAGTTATGCTCTGTCACATTTTCCCATTACTTAACTCATGTTTGCCATAGAACTTATTTATTTGCTGATTTTTTTTCGATATCTGTGGTTCAGCTGCACAAATTAAAAAATATAATACCAAGTAACAAGTTTGATTTCTACACATATTTGACTTACTAATTGTTTACTAAATGATGCTTAAAGGATAAAAATTATATTTGCATGCCAATGGTTCTAGTTTAAGCTCTCCAGATTGTAGTCTTATTGTCACTGAACACTGAATGCATACTGTAAAATTATTTAAAATACTTTCAATAGTCTATTGTACTCACAGAACTGAAAAGTGTTAAATCCATTAGGCAATTGGATATTGGTCTGTGTCAGCCATAACGACTTGTCATCTTCATATATAATCTTCTCAGGAAATCAATACAATACAAGCAGATTTCTAGGTATTGATCTAAACCACTTTACATATAACAAAACCTGATTCTGATAAATGATACTATAAAAGGAAGAGGATGTGTAATTTGCTGTCATTTGACAACTAGCATCTATATCATTCCTCTACTTACAGAACAAAGCAGATCATTTTTCAAAGTATGTGAAAGACTACCTGGTGTTTGAATGCCTGTGGACATTAAGCAAACTGGTGTGCATTGCTGTACATAACCTCATAGCTCATGTCATTGACCCTGTGAGCACCAGAGATCTACTGACATGGTTCTTGTGCGATAGTTGATGGGCAACCTCTCAGATTCAAAGCTCATCCTTTCGTCAATGCTGAGGTCTTTCTCTCAAAAAGTTACAGAAAGGCTGAAGTGACTGGAACTCTCAGCTCTGTGTTTCCCAGTAACCTGTCACAAAGGCAGATACTTTTCATCAAATTAAGCTTTGAGGATTTTACTTTTACAGACAGAAAAAAGAATATATTGATGGTGGCTAATTTTGAGAGACTTCAATTTCCCAACTACATTACTTTCAATTTATTGGATCTTGAAGATGACGAGACTTTGATTTCTTCCTCTCTCAAAAGTTTCGCACTGATGGTAAGCAATTACTGTAAACTGGCAGATGAATTATCATTTAAGACATTTCAGATTTCATTAACTGTCACCAAAATCAAGAAAGGGAGAAGGAGAGACTAGTTTATAGCTGGTAGACTTTGGGTCTACCCAGTGTATGCTTCAATAAGGTTGACTTCTGAAAGCATGAGGTTCTGGGGCATTCTGCCAAATAGTCTTCTCTGGAGTACGATAAAAACTTCAGCTTCTGGATATCGAAGTGTGTTCCAAAGCCAGAGTATTCCTGAAGCAACCTTTCCTCCCTTCTTAGCTTACAGGGCTCTTTATTTCAGTCTTGAGCATTTAAACTAGCCTAAATGTTACCTCTATAAATAATCTTACTGATTTCCCACATAAATATAAGTGTATACTTCCCTTCCCCTTATGCAGTACATCTATGGATTTTTCCCTGACAGCAGGATAATTCACTGGGATTCAGGGAATATGGCTTTCAACAGACATTTCCAGAGCTCTGCTCTACCTCTGAAGACTCTCATCATTCATGAGAAAAGAAATTTAGCAATCTCAGGAGTCCAGGTGTTGTAATCTGATGAAGATCAAATCAGTTTAAGTGAGAAAGGTTAACTATCTTTTAAAGAACCATAAATTAAGTGATATTAAGATTTTAATTAAGAAGTCGTCATAAAGGCACTGTATATATATTTGTATTCTTTAAATGTTGTAATGCTACATCAGTTTTCAGGAAACTGTAAATGGCAAATGTGAGATCAGGGAATGCAAATGAATATATATTTGACCACATATACACTGAAGCTATATTAAACTACACTTGAAAAAATGTGTGGAAGACCGCATGTTTTAAAAGAATGTAAATGTGAATTTGAGAAAAAAAACAACCGTGACTTCAATCACAGATAGAAAGGTTATCCGAGTAAATAAAGAGTCCATGTATGAAGATACCATACAAAAACAGGTAGGATCCAGAATAAGCATTTTATCTAAAACATAAACTGCTGAATAGCCCATAATAAAGATAATGAACCACCTTAAACTGAATATGAGTGTTACAAACCCCACCTAAGTTTGCATATGCCTCTTCTCTTCTGCACTGTCATTTTTAGATCCAGTACTAGGTGTGATATAAGCAATTTTTATTATTGTTATTAAATGGATTTCTCAAATATCTTGTTGAAAATTTTGTTGGTTGTGATCAACTGGTCTATTTAGGCTCCTCCGAGAGCTGATTTATAAATCTGGCTGTAACACAGGAACTTTACACCTGGTTAAACAACATGGGGACTAAGGCTTGATGCCTTAGGTTTTAACTCTTATAATTTTCAAATTCGGTATTGCTTAGTGTGTAGCTCTGAAGTTTCTTATAGCCTGTTAGCTGCTGTTCTCTCATGCTAAGATAGACATAACAAACCTCTCTAGGTTTGCTCTCCAAGGACACCCAGACTGTCCTAGGCCCAAAAAGTGCAAAGCAACATCTTGGAGAGGGGGGCAAGCTTGGGGAAATTACATCATTAACTGAAGCTTTAATTGGAGAATTAACCCTGATATGCAAATGGACCAAACCTATAAGAGTGCAAAGAACTCGTGACCCGGGTTCCATCTTGGGGGTCCATCTGGGGTCCTTTTAGGAGTAGCCTCTGGCTCACAGTGTGTACCTTTGAAGGCCTTCAAATAAATACCTACCTTTATTCCCTACTCTTGTCTAGTCTCTGTTTCTAGGTAGCCACTTCAGGCATCAGGCTGAAGAGTTCACAACCCGTACGTGGGTCCTGCAGATTAAATACAGACTTAATCCTGGTTCTGCCGTGAATGTAGGACTTTGAGCACGAAAACACCAATGTTGGTGGCTTCAGTGAAACCTTTGTCACTTATTTAGACTCAGTTTCTTGACCACCCAGAAAGGTGATATCCAGAGATATGCTGGGTGGTACAGTATAGCCAAGAAATTGTTTCATTTTTAAAAGCTCTGATTTCTCAGTCTCTGTTTCTTCTTCAATTTGGTGATTCCCAGGGGAAAAAATATAGTAAAATAGCATAAGCGCTATTAAAAATATAACAAGAAAACAAAGAGGGAGTTTTTAAGAGAGTGTCTTTGTGCCTTGCATCGTCCTTGCAAAACTGTTGTCTTAATCCACTTTTCCAGTCACAATTGTTTTAGCCGTTAACAGGACTTCCCTCGTTTCTTCCACTTAAACTTGATTTTCCTTTAATAGTTGAAGGACGCTTAGACAGCATCACATTAATTTCAGTGGACATTGAGTTTTATCTAATTCAGCAAGCCAGCCTTTGTTAATTAGGCCTCACAGGGCAAGTGATTGTAAAGAACATCTCTAACTGTCACTGATCAATACCCACAGCAGAAGCAGTTCTAGCAGTCAATTACATGAGTTTCTGAGAAGGAAGAAGAGTCCTATTCTTGTTAACTCCGTGCACTTTTTTGAAATCACAAGGCCCCTCAGCCTACCTTTCTATCAGGTTCAACCAGATGCATCCAAATTTTATTTCCTCCTCCTGATGCTGAGGCAGGTTCATTGGCAACAAAGTGCTCTGCAGCCCAACAATGTTCTTTAGAAACTTCTTTTGCTTCTAAAACCATGAGCTTCACTGATAGGAAAGTCAACACTCCGACAGTGCTAACAGAGATTCACTGTTTAGGCCTAGAGACATAGGTTCTGTTTGATTAGGTCCCAGAAGAATAAGTATATGGAAGGCAATTTAACATAATGCTGCACTGCAATCCTTCAAAGATAAAGAGAGAGTAGGGAGAAAAACAGACCACAGCTATTAGCATTTCCTGGTCATTTATTTCAGTGAGGATATATAAATATATATGCATTTGTATATGAATTACACCTTTAGGCATTTCCAATGAAAATATTCCTTTCTGCCCTCTAGAACCTGTTTTTTAATCAGCTCCTGTTCTTCTCTGGGGAGATTATGAAGTTGTCATTCTTGTTATTGAGAACTTAGGGTTAAAAACACCCAACTTCCTAAAACCATCACTGACTTGTTTTAATACGTGATAAACAGCTAATCACTCCAAAAGAAATTGGTGGGAAAACGTTTTCCCTATTCATGAGAGAGTCCTGAGAATTTAGAAATTTTGTCATTGTACATCATGCATTTTCAAAACCAATTGGTGACATCCCAAAGTGGAGAAGTGTAAAGAGACTCTCTTCACTTATACACTGTAATGTATAGAAGTGAATTTAACAGTGGAATAATATTTTCATTTTTTCCTGCGTGTCCTTTGTTGCTTCCGCTAAACAGCTGTTATTAAAGGCATACAGAAAAACATAACCTGTTAAGTTGTAGGTGAGAGATTTTATGTTCTCTTGCAATACTAAGTGCCGCGGTGTCCACTCGGCTGTCCCGGCAGCCAAGGGGCGGCAATGATCGTTAGGAGCGCGCCTTAGTCCTCCTGCTCTTAAAGAGCCCACAGCAGTCGATGGCAATCGTGGCCAGGCAGAGATAAAGGACGGGAAGGACTCTTTGGCAGCAACAGAAATCCAAGCTTTATTCCCTCAGGGTGGAGACAGCAGGGGAACAAGCCGAAGGGAAAGTGCTACCAGAAGAGCAACGGATTTCGGTGGCAGGGGGTTTTATACCCCTGCCAGCAAGGGGAGGAGAAATGGGGGTGCAGGGAAACAACCAGTGAGGGGATGACAAGAGGTGACAGGTAACAAATCAAAAGGTCTCAGGGGAGGGTACATTTCAAATAAACCAATAGGCTAGCTAACAGAAAAGAACTTTCTAGCTGATATTAACATATTCAACAGGGGTAATGAATAAACATAAGAGAATTAACCAATGGGGAACTTGGGACTCTGGGCTTTTCTGGAACATGGGCAGCTGCAACACTGAGTGGCAGGAGGAGGGCTGAGCCTCCTAGGCAGGGGTGTCTTCCTCTGCCTCTCTGTCTTCCCTGCCCTCATAGTCGCTCTCTTGGGCAGAGAAATCAATCCAATTAATATCATCAATCTTCATAGAGCATTCAGCATTGCAGACCGCCACAACTAAGTGTAGTTACTAGCAGAAAAATCTAAACTTCCAGTGGAAGTTTGGATGTTTACGTGTGAGTGTGTCCAAGTGCCTTGAAAAGTCAAAGGATAGCTAACCAATACACTTATTGACTTTAGAGCACAATTCAGCCATGAGACAATTCAGTTGCCTGTTGTCTGTTGCTCATCTCTCACTCACGTCTCTTTAGCCTTTTTTCCCAGTCTGATATCACCCTTCCCCTACTGCTGGAATGATCACCTATCTCTGATAGGCCCCTCAAGATAATGTTCTCTGAGAATCCTCTCAGCCGGTTTCCCCCTTACAATTTTTCCTTATAGATTATCTTTATTATGCCTATTGGAGACTCTAACCTATGCATGTTGTAGAAGAGCTTGTGACATCATTGTACTAGGTTTTAGATGTAAAAAAAAAAGAAAACTGGAGACTTATTTAATTTATCAGTTGTTCTAGCAGTTCTAATCAAAGTATTTTTTAAGAAAAAAAAAAAGCTGTTCAGCATATGTATACTTGTGAGATTAATTAAAAAATAATTTTTTGCAAATGAAATTATCTGCTCCTGTTTTATCTATGTTTAACTTAAGACAAGGGTTGTTTTTTCCTTTTTCTCAATGGTTGAATCTTGAAAATACCTATGATGTTGCAAAGAAATACTTTCCTTATTTTTTATGTGTCAACAACACCAATTAGTCCTGAAAGTTAACACAACCCCATCCTTCAAAAACGTGAAAAAATGACAGTTCTCAGCAATTAAACACTCTATTGAAAAGTACCTCTAAAGAACTCTAAGAAAACAACTTATTTTTATGCTGTACATCAAATGTTTCAAATCCAAGTTGACCTTTAATTGCAATGTATTATTACAATTGCAAACAGACATATTACGCTACTTACAATACTTACTGAGACAGAATACATGATCTTGAGAGCCTGAGAGATTTTAAAAATTCTTTGCCAAGTCACTGCTGGCATAAAAAGTTATCCTAAAAAAAGAACCAAAAAAAAGACTGTTATTCATGTTGATAATGAGCAGAGGTTTTGACGATAGTGTCAAATGTTTCACATCTAATATAAAATAAAAGTTTCAGTATTCCTCCTTTAAAACAAATCTAATTGTACAGTACTGTTGTTATGCAAATTATATCTATTAAAAGCACCATTTGCAACTCCAATACAAAATCTTAATATATAAAGAAGTGAGAAAAAAATATTGCATTATGTTCCATTATGTCTTAGAAATTCACAGTGTGGTAAAAGCAAAAAAAGGTATTCAAAGACATTGTAATTTGAAACAATATATCCTTTTTACACTTTCAAGAACATTAGGACAAGGAAATTAATATAATAAATAGTAAAACATAATTCACAGTGATTGTGCACAATTGATTCCTTGGCATTCAGTTTTGTGTATGAGATAATAAACACATTATGACTGGTAAAGCATCCCAGTACAATTGTGAAGTACTGAGATCTTAGAAACATTTTTTGCATCCAGCCACAGATAATATAAGCTTAATTGTAAGATGTCTGCTTCAAATCGAAAGGCAATTTTTTTAAATATAGATTTTCTATAAATAAATATATAATAAATAA
Source organism: Oriolus oriolus (assembly GCA_013400235.1). Lineage (NCBI taxonomy): Eukaryota > Metazoa > Chordata > Aves > Passeriformes > Corvidae > Oriolus > Oriolus oriolus. The sequence goes on from VXBT01001347.1 coordinate 47,833, forward strand.
ATATATGCATTTAAAACAATAAAGGAATTGTCATACCATTTGAAAATAAGATTTTGGCAGTATAAATATGGTAGAGTAGCCGTTATTTTAATTAGGTCTCCTAAATGATCAGAGCATTGTGACATGAGCCAGAATATTGTAGCATTTAAAATACTGAAATAAAATGTATCATGTAGAAACTACACATCCCAAAACCCCAGTCCACTATCCAAGATTTTTTTCTAAAGGGATTCTGACTTTCCAAATGCATAAATAGTACATATAAACTTTCAGCAATATGGGCCAGAACCTCTGTAGTACTCTCGTCTATACTTAGTTGCCATGGGGTCCAAGAAACTAATTCTGAAAATTTTTATAAGGCAACAGATGCCTTTTATGGGTGACTAAATCAGAGCAAAGTAGATAATGGCAATAAAAGGTTTATACAAAGTAAATCTAAAACCCATGAATATTGTAACAGGACACCAAAAAAAGAAAATGCAATGAACGCGAAAATCTGCCACAATAGTTTCCATGTCTTTGAAAGCAGAGTTTACAAGGTCAAACAGCAAATCATCATTCAACAGAAAGGTCTGTGTAGAAACTGCTTTGTATGACAAATTAGAGAGTAAGTAAGGGTGCTGGCAAGAGTGGAAACAGAACAGAGGTTTGGCTCTGATCAAAATAGATCGTGTCTCATGGGCCTTGTTTTCAGGGGAGGTGAGCCCCTGCAGCACATAGAGGACCAGGGATGTGAAGAGATCCACCTGCAGCCCATGAAGGAGACCCTCGCTGGAGCTGGTGGGTGCCTGAAGGAAGGCTCTGACCCTGTGCAAAGCCTGTGCTGGAACAAGCTCCTGGCAGGACCCACAGACCCATAAAGAGAGGATCCCACACAGAAGCAGGTTTCCTGGTAGCACGCATGACCCCATGGGACAGCCACACTGGAGCAGCCTGTTCTTGAAGGACTGCACTGCCTGGAAAGGAACCCATGCTGGAGCACTTAGTGAACAACTGCAGCCTGTAGGAAGGACCCATGTTGGAGAAGTTAATGGAGAACTTCATGTCTCCCATGGGAGGGACCCCATGTTGGAGCAGGGGAAGGATTCTTCTCCCTGAGCAGTGGCAGACAAAACCTGTGATAAACTGACCATAACCCCCATTCCCTGCCTCCCTGTGCCACTGGGGGAAGAAGGTAGAGCCTGGGAAGGAAGAATGGGTGGGGGTAAGGTGTTTTGATTATTTTTTTTACTTCTCATTATCCTGCTCTGATTTTGATTGGTAATAAATTCAATTAATGTCCTCAAGTTGAGCCTGTTTTGCCCCGGACTGTATTTGGTGAGTGATCTCTCCAAGTCCTTATCTTGACTCATAAGACTTTCATTACATTTTCTCTCCCCTGTCTAGTTGTGGAGGGGAGCACTAGAGAAACTTAGGTGGGTGTCTGGCACCCAGCCAGGGTCAACCCAGACCTTAAGGCATTTTGATTTTAAAAAAGTATTTACCACTATGTATAATGAGACTTCTTTATGGTATGATTTAATCTTTCATTGAATCATGCATAAAAAGATCAGAAAATTACCATCACAGGCCCAAGTAGCTGATCGATTGTGTCAAGATTCAACAACAATATTTGTATAAAGAAAATGTAGTCTTTTGGTTGAGAACTGAGCATTTGTTCTCTGACAAAAAACATAATTTGCAGAGATGTTATTAAAGAATCATATATGATCTGTAATTATGAAGACAGATTGCATGAAAAGCACCTTATTGCCATTGTCTCTTTATTGCATTACTTTCTTCTCTGAGGACACAGAAACTTACTTCTCCATCTGATATTGTTTATACTGGATTTAAACTATTGAATGTCCAATTTGAAAACAAAAACATTGCAAATAGGTACTAATTTTATTAAAATAACTGAAATCATCTTCTTTCTTTTTATAAGATTGTGTAAGAAGAGCATAGAATATTTTTCATTGGAATAATACCCTCAATTAGGGTTTCTCTTTCAGTATTATTCATGATTCTACATTATCCAAAAAACTCCTCATAAATAAAAATTCTTATCTACTCCACAAAGCTTTGATCAACTCAGAAGTTACAAGAAAACTAAGTATACTTTTTTTATCCTTGATGTAATTTTTTATATTCTTATGTTTTAAACCATTTTTTGGAAGTTGCTAATATTCAGTGGAAAATCTGCCATGCAAATAGACAAACCTTTGTCATTTTCTTCAATAATATTTAAGAAAAATACAGTGCAACAAACACTTACAAGCAACTGTGGAGCAACAAGATTATTTTGAACAGTTCTTGAAACTCAGCAGTTCCAAAACCACACACTGAGCAAATTCTAAATAAGGTTGACTGAGTGGAGAAAGGTCTGCAAAGATTATCAGTCTGATGACCTTGTTTACACTTTTCTTTCCTCCCAAAATATCTGTGATGCATGGAGTTAGTAATTCAGTATAATATTTTGCCCTTATGCAGCAGTTTTCATCTGAGGTGTCAAAGAAGTTTACCAACATACAATTCATCTCTGTAACATTGCTTCAGTAAAACTTGTTCCACTCAATTACTTCAGGTGAACTGAGCCTCATATCTACTCTGCAGTCACAATGAATGGAAAACAGTGCATGAAGGCACTCTAGGATGCAGCCGTGCCTCTGAATTCACTGTCAACTATATCTGCATATTCCCAAGAGATATTTATCTATTCCATTTTATTATGTATGTATATGTTTCCTGTCGAATACTTTACTACATCACTGGATAAGGTAATTTGCTGATTAACTAGTTTTGATTAGGAGGTTTTACTTAAATGTCAAAACTAAATACCTCTTGGAGTGATTGATTTCAACAGCTACTTCTATCTACTTTGAATATGAAAAATAATTCATTCCTCTTATTTCAACACCCATTTAGTTTATTTAAAACTGTTACATCTTATTTTGGTCTTTTGTTTCCTAAACTTCTGTTGATCATTCTTTTTGTTTTCCTATATGTTTCAAATTGTTGGTGTCATGGTTTGACCTGACCAGATGCCAGACACCAACAAATGCCTCTTGCTCACTCCTCTGCAGCTTGACAGCGGAGAGAAAAATATAATGAAGGCTTCATGAGTTGAGGTAAGGTCTGGGAGAGAAATCACTCATTAAACACCGTCATGGGCAAAGCAGGCTCAAGTTAGAGATACAAAGTGAATTTATTACTAACAAAATCATAGCAGGATAATGAAAAGTTAAAAAAGCCCTTAAAAACACCTTTCGCCCAACCCCTCTCTCCCTCCCTCCCACCGACAGTACAGGGAGAGAGGGAGCAGGAGTGTCAGTTCATCACCCGTGGCTTCTCTTGCTGCTCAGGGAGAGGAGTCCTCCTCCTGCTGCACTGTGGGGTCCCTCCCATGGGAGACAGTTCTCTGCAAACTTCTCCGATGTGGTTCCATCTCATGAGCAGCAGCTCCCTGCGAATTTGGGCAAAGTGAGTCCCTCCCACGGGCACACAGTCCTCCCAAAACTGCTGCAGTGTGGGTCACTCTTCCACAGGGTGCAGTCCTCCAAGGAGAGGCTGCTCCAGCCTGGGAGCAAGGGCCCTCTCACTCCACCAGGTCTCCCACTGGATCACAGCCTCCTCCAGGCACCCACCCGCTCCGGCATGNAGCCTGCAGAGGAATCTCGGCTCCGGCGCCTGGAGCACCTCCTCCCCCTCCTTCTCCCCTGACCTTGGTGTCGCCGTGTTGTCTCCCTCACTTATTCTCACCTCCTCTTCTCTGGCTGGAATTAAAACTGCGCGCCAAACTTCATTTTGATTTTTTCTGAAATATGTTTTCACAGAGGCATTACCAGCATCTCTCATTGGCCCAGCCTTGGCCAGCAGCGTGTCCATCTTCAGAGCCATTAGGAATTGGCTCTGTCTGATGTGGTGGAAGCTTCCAGCAGCTTCTCACAAAAGCCACCTCTGTGGCCTCCCCACTACCAAGACCCAGGCCATGCAAAACCAACACAGATGGCCTTTAGACTTCTTCAGGTATTCAGCCCAATCTTGGTATAGTATATATTTTTCAATAATATTTGTATTTGTATATGTATGTATCAGCTGATATTTGTTTCTACACAACAGCATATTCCTAATGCTGCAAATTACTATAACCATTAGATTGTTTTCTATTAGAAAGATTCTAACATGTAAATGGTAACTACTCTGACTAGATAACCATTTTTATGCCCTTTTAGAAGTTTAATCTAAAGTATGTTTCTGCAACTGATAACTGCAATTATTTTATTTAGTTTCCTTAGTACCCAAGGGTGATTTACTAACATTGAGATGATTCGATGTCTTTTAACTGACCAGAGTGCTTTCTAAGCAATTTGCCTTACATGTATGGCTCAGACCCCTCACTGATCACAGCTGAAAGTAGTCTCAGGAAAAGTAAAAACTCACTCAACCTTTTGGCCACTCAGCATAATCTTCAATTGCTTTACATCTTCACTGTGTAATGAATTATCTCTTGGGTTTTTTCCCTCAAATATAGTAAGAATGCCCTTTTGGTTCTCTTGTGATATCCTTGGCTGGAGGTACCTTATTTTGTGCCTGAGCATTTCTAATTTTGCTAACATATTGTTATTGTTCAATTAGTAATTCTTAGCCTTTCATTACTTCTATTTAGCAATTTTATTCCTTTAGTCATTTAGCCTACTACCTAATTTTTCTCAACTATTTTTTTATCATTTCAGGTCATGCAAGATCCTACACTTAACTCCATTTAATCTCATTATATGTCCTATCATTCTTCTTCACAGCAATTATTTGTCTTTCTGTTCTTAATATTGCTTTTTAAGGAATCATTGGCTCTCTAAAACATTCTGTTTCTTAAACTTTTTTCCCAGGGTACCTTGCATGCCAGAGTTTCTTTGACTCTGCAGAAGTCTATTGTTCATTGTCATTAGTTTGCTTTTGCTTTTATTCCTTTATAAGGATTAGGGATTCTTTAATTTCAAAATTATTCTCATCGAATTTATTCTTATTTACAAATTGCCAAAATTTTGCCCCAATGATTTCAGTTAAGCCTGTGAAAACAATATTTTTAGCCTCCATTTCCTTGTTTCAGACTATAAAAGGAATATTAATGCATTTTGAACCCCAGGCTCGGGTTATATCTATACAGACAGAAATATTCTTAGAAATGTGTAGAAATGTGTTCAACTGAGAAGATCTTCATGCTCCAGTCAGTCAGCATGAGTCACTTGTGTAAATGGAAGAATTGATGTTTGTCTTTATGGCAGCCTCCTGTAAGCTGCCAGGTGTTTAGTTACCTGCCTTGCTATTTCTGCCATCTCTGGACAGATGTCTTGGAGAACCTTGGGTGCTGCTTCAAATGGCAAGAGGTGCATATCTCAAAGGGACTGAGTTAATATATCACTACCCTGAGTAGATCTCCAGTAACATCAGTAGGAATGCAGACACCTAGCTCATGTAATACTTAATTACGTGCTGACAACTACATTATAAGTGTAAGAGCCTCATCCATTACCTCCCATAGCACAGTTTAGCTGCAGAAATGTAAGTAATCAATCCAGTATTAATTCTGGTGCCCTTGCCTTCTGACCTTCAGCTTCTGCCTCAGAAGGGCAGGGTAGTTCCTATGTTATGTTTAACAGTCAAATGCTGCTGCCTCACACATAGCAGAGTGGCTTCAATGGCACTGGATACAGATATTTTGGGAAATTTATTTATGACTTATTATTAAGTGAGATAAATCTGTCCATTAGTCTTCACCACACCAAGTAAATTCTAATACTGATTATATATTAAGGATTCTACTTCTTCCTATAACTGTTCCTCATACTTTTCTATTGGTAAATAAAGAGCTAAGGTTGGCAGCAAATTTACTGATTAACCCTTCTCTTTCTCATCTTATAATCAAAATGACTATGCCCCTTGGCTTGGAAAACTTTGTCCAGAACTCTGTAGGGTTTATTGCAGTATTTCCTTATCTGGTACAATTTTTATTATCTCCTCATTGGGTTCATCTGCATTTCTGAATGGTGAAGCACAAAGAGGGAATAACAAGTGTTAGACTGGTGTTTGATGCTGTTGGATCCATTAAGGTTCTAACGTCCCATGTAAAACTGCATATTTACCAGCAGTGAAATCTAAAACAGTTTCCAGGGCTAGATACATATCACACGTCTACAACGTGCAAAGGGATGACAATAGATGGCTAATGTCGAACAGATTTCCATGTAGCTTCACAGGTTGTCTTGCTACTACTGCCAGCATCAGATCACCTTTAGTTGCTGATGTTGTTATAGACCCCTAAATTAGCTGTCTATGTAGTGCTCCAAAATGTCCTTTAAACTTATGAAGCACTCATATTTCCCAAAGCTTCTCCGACTGGCTTCTTACTCTGCTTGTGCTCCAGCCCCTGATTGAGAGAATCTATCAGCAGCATGTAGGTATGCCAGATTTGTAACCTACTCTTCTGGGAACTTGATGGTATGAAAATTTAGGTTGAAGACCTTATAAGTGCAGACAGAATCCAAGCTAAGGCAGCAAGGCTTGGGTATAATTGTCACAAATATAGTTAGAATAATGGATATGACAAGGTCCTGATGTTGCTGCACACATTTAAACCTCTTGCTATGAATGCTGCTCCTCTCCTCAGGTTTCTGCTGATTTATTCTCTGTTGATTTTGGATCTTATTGTCAGGATCAGATATCTTTTGTCAAAGAGGACAATGCCTTCTTCAGCAACCATTTAATTACAATACAAGAAGACTTGAACTTGTTAGCAATGTTCCATCTTAGGTACTGGGACCAGTCTAGGTGTAGGAACAAAGAGGATAACAGATTAATTTAGTATGAGAAGCAGAGAAGAAGATGTAGGTGCATTCAGACATAACCATAGATGTAGACATAACCAAAGAAAAAATAAGTGTCTTTTTCCAATTTGGATGACAAATTCAAAAACAGAAATTGTCCTCCCTAGGTATTAGCAATTAATTAAAACATAATACATTCTAGGCAAGTGATACACAAGGGATACAAGTTTTTCTCCAAATTTCATCTGTTTGTCAAAAAGTTGAAGTTCTAATTTCTGATAAGAGTTAGGGTGTTTTTTCCCTGTTTATTAACTATTCTGGGTGGCAAATATTTTATTGCTTCTGTTGGAAAAAAGCCATACTTGGGGGTTAATATAATCTTCACTATATTCTTTCTCTTTGAAGTAATCAAGTGGGTTTTGCTGGGCTTTTTCTTTTGAAGACTCAGAAAATTATTCTCAGAACATACTTCAATTTCAAGTCTCCTATCTTTATAATTCAGGTTAATATATATCAATAAATGATATAATATACAGGTTTATACTTTATATAACAATATGCTAATAAAAGCATGAAAGGTGTGCAAATTTCCCTTATATAATTGTGTTGAGAAATTTTAATCAGATTGAGGGAAAAATGAGGTCTATGAAGTTTGAAAGACTGAAGTAGTATTTCCTATGTAATGCTAATATTAGTAAAAGCAATCGGATCAAAAGAATTCAGATTGGATATTTTTTTGTCAGTAACTATTTCTGTCCTGACTTGAACATGAAAAATGCCTCAAAGAACAAAGTGAAAATAGGACCTCTTTTTTTTTCCTTAAACCACTCCACTGCAAACACAAAAGTACAAAATAACTATAATTCTGCTCTCATTTATATTTAGCCAGTATCCATGAATCTCACAGGTGTTAATTTTGGCTTTTTGGACACCAGGAGAAAATATGAAGTGTGAGGGTGAAAAGAAGTTACAGCAAGTGATGTAGTATTTTTAAAGAGATAAGGCCGCACTTAAAAAACTATTGTCTGTGGCCATTTCTCTATATACAGCAAGCAACCATGAGTCACACATGGGTCGTGAAAATGTTCTTCAAATCTCTTCATCTTCAGTGACACTTCCCATCTGCCATGATAAGGGTAAGTGACAGCAGTTAGGATACCAGTTTCATGCTTCCAAACTAAAGTTGTGTGGAGAAAGAAACAAACACAAGAAGAGTGGTAAAGTTTGCTTTGCAACTAGTCCATACCTTTGACTTTAGGCACAGTCAAAATACAGGAAATATGTCTAGACTGACTCTACCATCAAAGGAACATAGTGTTGTAAACAAGTCCATACTCCTTGATTTCAGAGTCAGAAACTAGTATTGGTTCCTTTTATTTTATACAATAGACATAACTTAAGAAAAGTTTCATGGTTTTAGATTTGGTTGTGCAGTCCATTTCTATTCTGGTTCTATATCTGATGAAATCATACAGCAACCTGTCTTCTTCATCATCCGTTCTATACTGTTCAAAACGGTCTCAGAGAATACTGCATGATTTTAAAATATAAGCAACTTCGTTTTTCTCTGGTTTTGACAATTGTTCTGCCTGTTTGTCCATAATTTATTTCTCTGTAGATTCTTCAAGTTCTGTTGTAATTTTTTTCACAATTCTTGTTTTCTTTCTGTTGACATAAGTGGGTTTTTTTCTGATTTGAATATAGGAGTTTTTCTTTCAGCAGTGGAGAGGCACAGTTGTCTAAAGAGCTTACAAAACAAACAAGCAAACAAAAACCAAAATAACTTTTGGTTCTCCTTAGTTTTCATTTTACTAAAAGTTAATCCTTTTAATTTCCCTGTCAAATGAGGAACGGACAGTTAATTTGGCATGCACTTACTTGTCTCTACATTTCTGGCTGGCACCCTATGAAAGGATATTATGAATTTTGTGTTTTTTACCAAAAGGTTGCCTCTATTAGTCTAGTTTGATCATAAGCCTGCCTTTGATCCCCAAACTTCGGTAATTCTATATTTCATGCATCAGATCTCCTGACTTTGTAAGTTCTATATTTTGCCAGCTCCAGATCATAGAATCCTAGAATCAGAGAATGGTTTGGGCTGGAAGGGACCTTAAAGATCACCCAGTGCCAACCCCACCTGTGGTGGCCATCTTTCTTGTATGTTCCCTTCTGGTACTGGAAGGCCACAATTAGGTCACCCTGAAGTTTCTCTTTTCCAAAAAGATGGAGACAAATCCTTCTTAACAAGGCAGCTGTTGACCTGTTCTGAAATACACATTACTTCGCAAGGGACATGCAAGTGTTGCAGCCCAGAAAATGACAGCTTATGCGACCACTTGAACTGTTTTAAGATTAACAGGTTCAGTTATCATTGCTTCAGTAAGTCTGAAATGTTTTACTTTTAAAGTTCCACTAGTTTTCCCAAAGATTAACTCAAGATTTCCTACTCAGACCCCTTCTAATATGTGCCTTATAGAATGGTTTGAGTTAGAAGGGACTTTCAAAGATCATCTAGTCCAACCCCCATGTCATGGACAAAGGCATGTTTCACTAGATCAGGATCTTCAAAGCCCCTTCATACATGACTTTGAACATTTCCAGTTTGGTTTCCCTTACTTCTTTGGTCGACATGTTCTAGTGTGCCACCAACCTCATAGTAAACAAAATTTTGTCCTTACGTTCAAACGAAATCTACATTCTGTCAGTTTAAAACCACTGTCCCTTGTTGCAGGGATCGTTGAGAGAGCCGAAGCTGCCGTACGGAAAGAAGTGTCTAATGCAGAATTGTTTCAATGGCTACAACAACTTGTTTTCCTTTTAGATGCTGGGCAACAGCCTTATTTTGTAATGTGTGTTCGGTCTCACACTACTTTGCCTGGTTTTATTGCAGAAGGAAATCACCAAGCAGACTTACTTATTTTACCTGTTCAAGTGTTGCCTTACCAGTTTGCCCAAGCAAAACTTAGCCATTCTTTTTTTCATCAGAATGCTGCCGCGCTGGCACGCACTTTTGATTTGACTAACTGCCAAGCCTCCAGCATTGTTGCTGTGTGCCCTGACTGCTAGAAGCACTCCTTTCCCTCCGTTGCGAGAAGCGTTAACACAAGAGGACTCGAAAGCCTTCAACTATGGCACATGGATGTCACTCATTTTTCAAAATTTACATGGCTCAAATACATACACTCCTCTATAGATACCTTTTCAGGTGCCTTATTTGCATCATGTCATGCAGGAGAAAAGGCAAGAGATGTTCGCAAGCATTTTGCACATGCCTTTGCAGTATTAAGTATTCCCCTACAAAGCAAAACTGATAATGGTCCAACATATACTTTCCAAAGTGTTGCAGGTTTCTTTGCCCTGTGAGGAGTAATGCATGTCACAGGGATTCCAAATTTTCCAACAGGCCAATCTATAATTAAAAGGGCCCATGCTTCACTTAAGCATCTTTTGCTACAACAGAAGGGGGGAATGGGGAATGCCACCCCAGCACAGCGATTACAAAAGACGTTGTATGTTTTTTATTTTCTAAATTGCTCATTAATGGATCCTAACCCTCCAATTGTAAGACACTTTGGCAATAACCCTCAATTAGAGGTCAAAGAAAAGGCCCCAGTACTCATTAAAGATCCAGAATCAGGTAAAGTCCTGGGACCATACCCCCTTGTCACATGGGGAAGAAGTTATGCTTGTGTTTCCACAGAAAACGGCCCCAAGTGAATCCCGTTAAAGAACATGAGGCCATTCTGAGAATCCTTAGGCATCTCTCTGTGGAGGCCAGTCAGCCCACACCCCCTTGGAGAAACAGGCCCTAAGCCCAAAAATTCTCCCTAAGTTAGGGAGACAGAAATGGCTTCTCCCAAGAGGCTTTGTTTTATTATGTTAATGTACCCCAGTTCTGCTTCCCCAGTTGGCCCGTTGGCCTCCCTGCCCCTTTGTACCTTATACGTCCCCGCCCTAGAAAGTTCTCTTTTCCCTGTTCTCCCATTGGCCCTCGCCCCTTGGCCACTCCCTCACCATTTCCCTATTGGTTCCCATACCCTCGCCCCGCCTCTGTACCACCCTCGCGCCCTCAGATCATTGGTCCCTGATGCTCTCTCCCCACCTTCACCAACCCCATATATAAACCTGGACCCTCCCAAGTTCTTGGTACTTCATCGCTGGACCCCTTCACGTGTGTGGCTGAAATAAACCTCTCCTGTGGAACTCCATATGAAGACCCTTCCCACTTCTTTGTCATCGACACATTTATTGGATTAAGAGCTGTTCAGTGTGTGCGTGAGTGTGTGTGTTCCTGTCTGCCCTCCAAAGCCACTTCCTCACGAAGACACTTCCGTAAGGTTGCGGCACCCACCATCTGCGCCCTGCCGCAACACCTCTCGTTTACCAGATCCTAGCCACCCTTGCCGTGGCCTTGCATTCTTGCCACAAACACCTAGAGCCACCGAGGCTTCCGCCACCGAGGCCTGAAAGACACCACAATGGTCGTTTACTGGACCCTTGCCAACCCACAGACCTAGAAACCTACAAACATCTGAGCGCCCAA
>VXBT01001360.1:9074-84286 GCA_013400235.1 Oriolus oriolus
CCCTCACCTTTATCAGCATTTAAGGGATGAGGGGGAAAACATGGAAATAACGTATGTTCTACCCTGTGTAAAATCTATAATTGACAAGAAAGGACTTTGCAGGGCAGCCACACACCTGCCCCAAAGCCTGCTGAAGTCCAGAAAAACTCTACCTTGCCTGCAGCAGTGCTCAGATTGGGCCTGAAGTTATGGGCAGTTCTGCCAGATGCCGCTGGTTGAAGCAGGAGCGGCCGATAACACGCGATGTGACTGATTTGAGGTGGTTACTCACCTAAACCCAGACTCACAGACCTGGCTCCATCTGAATTTCTTAACTACTCCCCCTGCAACAGTACACTGCCTTATCTAGGTAAGCTAGTTCACTCCTTCTGCTGTACCATTCAGCTTCCACCGTCTCGTTCCAGTGTCCGTATGGTGGTTTTAAGAAAGTTTGCATTTCATTATGCCTTTTTTTTTTCTTCAGTTTACAGGGCAAGTGTTTTTCTTTTGTGAGCATTTAATTGGTTTTAAACGTGATTTATTTGATCGTATTCCATCTTCAATAATACATGGATGAGGATGCAATTTTTCACCCTCTTTTATAAAGATATATTGTTATTCAATTATGCTGTTCTGTGGGATTTGCTCTGTTTTGTGCATTCATAGGGAGCTTGGTCATTTTTTCACTTTGCTTTCCTTCTTCCTATCTTCTTTTTATTATTATTTATATGGATTTTTTTTTCTTTTTAGAAAAAGAAATCTCATTCAAGATACTGGCAATAAATGAGAAAAGTAGGAGTGGAAGTGAGGAATGGGCAAGACAACCAACAAAAATCCTTTGGCAAAGCCTTTAAAAGCATACCATTGCTTCATGTTTATTCGCAAGAAGGGATACAGCCAATTTTGATATCAAAAAAAAAAAAGAGTATCTTAGACATTATTTAACTCCAAGTTTAGTCATTGACAGAGAAAGGAAAAAAAAGAAGTGAGTCAACCCGTAGGAACGCTGGCAGAAAATGCACCTAAAGGTCTCGCAGGAGACAAAGGTGCTAGAGTGGTGTTGGTTTCTACATTCTGCTAGGGATTTGAAAAAGTTACCAGGAAATTAAACAAACAAATAAATAAACAAGAAACACAAGCGTTGCCATTCCTTCTGAATTATTTTTAATGGCTAATACACCTCAGAGCTGCTCCGTTTAAATTGCTGCCTGTGCCTGCAGCTTCATTCAAAGGAAGGGCATTATCTGGTGGGTGAGGGCGGGCGGTGAGGATGCCTAGGTTCTAATCACAGCGTGGATAATTACTCACCAACACTCTCTGATGGAGTCACTTAAGCTCAGTGCCTTCAGGCCTGAACTGAAACCTGTTGAATCAATGGAAAGATTCCCATTGGCTCTAGTGAGCTATTGATCTTTCATTTTCCCAACTGCAATATTAGGCCAGCTGGAATTTATTTTTTTATTTTTTTATTCTTTTTTTTATGAGGGAGAAGGTAATGGCATAAATTTGACATTTACTTTTTTCTGTGTAAAGGTTTTGGTGTATCTCTGATGGTAAATGTATTACATCAGAGCCCCTTTCAGTGTAGATCCGGAAAACATGCTTTCAAAAGACACTCAGTGGGGGCATGGAAAATTAGCTTTGCTCATTTCATTTGTAAATGCATATTTGTCCCTGCTTTGCTAAGAAAGGGTCAATGGCAATTTTGCCAGTTCTCTTTGTGTGAGTAGGATTCAGCCTTTATAATTTCTGTGTCTACAGGAATGTCATAATTCACTGATTCAGGATCTTGATTTATATTTTTTTCCTTCTTTTAGTGAATCACATACATACTCTTCATTGTTATGGCAACTGAGGGAGCTGCAAAGCAAGGATTTGATGAAGGGCTGCATCCCACCTTTCTTCTTTAAGGGCCTGATCCAAATGTATTGTTTGCAACACAGTTTGGATCAAGCTGAAGGTATCTGCCTTCACCGGGTCAGTAAAAAGAGCAAGTTCCCTCTAGACAAGTGTACTCCTGCCCTCAGTACAGGCAGATGGAATTGGCAGTCGTCACCCATTTGCCGAGCACCGACCCAACACTCTCTGAAGTCAATAGTTAGACTCTGACCCAGACTCACAAACAACAGACAGACACTCTGTGAATCCTTAAACAGGGATGTGAATATCCCTGACTTTAGGCAAAGCAAGGTAGTCCAGAAGGGAGTTTTCACTGCTGACACCCAAGGTGTAGGTTGTGAGGGATAAACAACATCCCAGTGTCCTTAGTTATCCAGCCACAAAAAATTTAATTTAGTGATATTTTCATCAGAGAAGAGGGTTTCAGGTGATCTCCTACATAAAAGATCTGACAAACAAATGAATCAGGCTTCTTGGTTTGGTTTTTTTTTAAATTATTTCAGTTGTAGCTTTAGTTCGTTCATCAATAGCAATGTACGCAGGATTCTTTTGTTTGTTTGAGGTCTTTTTTGGTGTTCCCATCTCATCTCTGCTCATGTCTTTTATGAAATAAATGAAGGAGCTGGAGTGTGCATGCAGTTATGTGTGTGTGTAGAGTCGATTATCTAACCCCTAGTCTATTTGAAATCATCACAGTGCACTCAAGTCAATGATATTCTGTCAAAGGTGGAGAGGAAGCGTGCGTGCAATATGAGTGCGTGAACGCGATGCTGTTTGATTGCCTGAAATCCAACTAAGTCTCGGTTTCAAAGGCCTGGGGGCAGCAGAGAAAGTATTTGTTTGTTTAATTATTTATATATTTACTCAGCTTTACTGACAGTGTTTGCAGATGGGGAAAAAAAAAAAATTGAAGGAGGAATGTTGGGTTCTTGTTTGGAGGGGAACGTGTGTTGTATTAACCTCAATCTGTTCTCCCATATAATGGCTGCTTTGTGCTGTTAAATGATCATTTGTTACTGACCGGCTCATTGAAAAAGGCCAGAAAGGTGCTGGTAGAATTAGATTTCACGAGTTTATTCATAAAAGAGTTGCACAATAGGTGTGTCATTCCCCTGTCTTTTCCTCTGCACCGATCCAGGGACAGGACTTGTGGCAGCAGCTTCTTAATTCAAGAAGAAACAGCTGAGCCACCAGCAAACCAGATGACCACGCTGTGACAAAAGATACAGGTCTGACTGCCGGGCGAGCAGCTCACTTCCCCAGCTCGGGCCTCTATCCTTAGCCTCTGCCTTTGCTCATCAAGTAAGGCACCCGGGCTTTCACTGTCTGGGCTTGCATCCAACGCCAGCTCTTCATCCTGGCTTCCCAGCCTTCTTTGCCTGGTTGCAGGTACAGGTGTGGGTGTGTGGACCACAGGCTTAGATCCACTCTGGGATCAGGTCCTTTCCCCAGGTGCCGCTCCAGGCTCGCTGCCCGTTCCCACTTGTCAGCTTACCGTGTTCACGAGTTGTTTATTTTCCATAGCCGAGCTACAGATCAGTTTCCCCAGCTCTTACCATTGCTGTTCACACTCCTTTTCCCTCGGTTCAGCTCCGCACCGACATTCTGCCCTCGCGCTGTCCCTTGCAGAAAACACTTCACCGGTTCATGTTGCAAGTCACCACTTGGATTCTCTCAGACCATGCTAGCTGTCTCTCCTCTCCTTTCTCATCTCCTTCCCTAGCAAGTTTTGGGAAATGGAAGCCATGATGTCCGTATTTTCAGAAAGCAAAACAGACATGGCTAGTAGCAGAAAGACCCACACTCACAAAGTATGCACAAACATAGACACACAGACAGAGGCATTTCTGTACATAAACTACTGAGAGAGCAGACAGAAAAAGTTGTTTGGTTTATTTTTTCCTTTTGAGATTCAAAGCTCAATGTCTTCTTTTGAATATTAAAAAAATAAAAACAGAAATAATGCAGTGAGCCTGTAATTTCACCAAGGCAATTGCACCTTTTAATTTTTTAACTTTTCTTGTTTCATTAAATCAGCAGCTGGCTTCTCACACCTGAACAAAGATCCGCATACGTTTCCCTTTGAATTCTTAAAATTGTGATCTTACTCTTAATCATCCCTGGCAGTCCATTCTGGGACTACACTTCAGCTTCTTGCAAAAATATTTTTCCCTGCTGTTTTGAAACATAACTACCCTTCACTTCCAGAACCCCTCTTTAGCAATCCCAAATTAATGCAAGAAGGTAAAATAAGCATTTGATGTGGTGTTGCATCAGAGTCTTCTTCATTAAGAGGTAGGTAGGAAGGGATTAGGAGCCTATTTCCAGCCCAGTCCTCTTACTAACCTTCTGTATCCTACCTGATCCCATTCCTAGACCTTGTTCTTCCTTAGTTTGCTATGTGTAAAGAGGAATTTATGATATCCAGCTTTGCAAAGAGCTTTGTGTGTATTTAAGGCAGAAGTCATGCTGTAGCTTTAGCGGTGATGGTCTAAGGTTATAAATGAGACCACATTTGTAAGGAGAGGTAATATCTTTTATTAGTCCAGCTGATATAGCTGGGAAAAAAAAGACAGACTTCCTTGTGTGCCTGAGAGCTTGTCTATTTTTTTTCCAATTGTATCACTTGGTCTAATAAAAGATATTACCTCTCCCAGCAAGGCTTGTGTCATTTGAGGTGTAAAGCATGTAGGCTGGTAATTTAGGCCTGTTTTTTGTCTGTTGAGGGATTAGACTTTTCCTCACCTAGGTGGACGGGGAAAAAGCACCCCAGTTTGGTGTCCCTGTCTCTCACTTTCTGTGATCAGCGGTAGTGGCCATCTCACAGGCATTGAGAGGTGCAGAGAAACTCTGACAGCCCCTGTTTTCTGATCCTGGAGATGTCCTTTGTTTTTTACTGCTCTGCTCCTTTCCAAAGCACCACATGCCCTCTCCTCACCCCTGTGACTGTGATTTATTTATAAAATTGCTGCGTGTATGTGTGTGTGCGTATGTGTGTGGGCAACCACACAAACATCCCTAAGCTGCCGAGCAAGCTGATGAGCATTTTCAAATGTATTTAGCAAGTAATAATGCAAACCACAGGCAAAAAGTACAACAAGGAGAACAGGTAAAATGTTTGAGCCACGGAAGACTTTGGAAGGAAGGTTTTTTCCCACAGCTGTGAATAAATTGCAGCCGCCTCCATGGCTGGGAGAAGCATTTTGGTGGGGTTTTTTTTTTGTTTGCTTGTTTGTTTGATTTCATAAAGTATTGCTGAAAATACTGAGCAGCAGAAAAGAATCCAGAAGCAGATAGCAGGTTTTCAGACACAGCAAAATCTGACTCGTACGCATAAGGCAGCACTAGTCAGAGGACAGCTATTACTTATGCTTGGCTTTACTACCAGGGAAAGCTCCGGATCATCTATTCAGATCAGGACATTCAGCTATGCCAAAGGTTTAATCAAATATTAAACATGGTCAGTAAAATTAAACCAACTAGACATGCAGGAGTTCTGCTCCTTTTCAAGCAAGCACTCTGAGAGAGGAAAGTTTTCTCCTGTCTCTCTCTGATGGAGACCTTTTGCAGCTGGAGGGATTATTTTTTCAGACAGGGATCCAAATGGGTGTATGTCTGGATAAATAGATGTGCATGTGGCTCTTGGAATGCATGTTTCTTACCCTGTCAAGTAGAGACTGAGTTGATTTTTTCCCCGCAAGTTCATATCTTTTTCACTCAGATCATTTCCTGCATGCTGTTAACTGTTCACCCCATTCATTTCTCTGTCCATCTGTCCCTCTCCAAACACAATATTTTCTCTCTCACGCTCCCTCTCATCATCTCTTCAACAGAGTTAGAAAGGTACGTGCATGTAGATAAGTGTATGTGCGTATTTGCAAACCTTTTCAGGTAAATGTGCATATCTGGCTGCTTATTGATAAATAATACACTTACAAAGCCACATCTGCCTACTTCTTCTGTACATTTGGGCTGTATTTACACCCCCCAGCTCTTATTTATTCTGACCGAGGACAGTCAAAGGTAGAACATTTTGCAGGGAGTTATGGTTTACAATGTTACCTCTCCCTTCTATTATTCATTCTCTCTGATTTTTATCTAATCTCTCTTTGATTGTCCTGGTGCAGCTTAAGAGACAAAGTGAATTTTTATTACATCATCAATATAATCTCCAGCTAATCAGCATCTGTGTGCATTACCATGCCCCCTTTGGCTTTTCATCTCTGTCCATAAATAATAAGAATAAGGGCCGGTTTTTTGTGTGCGTGCGTGTGTTTGTGTGTTGGTATCAGGAAGAGAGTCACAGCTGCACTTTTTCATTTCAGCCAGCTTGTTTTAGCAACATTGGACCCAGCTTTCTGCAGATTGTCTTGACTATTGCCCAGATTAATTTCCTGGTGCCTAATGCTTAAATCATGGAAACAATTAAAGTGGATGAATCCATACACGTCTTCTCGCAGCAACTGAACTTTCCTGTTAATTGTACACACATTTCCATGGCATTGCAGGCAACATGCCCAGAGCCAGTGGAGTGTGAGGTAGTCAGCGTATCCCCCTACATGGGCATTTAACCTCTAAATTTTTAGTGCACTCTTGCCACTCTTTCTTGGGCAGGAGGATAGTACATCGCATGTCTTCGAATAGGAAGCTCAAAGACCAAATTTTTGGCTTTTGATTGCTGATATTTTTCCACAGCTTGCTGTGTAGCTCTTAGCCTGCCACTCAGGTCCGCAAATTTTGCAGAGTTGAGCTCCCATACATTTTCTTCCCCTCCCTTTCCAGCTCTGGAAGAACAATGAGAATAATACCTCCCCATAAAGTAAGACTTTTGCCGTACTTTGAAATTCTCATCCTCTGTACAGATGCATTGTGAATTTTAAACAGAATCACTCTGCTTTCTCTTTAAAATACCCTGCTTTGGCAGAGCGTGGCAGTGGCAGTGCCTCTCTGTTAAGCAGGCAGATTTCAGATTGCCTTCCCAGTGGCTTAGGGTGCTACTCGCATCCGATGCATAAACTGTAACACTTCTGTCCCGTTCTGAAGTGCCAGGATCAGTCTTTTCCAAGTTGTCCAAGACTCATCACAAACACCGTGCAAGGGTTCGATTAGATATGACAAAATCTTCAATTAAAAAAGGCACATACATTTATGGAAAAATTTTAGACTGATATACTGAACAGCAGCGAACCCTTTGGGAAAGAGTGTGGCTCTCTTCCAGATGTAATGTAGTTATGGTATAGAGCTGTCCATCCAGCAAAGTGTGCGCTTAATTCACATTGTGGAAAGCCTCCCAGAACGCAATAGGTTCTTAAAGTTGAGCAGGTGCTTAAATGCTTTGCTGGATCTGTGGAAATCTGTAGTTCAGATGAAATAATTAAGCGTAGGGGTGTTACAGAAGCCAAGTGAAAAGCATAATTCTGTGACTCAGAAATAACACTCCTTCATAGCTGTGACAGAACAGTGAAATAATGAAAGAAACACAGTGTACCTTGAATACCTTGCAGGGTGGATCAGGCTGAGACCACCTCTATATTTCAAAATATTTCCTGTCTGAATTCTTTCTTCATGGACCGATTCTGATTAGATTTGGCTTGGGAATGGCATTTGCTTTGAGCAAACAGAAAAACAGAATATTTTCAGTTCTCATTTTCTGTTTTCTTTTTTTATAGCAAATCCTTTTCCCTGGCCCCGCCAGTTCCACTCCCTGTTTTGACAAACCAGCTCATTTATCAGATGGGAAAAGAGGATGGGGGGAATAGGAATATTTTTGGTTGCTTCTGTTTTGCATGATATAATCCCCCTCTCCACTTAGCACCTCCGTAAATAGGAGCTCCAATCTGAAACTGGTCACAGTTTATCAAACTCAGGATGAGACCAGATTGGGTCCTGAGTCTCTGTCAACCATGTAATAAAGAAAACAGAGCTTTACACTTCAGACAAATAAATCTGACAATTCATGTAATGTCTTCTGATTTTTCTGGATCCTTTATTCTTTTCTATTTTTTCCTTTTTTTTTTTAATTTTGAATGTTTATTTGCATGTGTACTACTAGGTTTCTCTTTATTGTTTCACTATTTATTTATGCTCTCTTGCACCTTTTTACACCCTTTCTTGCCCAGCTTCCCCGAACTCAGTGGCTAAATCCCTTGGGCAGGTATGAAACCATGAGAATTCCTGGATAAAAATCTACCTTGGAGGATGAAGAGCATCCCCCATTTGGAACTGGAAGTCACGAAAAACAACACATCACTTATCTGAATTTGCTGTTCATCCAAGCACTGTTTATGGAGATTTACAGTTCCTTGCCTGAGCAAAGAGCTCTATTGCATGGTGTCTGCTGGAGGATTTTAGGTGGCGGTATTAGCTGTGGTATTAAAAAATGCATCGGAAGGCACGGGGTGGGAGATTAGTTGGATAGAAGGACCCATGAATGAAGGGTTAATTACATTCAAAGAGGCCATCATATGGAGCAGAAGAGGCAATGGGTTTCTTTTCTTCAAAATTTACTAAATAGCTGGAAACACGGTTTAATGAATTTTAATGGGATCTCTCTGAATCCTATGCATATTGCATCTGCTGACTGTAGGAAGTCAAAGTATTGTTGAAAGGGAGGGTATTGCCCTACTTTAGGTTTCACAGTTCTGTATTTAAAAAAAAAAAAAAAATTCTGCAACAAGCACTTTATTCAATATATATTTTTCTCCTTATTTAATTCCCACCCCCCCCTCCATTACAAGTGGAAAAGACTTTCAGAATCTGTGAGCCCTCAATACCATAGATTATTCTACTGTTATGTAACACGTGCTTTACATTTATTGAGCCATCTTGTGCTGTCAAGATAAAGGAGGCCTTACTATTTTCCTTGCTTATGAACCGTCGATGAAGACATGGTGATGAATTCTCCTCTTGGTTATATCCATGTAAATCTAGAGGAACTGACTCCTGTGAATTTCTTCTGGGATTACTGTGATATAAATGGCACTGATATTTGGCCCAGTCTGGTGGGAGAAAGAAAGAAGGGAAAGAGTCAGAGTTCTCTTTCTCCCTTCCAAGTGTGTTTGGGCTGGGCTGGGATCTCACTGCACAATCCAGCAGGGGCAGCAGAAAAACCAATCTGTTTGACTTCGATGCAACACAAACCTGATACCCACTCACACTTTAGAGAGAGCAGGTTTAAAGGAAGCTTTTTTATAAGGGAAACCAAGGCAAGGCATGCAGTGAGTTTGTCTCAGAGCAGCTGTGTGGATCCAGCACGTATTTTTTACGTCTGTCTTCGCTGTGTTGAGGTTTCCCATTGCCTTGGTAACTTGAATTTTCTCTGTCGCTCTTTCTCAAAATGCCAGGCACCCTCTCAGACAGCTGATAGGATAAGGCTGCCCTATTTTTTATTAACCTGGGGCCCAGTTCTCCTTTGGGGTGCAGAGAGAATTGCTGAGACCCTCAGAAAAGAAGCTTTCAGGTTCCCTCGAAGCCAGCAGGAACTGACAGGGCTTGACATCTTGCAGGATTGTGTTTAGGTCTGTGGAAGGAGAAAACGGCACTGTTTTAACTGCAGCAGCATGATCAGGATGACAAAACTTCTCTGTTAGAGACATTGTAGTACGGACATAGAAATGATTGCACTTGCATATAAGTACACAGGCATACAAACAAATATAAAAAATGTGAAAGGAAAGTAAAACCAGGCTGGCATTAGGCATTTTCAAACCAATATGACTGTGGCCACTCTACTGGGATAATATCTTCTGTGACCACTTGGTGTTACACTGGCTCTGCAGATCCAGAGGATGTCCCAGCACAGGAACCAGGGCTTCCTAAGAGCAGAGAAAACCTTAGATCTGGATTTGGAGTGAGACTTTCCAGACTGAGAACAGCAGGAGGAATTTGCACCTAGGTTTTTCTAAAGAAGAAAGACAGGTATTTAAACACTCTTCTGCAGGACTCCAGACAGCACATCTTCCCATTATGGTGTTGGTGTTGCTTTTCCGCCTTGTCTCCCATCCCTCCCTCATGTGTTTCAGATCTCTCTCTGCTTACAGGCAGGCAATGTGATGCCTGCTTTAATGGCACAGATAAGTTAGCCATGCAACTCGGAGCGCCAGCCCTAAACCACCTATCCTCCTCTCTTTGATCTGGAATCAAAACAAAAGACGCCGGCATCAAAATGATCCTTTGCCAGGTAACGGTTACTTTGTGCGCGCTGCCTTAATTCAGCTGCAAGGAGCTCTCATCTCTTTGTATCGAGCCCAGATCTGTGCTCGTCTTAATACTTTATCAATGTGCCAGCAAGCTGCTTCTATCGTGGATACAGCTGTGCAGAAGCTGCCAGCGTTTTTAAGTAAAGCATTAAACAATACTTCGGGAGACAGCAAATTGTAATTTCCTCACCCCTCCTCCAATTCTTCCCTCTTCCCCTCCCTCGCCAAGCCCAAATGATGAAGCCTTTATTTTTATGTCAGCTTCGTNCCAATGGGACACATTCTCTCTCTAAGGGGTGGAGAAGAAAGGCACAGGAGTCCTTCTGAGGAGCTGCAGACTAAATGAACCTCATGAGCAAGCTGGCTGTTTCAATGGCTCATTCCCGCTTCATTCCAGGTGAGCTTCTGGAGTGAACCCAGCAAAGCCACCCACCACACCCAGGTCCTTCCACAGGCACAGCCTGTGTTTCACAGCCCTTTCTAGACTTTTAACACACGGTGTTGTTGAGAGTTGAGAGTTAGGAGACATAGTTGTTTTGGTTTTTTTCCTAGCTCAGCTGTTGGTTTGCTCTGTAGACGCTGAGCAAGTAATTTCTAGAGTAAAATTAAAACTGTCTGTCACTTTTTTTAGTGCCTACTTGTTTTGTATGCTTGTTATGTACATGCTTTGGGGAAGGGGGGTCCCTAGCACAATTGGTGTTTCAAGCTGGACACTGTAAATTCGAGACTGATTTAAAAATCTCAAGATAATTAACTTGTTGGCATTGCCTTTCTGATTCTTGCTTTACAAAACTGGATAAATAAAATTTCCCCATAAAGAACTTCGAGATTTTCCAAAAAGTTAGCAATTGACAGTCACTTGAATTATCAGGGATCAGACCTTGTTGGACTTGCACATACTGTGTAAACAGATATTTCCTAACAGGAATACTTTGCCAGATTCTTGCTTAAGGGAATCCAGCTTGTTTTGGTGCATAATAATCAAGCCACCCCAATTTCTTTTTTTTTTTTTTTTCCCTCTTCTCCAGAGAGGGGCAGTTCTGAGGCACCAGTACCTGAGAACAAAGTTTACTCCCCATATGCCGCCTTCGGCACTGACTCTCCTAATAAGTCAGGTCGAATTTGATACAGGCAGGACCAAGGTCAGGCTCGCTTGACTCCGGCTGTCTCTTCCACACACCAGATACAATGCTGCCACTTTGTGGTTCCTTCCTATCTGTTCTGCTGCACACACTCACCCAGCGCTCTCATCCTGCCAGAGAGCATCCCAGCTTTCTCTCCAGGGAGGACTAGTGATGCTCCAACTCTCACACTGCCTGGCCAGCGATGCCATCCAGCCCCACTGGCCTCCGCAACAGCCTGAGACCAAAAAAAAAAAAGACCCCTCTGACAGTGGTCATCTATTACAAGCACCTTGTGCACTCCCGTAGCTTGCCTACTGTGGCAGCTAGAGCTTCTAGGTAAGACCCTCTGAGTTGGAAAGGGAGGGTGTAGGG
The DNA here is from genome assembly GCA_013400235.1 of Oriolus oriolus. NCBI lineage: Eukaryota > Metazoa > Chordata > Aves > Passeriformes > Corvidae > Oriolus > Oriolus oriolus. Next base: position 20,647 of record VXBT01001360.1, read on the forward strand.
ATGCCCAAACTTCATTTCTCGGACAGACACCACCTGTTTTACCGTCCTCTCCAGATCCTTACAGAGGTGAGTGATGATTTTGGTGCAAGAAAAATGTACTTAGGCCACTCTTTTCCTAAACATCTTTTCTCTTTATTGTGTGTCGAGTTCTTGATCCTCTTTATTTTTTTATCCATTGCTTTTTTCTTATTTCCTTCCTTCCTTTGAGGAAAAGAAGAACACATACACACAAAAACACAGCAGGACAGGAAATTAAACCTTTGCACAAAGATTATTTGGTAAGATGCTGTCTTTTCACTCATTTGTTTTGCACTGATTATTTTTTATAGGGAAGAAAGGAAAGAGTGAGAGCAAAAAGATGTGACAAGGAGGATAACTAAGTAGAGGAAGGAAAGTCCTTTAATTTGTTCGGAGAGCTCAGACGTTGCCTGTTGCTTTTTCCCTATACACATGAGAAAACCAAAAGAGCTTTAAACCCACTAGCAACACTCACATGAATGAAATGCCAGGTGGAACGGCTCCCATTTTCCTGGATATGATAAGGATAATGGCTTCCTCTGGCGAGATCCTCCCCACATCATCCTGGTTAAGCAAGTCTTAGCTGTATTGCAACACCACTGGGCATTCCAAGGCTCATTTTAATTTAGCAAATGAATCTATTGCTTTGTACCAAAAGGTTGTTTCAAAATAAGGCCATAGTAGTTCCTTTAAATCTCGCTTGCTCTTTTAGGAGCATATGAACACTACAGCCAGGAAGCACTAGATATCTCTGGCTCCCTTTTCACCCTCAGTGCTCCACAGACAGCATGGTTTGCCTCCATGCAGTGAATCCTCAGAGAAGATCTGCCCTTGGAGATACCGAAATCCAAAGAGCAGGAGGGAACTGCTACAATTTCAGGAATTTGCACTTCAAAAAAATTGAGTTTTATCAAGGATAGTTGCTATTTTTGAGGAAGATGTGCCCCAGACAGGAAGATTCCAGTGTTCATTCATGGAAGTGTCTTACACTTCCTGGAAGCATGTTCAAATGAGTCCCAGCAAACCGCAACGTTCAGCCACAGGCTGGGAATTTCCCCACACCTCCTGGGCAGGGCAGAGCAGCCCAAGGGAACGAGCACAGAGAAAACTCTCCTGCCCCATCTGTCCCTGGTGGCTATTATCAAAGGATACACCTGCAGTCCTCGTGCTGTGCAAACACTGCCACACACACACCTGACGGTGTATCTGCCACAAGGTTCAAACTGTTTCTTATCCACACACCCCACAAACCCAGAAAACACTGTGTTCTCTGTGGTTGCTTCGTTCTCTGTTCCTATCGGCACGAAGGGCCCGCGCTGCTTGCTCTTACTGGGGGAGAGGGACAGCTTTAGGGTGCAGAGTGCTGTTGTTAGGGGAACAAACCTGGTGAGGAACAGATGGAGGTGGCATAAAGGAGTGGTTGAGTAGCCAGAGGAGTGGAACGGTGACTCACATCCCAGGAGACCTTTTTAAAATTGGGATACTTGTAAATCTGACCAAAACTAGAGATACCAGGACAACATTTATGGGGGTGTTCAGCTGTTTCAAGACCGAAGTGCTTATTTATGCATCCTTTGTCTCGGGCAAAATTCTGTGACTCAGTTTCCTGGACTGCAAAGTAAGCAAGGTAATCACCCCCTAACTGGGAGGGCAGGGTGCAAAGCCTAGTTCACACCTGTAAAATAATTGAGATGTTTTGAGGAAGGGTCACTAGAAGGGCTGAATAGTTGAAAAAGCCACAGGAGATCAATGCTCAGCAAAATACATGGTGCTTGCTGATAATTTTTGAAGCACAAGAGAACATAACAAATAGACTGTAATATTAAAGTCCTTAGATCTTTTTCTTTCAGGTTAGCTCTCAGTATGTGTTGGGCGTTTGGGTTGGTTTTTTTTAGCAATTGTGATCACATTTGTATTACACTTTTTCAGCAACGGTTGAGATAAAGAGTGCACTGTGCTAGACGCTGCACAGGCATTTACAGACCTGCCATATTCCAAACGGACACAAACAAGCACACATCCAGCAGGAGAAAAGGAGCACCAGATCATGATCACATATGTTTGGTTCCTAACCCTGAGTTGCACTGAGATTAAGACTCAGATCCTTAAAGGCACTTAGAGCCCAAGTCCCATTGAAATCAATGGGTGTTAGATACCTAAATAGCTTTATGGATCTGAGCATAAATAACTTATCCAAGGGCAGAGCAGCAATCTACAACTGGGTTGGGAATTAAACACAGATTATACAAGTCCCAGTCTGATTTCTTAATCACAAAATCATCTTTCCTCTCCATATTTCATGCAATAAATCCCCAGCTTTCACATCACAACATGGATACACAATGTCCACACCATCAAATAACTGGAAACCTGCACTGACAAAAATATTTTTCCTCAAACCAAGCCCAGCTACAGACACACACCACTATACTTCTTCTGTGCTTGGGGCTGGCTTCTGCTCTTCTTTACACCATAGAAACTTCCATGGTCTTCAGAGTTTCCTCCCTAGGTTTACACCCAGGTGACAGAGAGCAGAATCCAACACCAGCACTACAAGTTCAAACATTTTTCACCCGGCTCTAGGGAGGGGATGGATTAGACAAACTGAACTTTCTGAAAAGATCAATATGGAACATCTCTTTCAATTACTCTCCAAGGCACTAAGCCTGTGAATTCAGTTATGATGCATTTATAAATCTTTCCAGGAGGGGCTGTCTGACATTCTCCTCTTCCACCTTTACTCCCCGCAAATAATTCCCTATCGCCTGGGATGGGCTGGCAGAGCAGTGTTACTCAGGAAAGGATCAGACTTGAGTTTCTCAGAACCAGGACAGGTGGTTCTGGTTCAGAACATTTTCATCTCCCTTACTTAGACACTAAAATTCACATAATTAGAGGGGCAGCTACAGAACAACAGGAGGGGCCAGGTCCAAACCTTCCGAAAGCCACTGCAAAGTTACTGGGACCAGAAGATGTTGCACAAGCTGAATGTGTGTGTTGCACTCTCCAAAGAGCTCACAGCCCTGATGGATTACTAGTGTGGATGTAGTTATATAGGGGAATGGGGTGGGGGAGCCCTTATGCCGATACAGTTCCTTTGATTCACAGAACAGGTTTAAAGCCTACCCAAAAAATTATGCTGAAGGTGTTGATTTAAGTTCAGTCATCTCCTACCAGCCTGCTGGCTCTGATACTGCAGGGTTGAAGTGAGGATTTGGAGCACGCAGGGAGAGTTTTCTAGAGGACCATGAGTCACTACACCACAGCTATGCTTTTCTGTGCATTTACCTGCCAGGACGACAGGAAACCTGCCAGTTAAAAGAGAGTCAGGGTCACTTGAGATGCAATCTGTGTCCCTAATTCTCTCTCTCCAAAAACCCTTGCTTAAGATCAGGCTGTCTGAAGTTTTATTTTGTGTTCTGTCTTGGTGTCTGGTTAGGACTTTCTCTAGAGGCATTAGCTGAAAGGCAGTAACAGGCTCGGGCAGCCGGGGCTGCAACTGTTTAATACGTATAAGCTATTTAGACGTTGCTTCAACAAGGCTGCAGGATTAATGCATATTAATTCCCATCTTTCAAATCCAGCTGCAGACCAGGCCTAAAGGCACCACTGCTGGCCAAAGTGTCTCCACTCCTGTGTGGGTGTTTCTTTCTTAAAGGTTGCAGTGAGACAGCTTTTGGGGTGCACACAGGACGAGCCTGTGTCTCCTCTTACGGTGTAATAAAATCCACGTGATGGTGTATAGAGAGGAAAGAGATGCAGGGCAGTTCAGCCTCCCCTCTGCATTAAATGCACCCTCCTGCTGCATGTGTCATGGGCATGAGTCTGTCACCTCTGCTGGGGCTGAGAGCCCCACTGCTGGGTGCTGCTCAGATGGGGGACAAAGAGAGCCTCCACTCTCAAGGTGCTGGGATACCAGTCAGGGGACAGGAGACAGCAGATGGATACTGGCAGACAGGGGAAGTGTGAGCTGGTGCTGAGATGTTTTTCAGCAATGTGGCTGGCAGCCATCCCACCCACCCTGCAGTTTTGGGTTCCCAGGCAAGAGCCAGGGGTGAGAAGGGGCTCGGCAGCAGCTGAGGGGGTTTTGGTCTTGGCTACTTCACCCAGCAAATATGACAGCCATCCTGGGATGTCTCCCACCACATCCCTTCTTGCCCTTCCAGCTCCTTACCCCAGCTTGAGAAATGTCAGGAGGGAGGTGTGTCCTTGGGTCTTGCCTGCTCTGACAGCAGTACTGGGGTGAATCCTGGCCCAAAAGGGTCTCCTTTGCTGTTCTGTCTTCACATAGCTGAGACCTCTGCAGCCCTTCACCCCTGCTTTTAAGGAATCAGGAGCTGCAGATGCGGGCAGGGAATAAGGGGGAGCCGGCAGTGTGTGAGAAAGGCTGCAAGTATGTCTGGGTAAAGTGTTCTCCTCCATTTCTTCCCTTTGAGATGACCAAACCCTCAGCAGCTGCAAGGGTCGATCTCTTGATTTTTCACCCACTGGGGAGGGTGAGTCTTGTGAGGATAGCCAGAAGGGACATGTAGGCACCAGGGTGACATCTTTTGCCCACCAAGCCTGTGGAAGCCGTGGCAGTCCAGAAGATGCCCTCACTGACGCCGGGTGGGAATAACACTGCGGGGCAGCAGCAGGAAAAGCGCTTCAGGAGCAGCTGCAGATTACGGCGAGTAAAACTGTCCATAACCTGATCCCAACTGCAGGATCAGGCTGCAGGGAGGTTGAAAAGGACCTGCCATCCTCGGTGACAGCATTCGGTGTAAGTGCCAGCCTTATTTTAACCCTGTTGATGCTGTTAATGAGAGGATGTAAAGGCACCAAGGAAAATTTGCATGCAGTGACTGCGCAAGGATTGAATCTTTTGGAGTGAAATTTCTAGTGTGAGACAGTCTTGGTAGATGTTATGAAGAATTAATATTTATAGACCATCTTAGCTGGGAATTTCTACACAGAGGTACATTTGCATTCTTGGAAAAGAACTTTTTATGAACTTTTTTTTTCTTTATCACTAAATAGAAATAACTCGATATACAGCACATAATTTGAAAGGGTGATTACTGTCACACTTACAGATAATTGAGCAAAGTGCATATAATAGATATATTTTTACATTGTAGTGGTTACATTACCTAGAAAAAACAGAGACATGCACATGACTACATTAAAGATTTAGGGCTCTATCCTGCACCATTTAAGTCAATGGGAGTTTCTCACTGATTTTAATTGAAGTTAGATAGAGGTTTATAAGCTGAGGTAATGCAGCTGCTAAGGAATAAATATTGACACTAGTGGGTCAATATATTGGTGTCTTTTAAGTGCTAAAACTGTACTTTGAGATACCTATTTCAATTTCTTTTTTTTTTTTTTTCTTTTTGCATATTCATTGTAGCTGCAGTGCAGCCATCCTGCTGCTAAAGAGCAGGACATGGTGGGTACCAGTATTCATTGTGTAGTAGTGACACCTTCAGGTTACTACCAAAACCAGTCCCCTCTGTGCAAGGCACTGCACACACACGTGTGGAGAAAGAAATCTTTAGTGAGAGATTTGGTGACTTGACCAAGGACATAGGGCACATTAGTGACGGAGGTTGAAGTGAAAGCCAGGGACTGCAGCTCCAGGGAGAAATCAGAACTGCACACACTTAATCAAGTCTTGCTTGGGAGGTTTGGGATATATTTCACTAGTGGGGATAAAAAAACAATTAAAAAAAGAAGGAAAAAGAAGTTTAGGTTAAGCTCAAAAGTTAATTTGTTATTTTCCTATTGAAAAAAAAACCCTCAGATATTTTATTTTTTAACACATCTGTGTTGGGACATCTTTTATACTTGTCATAAAATATAATAAAAAGACCAGGTCACACCCATTTAAGAAAAAAAAATTATTTCCACAGATAAACTCTTTCTTTTAGGTAATTAAAAAAAATGTTTTGAATTTATCCTTTTTATGTCCTGCTTGAAACAACTTGCCAAATTTCCTCCAAATCTGCGAACAGAATTCCTTCTTGCTAAGCTATTTTTCCTCTACAAATATCAGCTGACAAAAAAAACTGTGCAAGTCTAGTCATCAAGCTAACAGTCTGCTCTCAGTCTCTCCAAACTAAGAAAACAGTATACAAAATAGGAAAGAAATTAGGAAAGAGCCAAAGAGACCAGAACAAAAGCAAAAAGGATTTATTCTCTTAAAGCATCAGCCTGGAGTACGGGGATATTACTCCAAGACGCACGAGAACCACTAGAAACAGCCACCTCCATATGAACAGAGAGAGTGCTGTACTCTGCCTCCATCTAATACGTGAGATTTATAAGTGCTTCAGCTCCCCAGAGGCACTCAGGCATATTGCTATATATAGGACTGTTCCCAGATTACAGAATGCCTTCCCTTGACTGTAGCATTTTCAGTCCACAGGGATTTTTTTGCTTCTTTTTATTTTCTTTTAAAACCAGCTCACTCCAATCTGCTTCCCTTTGTTTGCTCCGCCACCAGTGTTAATCATTGCATGGAAATGGGTTCAATGTCCGGCTCAAAAGCAATCCTAGGCAAATATAGATAAACAGCCTCTCCCAGGAAGCGACAATATTTGTGCGGCACATAATGTGGACAATAGATTTGTTTTCTGAACGAGTTAGCTGGAAAATCAGTTAGAGCTCTGCCTCACATTGAGCTGTGCCTCCACTGAGGCCAGGGCTGGGGGCTGTGGATGCTGTGGTCAGGCCTGGTGGAGGTCCACAGGGTAGCCAGAACCACCCGTGGGTTGGGGCATGCTGCCTGCATCTCATACACACCAGACCCATGGAGGATGTGATTCTGCCTCTGCTCAAACTCAGGCTTTTTAGCTCAGGAAGTCTTTGCTTTAATTTGAAGCATTCACAGGGACAGCAACCTTCACCCTCACAGGAACAGTGAAGAGGGGAATTGGACAGTGACAGCTGCTGTTCTCATACAGGATGTGATTTTACATGGTTTTCGGGAAGACATGGACAGACCCTGCAAGGGTGCTGAGTTCCCTCTGTGCAGAGCTGGTTTCTCTTTCTCTTTGACCTATGGGGAAATTATTCTCTTTGCCCTCCTTCACTCTGAAACTGGTGTGTGATTTCATACATCTCTGCTTCTGCAATCACTGGCCCCTCCTCCATTTCTTATCCTTTTTTTTTTGTGCTTTCCTTCCCTGTCATTATTTTTGTCCAACAGCTATTTGTTCAGTAATCTCCCCCAAGAGATTAGCACACTAATAGGCAGTCAACAAAACAAGAAAGAAAGAAAGACACAGTACTTAAAGGATGAATACTTGGGAGAGAGCATCAGTCTTTTGATGTCCTGATTCCAGTCGGGTTTATTTGCTATATATATGTCTATAATAACTATACATCTTCGTACAGCTGTCCTACTGCTGAAATGGAGATTTCTGACTGCCTGGCAAACCTTATGCCTCTCCTTCACTTGCAGAGAGGAGGAAAACGATGGCATTCCCCGTACCCAAAGGGGTACCCTGGCACAGAGCAACTCACGTATTTAGGGCAGCAGGACGGCTTAGCAGCACAGTCAGTCCAGCCGCCACACACGATTCCCTGCCCTCTGTAGCAGCAGCCCATGTCCTGAAAACATCTCCATGCCTTTCACTTTAACCCCATGGTTGTTCCTGTTCCCATTTGAGGAGTCCATGCCTCCTGATGGAGCAGCACCAGGGTTCCATCTCCAAACGCAGATGCTGGATTTCCCTCACCCATGGCTGGCTAAAAGAATATCACCCGATCTTTAGTGACCCTACTATGCCGAGCAGATAACAGCCAGGCATCTAATACAGACACAGAAAAAGGCAGGGGCACTCAGGAGGGAAAAGATGGCTGCAACTGCGTCACATTCTGCAGCACGGTCTGACAAAATCTGCAAGTACACTCTTCAAAGAAAGTTTGGTTTTTCAGGCATGCTCCATCTTTAGTGGTTGCTCTTGCTTTGTTTTTCCTCAGACAAATTCTTCTTTTAAACTGGCAGTGAAGACTTACTTAGGACTGCATTAGGGGCTCTTGAAAACACCCTGGAAATTGATACCACACACTTGGGCGATTTTATTTTTTTTAACAGATTGGTAGGCATTCTTTTAATTTCCCCCTTGTGATTTTATACAGAACACTTTTTCAGGCAGATCTTTTTGCACCCCTCCAAAGCAGTCAATGAAACCATTTGCATGCATACAATTAAGCACAAGGGAGGGGGGAAAAGCAGGAAAAAGCTACAGCTACAACAGCCTAATAATTTCATCTGAAAAAATCCTCCAGACAGCTAATATTCTAAAGCAACAAGTCCTTTTGAGCACAATTAAAAAAATTCTTGCATTCCTCTAACAATCATTTTACATACCAACTAATCTGGGAACATATTAAAGATAATAATTTTAAAGCTAGAGTAATATCATACATTCTGCCCCCAGTTTGTCCCTGATCCTGCACAGTTGAAGATGGTAGGAGCTTTATTATTGACTTTGTTGAGCATATGATGAGGCAGATGATGGGGTGCAGCCTCCCTCAAGTCAAATGGACTGCACAGGTGCAGCAGAATTNGGGAGTGACAGTGTAAGCAGTTGGATCAGCAGGAATAAACCTCAAATCTTCAGGGTAATAATATAGGTATCTCAGGTATCCAGCAATCCTAGGCCTCGCCCCAAAAGATCAGAGCAACACGGTTATACCCTGTGATTCCCAGTGCACACAGAAGAGGGAGTTACTATTAGAGTTCGGAAGGCCACGAAGTTGTTACTTTTGATTTCAAAGAAAACAAATTGAAGTTTTAAGGTTAATAGGGCTTTATTTTCAGCTCTGATGCATTCAGGAAAATGGAAGAGATCATCCAAAATTATAATGCTGGACTGAAAATCTCTAGACAAAACACATTCAATCATTTTAGCTCAAAACAGTGCATTCTGAGGTCCATAACTGTTGTTTTGCAGTATTTCAATCTATAAGATTCATATTTTCTCAGTTAACACACAGGCTGAAAAATGTACATTAAAAAAAAAAAGTTGAGATTCTCATATATTCTCACACGTTCTGGAGCTGGTTGTGAGGAAGCAGAGCAAAGCACACCAGACTTGGAGGAACTAGAAGAGAGAGCAAAACCAAAAAAAGAATAGGAATGTTTTTCTTTAAGTATGCACATGGTGCATTTAGTTGTTTTCAGGGTCAGATCTCAAAATTATCCTTTAAATTTTGCTTAGCTTGCTATTCATTCCCATTCATCTTCTCCTGAAGTCCAGTGAACACGGGTATCAGATTTCTAAACAAAGTTGATACCTTTCAGGGTTGCTTAGAAAACCTTTTCAGCATTAAGGATATAATGGGAAAAAGAAGTAAAAAGAAAAGAAAGACATTGCTTTCTTGAGAATGTAAGTTCAGCCTCCCTGACTCAAACATATGGAGCACACAACACCATTCTGCCACCAGCAGGGACCATAAACACAAGCCCAGAGAAAACAAAGAACAGGGCAAGTGTGTGCAACACCTCCCTCAGACATTCTCCCAGGCTCTCACCATTTTCAGCCCAAGGGATTTCCAAAGCCTGATGCTGCTCACTTCTTTTGGTAGTGAACCATGATGACCTCTTTCATCACCATGCAGCTCCAACCCACAACTCTTGAGGGCCTTGCACCATAGGTGCATGATATATTCCATCCATATCTGTGCATCTGGTCAGCAGAGAGGAGAACAGTTAATTCAGAGGGCACAATAAAACCTTGAGCAGAGTCTTCTGGAAGTACCCAAGAGGAAATACCAGTCCAAAGACCTGCCTGGAGCAGACAAGGTTTGCCTTTTAGGACTGGCATTTTAGGAATATATACCACTAATATAAGAAAAAGAGCGATCACATAATTCCTTGGAGAAGCAGTATGTCTGGAACCAGATCAAATGTCTGCAATAAAAGCTGAATACATGTAAAATTCACTCCCATTTAATGTTTCACTCCAAGCTTCAGGGTCAGCTAGATTAGAATTAAAGTTCATACAATCTTTCAGATGAGCCTGAAGTTTGAGAGAAACAGGAAGGACTTCTGTTTTTGCAGCATTAACCTGTAGATGAAACACCGGTGAGCCTTTCATTTGGAACCAGCTATCAGTGCTCAAAAAAACTTGAAAAAGTGTGACATGAGAGAAGAGAAAAGGGTATATTTTGTTCATATTTTTATCATGCCTTTACAACATTTCCCAAATGAAAGGCTGGGGTATTAAAAGTGGTGACCAAATTTACCAGCACTTCTCTAATAAGACCTTTAGACCATACAACATCCTACAATGAAAAATTAATTTCTATCATCACCTTACAGAAAATGCTGGTTTAAAAGTTTAATTCCCACTTTGTGCCTTTGAACAACATAATAGCATCCCCTTACTTTCTGTGTTTTCTGGCCCAGGCCAACATCAAAATCAGCAGTACAAAATTAAGGAGTGCTTTGGATTTCTATTCAAACCACTCTGTATTCCAAACCCAAGTCTCAGCCTCTCCTCATCCCAGGTATACATTTGCATCCTTTAAATGATCTTGTTTATTCTCAGTGTTGGAATACAGTTATCTGAATATTAATTATGGTTTTAGTGAAGTTCATCGGTTGAGTGCAGGAATTGAGAATTCTTCCTTCGGTTGCAGCCACCTGCTTAGATTTCTGTGTTTATCTGCTTCACTGAGTTTAAATCAGTTTCTGTAAGTGAAAGTCTGTTGCTTTGAGCAGATGTTAATGCTCAGAAATAGTGTACAGTCTGCCATTAGCATATGTAGCATAACGCTAATAAATAGAGGCATGTACCACCCTTGAAGGTGATTCTGATTTCAATAGAGAAATCTTTCCCCCCCATCCTGCCAGCCCCTTTCCTTAGGGAAGCCTCCTGCATATACAGCTGTTAAAAGTGAGGGATCTTCCTCCCACCCCTGGAAAGACCTTAGCAAATGGTCCATTCTGTTTATGCTACATTTGGATGATTAATGATATTGTATAGTGTAACTAAATTGTACTGCTATTATCATCAGGTCACTGCTGACAATTAGATATATCATCTCTGGGGTTCATATACAGATAACAATTTTAACTATGTGGATAAGTAAAGGTTTGATGGTGTCCTAATGTTAATGTAAATATTACCACATATTGGAAATCAGTAATGCACCGCATAGGGGGATCGCGTTACACAGCGGCGGCCGTCGGGTAGCTGGAGCTGGGGAGATGGTTGCAGCAGTGGTTTTCTCCTTTATCCTCCTTGTTGATTTTTTCCCCTATCCCAAGGATTTGGAACAATCCATCTGTAAAACATGACAACTGTTTAGGCTCTAAAGGACCCAGCAGCTTTCAAGCAAAGCTGTAATCAAACTGATTTGGGATGTCTTGGGTTTTGGGAGGGGGGAAGTTCAGCTACCTCGGTGCTCTCCTGGCTCCCTGCTCAATGCAGGGCTTAGAGTTCCAGTACTAAAGCAGAGCCACTGGAAGAAAAGTTGTTGTTTGGGCATGGCCAGCTTAGCCACGAGAATGAGAAAATCTGAGAAAATCAGGTCCTGAAAGTATCTTCATGTTTTGTCTCGAGAACAGATCAGTGCTCCTAATCCTGACAGCTGCAAGTAACTGTTTGAGAGAGAGGTCGTATTAAGTCAAGATGAAAAATTTGAGAAAGGACTTATTGCAGAAATGCAACATTACAGCTCCTGGCTAAAGCTGAAAGTATATTGGAAAGGTTTGGAGGAGCAAGAATTCAAATTGAGCAAAGCGTCTGCCCCTTTTACTGTTCATCCATCAATAACTGGCACATGTCATGTTAGGGCACAGACTAGAAATTAATTTTCTCGCTAATATTAAGAAACTTTATTGCACCAACCCTTATCTTCATAAATCCTGATATATACCAAGAGCAAAGAACACGGAAGTCACTGCAATAATATCAGCAGAAAACTGGAGCATGATAAAAATCAGCTTTACAGGCCTTGCATTTCCATGAGTTTAATTCCCATTTCATAGGGAGGAAAACATAGCAATCTGCACTCAAAAAGAGAAGAGAATCACTGGATCAGAGCCCCCAACTGATTTATACTCACAATTTCCTTCTGAGATAGCAGCAGCGGATGTGAAAAGCAAAGACTACCAATAATGCTGTTCTCCTCCCGGCATGAGAAGGGAAAGATTTTCCTAAACTCAAGAAATTACTAGAGTCAGATTCCTTGGACAGTGGTTATTTTTAAGTGGTTTGAGCTACCCACTTCCATCATTTCAGGTGGGTGATATATCCCATTTTCCACAGAGGAAGGCATTAAAAAGGAGAAAGTTTTTGCACAGAAATAAAGCTGCAAGCTGAGCTTACTCTTCAGCAATTATTGCACACCTTGTCTGCTAATTAAATAATGGGGTTTAAATTAAAATATAAAATAAAAGCAAAATACAAAACCAGAGAAGAAACAATTAAAAATGCAAGACAATGGTTGTTCGTCTTCTTAGAGAGCTGAGTTTATGCTGTAGGAGCATATCTCTTGTTGGTAATTTTTTACAGATACTCAGAAATTGACAAAACAAACAAACAAAAAAAAAAAAAACCCAAAGCAGATCCCAGTGTACCCAGGGTTGTGCAACAGAGAAAGAGAGATGGTGGCAAGTGGATATTAGCTCCCTACTAATCAACAGATCAGAGCATCATTTCACTTGACATCCTGCACTTCTTGGGCAAGGGATTCATCTTGAAAACAGTGTTTGGGTCTCTGGGCAGACGTACCCAAATTCTGTGGGTCTCTGAGCAAAAAAAGCAAACTGCTCCCTCTGCTCTAAGCACACCTCTGCTGTAAAATCAGTCCTCTCAACAATTTAAGAGAGAGAAAATAAGGAATGAATGGTATCAATTCATTTTTATTCCATTGATGTTCCCTTGCCCACTCTTTGCACTTATTGATCTGCAGCTAAGGGAGAAGGCCAGAAACAGTAAAAGATAAAGGTAAGCCCAAAAAGTGCTGCTGTTCTAGAAGCAGGAGGGCAGAGGAGAGACAAGGAAGAAGAGCAGCAAGAGAAAGGGAGAACAGAGAAAGGAAGAGAGAATTAGAGACAGAGCAAACAAAATTAAGTTTCATCTGACTTATTGGATGTACAGTTGGAAAGCAAAAGGCAGAGAGAGGAAGGGCAGGGGGAGAGAACATGAACTGCAGCAAGTTCTGTCCTGAGGCTCCATGCAATGGTTTTGTCAGAGAGTCTCTGAGGCTGGTGCCACTTCTCATGATGTGTAGCTTTAATGAAACAAGGAGGGGGGCAGGCAGGAGGGAAGGGAAAAAGAAAAAGTGAGTGAGACTCTCTGTCTCTTGCTCGGTCTCTGTTTCAGAGACCTATTGGCCATAACTCTTGGAGGGCAAATAACAAGCGTTCCCCATCCAAATGTAAGCACATTGGCACTTAATCCTATTTTATAAAGGTTATAGTTTTACATAAATCACTCGCTCTAAATGCACTTTAGTCATCCTCTTCATGTTAAGTTTCCCTTTAAGCCTAACTAGGCAAGGAGGATTTCTCCCACTGGCCCTCTGGACATGACGCCACCAAGATTGAACTATGCTCTCCATCTTTAATATCCCTGGAGGGATTCATCTGTAATGATGTCAGGGGCTAAGCATATTCCCTTGCCAGGGCGGGGGAATTAAATCTGTCCTTCCCCTGTCTCACTCTGGTCCAGCGCAGCTAAAAACAAGTTGTTTGGAGAGCAGAGAAAACTGGTGACGTTTCACTTTTGATGTCTTGCTCTCCATGCAGGTTCCCTAATGTCTACTAAAGGGTGAGCTTAGCAGCCTTTTCTTCAGTGATTTCACTATCAGTCATCCCATTAATGAAGTTTATAACAGTCACTGAGACCTCTCCTCTCTATTATATCCTGTTGAATTTGCCCGGTGATTTTCAGGGTTACACTGGAAGGACAGACTGAAAGACAGAGACAGCCCTAGGTAGGCAGATGGCATAGAGCTTGAAAAAAACCACATTTCACTAAGAAATCAGCTTAAAAGTACCACTGACATAATTGCTGCCAGTCATCTTTTACGTGTTCTCACACAGATGCATCCCTGATGAGGAAGGCACACTGCAGCTCCTGCACATTTTCCTAATGAGTTCTGTGTTTGTTTCATAGCAGGGTACACAGGCTGTTGAATCATCCAGGAAACTTCATGAGCCTGGACCAAGTTATGTACAATGATTTTAGCAACCTCAGGGCAGAAGTACACTACTCCAGCTGCTGCCTTTACTTTTTTAGTAAAAAGTTAGTTAGTCCTGCAGAATGAATTGTCCTGCCACAGACACGGAGCTTCATCTGGCCAAAAGAGAACATGAGTTATTTCAGCTAGCATAGTTAAGCCATCTCTGTAGTCTCTCATTAAGACATCTTTAATTTAAATCTCTCCTCTCTACCCAGATACCCATTTTCATAGCAATTCTTCCAGTTCAGTCACTCAGATTTTTTGACTTAGTCAAGTTTTCCGAGGTTTAATAGATTTTCAGAAAACATTGGAGTGGAGTGGGGGAGAGTCAGAGACAGTAACAGCACCATCAGTAGCCTTGTCTTCTGAAAACTATTCTAAAAATACACCCTCTTTCCAAGGAGAGAAGGTAGGTAAGTAACATTAGCTAGCAGCAAGGATGCCCCTCATGCTGTCTTGATCCCTCTCCACAGATGAGTTTCTGGTAACCTGCAAGGATACCCTGAATTTCTTGTGAGCAATCCAGACACCTTTTTCAGTTTTCCACTAGCACAGACTTTACCTAGCCTTTGTGTTTAAGAAATGATTCATGAGGTCCAGGTTTAAATGAGTGTCCCTGTCTAGCATTAGAAAAGAAGCTGATGCAACACGAAGCAGCTCTTTTGTTCTTTCTGGCCTTACATCAGGCAAGAGACAGTTTATGTGACTTCCAGTCAACCGATGCAAAACCACGAGTCATTGAACTAAATTCCCAGTGTCTGATTCAGAACACGAGTGTAAATAGATGACGCTCCACTGAAATCATTGTTGTTTAACTCTCCCCACCAACTCTTTGACTCTTCACAGCAACTCTGATTCTAGCTCCAAATTAACATTAACAGCACATAATCCGTCTTAACAGAAAACTAAGGACAGATAGGAGATGAAAAGCTTGAACTCCTCTGCAGAGAGCAATCTCACACCTATGAAATCCTTAAGCCCTCTATGTCAGCCTCAGCTCAAATGACTGTATAAGCCTAAACAGGAATGAATTTCACCCACAAACAACATGAAGAAAAATTCTACTTGCCAGTCAGTGACGATTCATGCATTAGCAAATTCACGGGAAGTTCAAAGCTGCCTAGTTCTGTCACCAGCTTTGCACAGTTGGGAGAAACTCCATTTCCTTGCAATAGTAATGACATTCTACTACAAGAGTAAGAATAAATTTGTTTTCTATCAGACAACCAATAGAAATAATTCATAAGTTTGCCTTATGCAATATGGTTGCGTTTGGAAAGCTCAGCTGCAATCAGTGCCCCACAGTGCAAGGTGCTGTTCATTCTTTAACAAAAACACAAGCCAAAAGAAACAGAAGAGAGGAAGTCATACACTCAAGGCCGTGCAGCAACTCAGCAGCCAAGGGAAAAAATGAACTTAAGTTTTTTGACCACCAGCCCAGTGTTCCTTATGCTGCACCATTCTCTGTGCCATCAGTGAGGTCAGAGTGAGTTTTGTATTTACGCACTTTACACCATCATCATGCAAGAGCCCCTCACAGACTATATCCTTATTTTGCCCCTAGAAGGTAAAAGCTGCTTCTGTTCCCAGTTACATAAGAAAAATTGAGAGATAGGAAAAAGTAGAGCTACAGCCATAAATAAGCAAATAAATAAATAAACAAACATGTCTAGACCATAATTTGTGGTGCTTATGTCCCAACCTCAAAGGCCCTGCTCAGTTTCTACTCAACCTCAAAAGCACCTATTCCATCAGCATAAATACTCTTTCTCTAACGAATCCATATCTTGGAATGGGGCCCAGATCTGAGGTCTCCTCTGAGTCGCATAAATGCCCTTACCAGAGCATCATTTTCTCAAATCTCTGGTCCAGAATTAAGACACAAGAAGCAGCAAAACATTTTTATCTCCTCCTATTGCAGCATCCAAAGCACCACCTTAATTCTTTTCGGTGCACAGTTTGTTTTGGGAACAGTAGTAGCTGTCACATCAAATCACTGCCGTGTACTTGGTGGAGCACTCACCCACCTGCACTGGTTCAGAGAGCCACCTCCAGCACCAGCATCCCCCGGCTGTGCTCAGCACACCCAGATCAGCTGCCTGAGATCCCCAACCAAAACCCCTCTCTCTCCACACAAATGTACACGACAAATGTTTATCTGAAATGTTTAGGGCACTGGGTTTTCTGAGGATTTGCTGTTAAAATCTCCTTGGCACTAAAAACCAGGCTAGGTCATGGAAACACAAAGCTTCTAGTTTCTCTAACAGTTGACAGAAAAAAAAAACAACATTGCTTTTTTGCAGAGAAAAACAGGCTGGGGCCAAGGACAAAGAATCAAGTTGCTGTTTTCTCAGACATTGATTTGAACCTGCCTTACACTTAAAGCAAAACAGAAAGACAATAAATCCTAAGAAAGAATCAGCAAAAAACCCACAAGATATCAAAACTCACGGAGTTCTATAGTAAATCTAAACTGCTCACATTAAAGTCTTCCTGCTGAAACATCCTAGGAGGACTTTTCTCCTCAAGGGGATGCCAGAGTCACCAAGGTTAGCTTATCCCCCTCCTGCAAACATCTTTGGAAAGTATCACAGCTGGAAGGCTGACGTAGATTTGAGACAGACACACACGCTGGACTGCTCATGCAAGAGACCCCACGCAGTTACAGTGACAGTCACACCTGCTCCAGCTTTGCAAATGCAAGTCCCAGACTGCATCTGAACCACGTGGAATTGCTTCCATTTTCTGCCCCCCTCCCCGTTTGGCTGCACAGAGCCACAAGGCAGGGCAGAGCAGCGCATATGCTGTTCCGAAAACAAAGCAACAGAAACACAATGTCATCAGTGGAAAGCAGGAGATTCTTCAGCACTGCTGAAAGGTGAGTGACAAGAGAGTCATCTTCTTTTTTTGAAAGCACCAAAACAACACTGGTTCTCTCAGCTGCCACCACAGCAACCTGTGAACAGGGAATATCAATTTTATGCAGTCACAGAATAAACACCAGGTTTAGAAGACACTGTCCACGTGCTGTCACAGCTATTTCATGTCTGTGCTCCATAACACTAAACACCTTCATAGGCCTTTCCATTACATAATTCCTCTAGTGCAGGTGTACCCAAACTCTTGAGTCAATGCCCTTCTTTTTGCTTTCTTTTTGCTTTCTTGCCTTTTTTTTCTTTTCTTTTCTTTTCTTTTCTTTTCTTTTTTTTTTTCCTCTTCCTGTTTTTCACTCCCTTGGCACCCCCACTTCATTTCTGGGAAAGTATCAGACATGCAGTTGATGTCAGCACTTTCTGCTGTTTCCCCTTAAGCTCACCAAATTAGTTCCTGAAAATTGCTCTTCTTCCTATTAGGATTATCTAGAAAAGGTGCAACAATACAGGATTAAAACAAAAAGGGGTTCTTTCGCATACTTTGGAGAAGGGATACATTTTTTTTTTGCTCAGAGAAGAAGATGGACTTTGGCAGGCTCCTCTGCAAAGCTCTGCTCCTGTTCCTGACAGCTCTCCAGGCTGAAGTGATTTCACATGGAGGCAGGAGCTCCTTGTAAGATCAGACCTGGTTCTCACTCACTGCATTTGTCATGCAGGTTCCCAGCTGGTACAAACTCACATTACTTTGCCAAAGTCAATAAAGTGAGAGCTCGAGTGTTGGCTGTAAAGCCATTTTCTTTTTTCTTTAACTTTTTCCTTTTTAGAGCTATTCTGTGTGAATTAATGGTCCATCCACAGCGAGGGTGACATAGAGTTCCATCTAAAACATTTACATGGCAGACTTGTTGAAATCACTTTGAAGGAACATACATGACTCTGGTTTTGAATTGCACTCTTTAGTCACTAAAAACGAAATACTTCCTGGTTTCTTCATTTATGAACACAAGTTCATGTGCTGCCCACCTAGAACGTGGTAGTCTAATGCTTTTCCTTCAGGAAGAATAGGAATGGAACTTGGTGAGTCAGAGCTATAGGGTAGTAACCCCCTAACTGCTAAGGAATGTATTAGCTCTGAAATTCAGTTTCAACAGGAGCAAACACCACATCAGAGAAGTTAGCAACTGGGAAAAGTATTTGCTATTCTACAGGCAGTTGTATGTAAAAAAGCTTAGCTCCTGAGCTATCTCCTTCCTGTCCACAACCCTTTGACTCTCTCTACATGAGAAGTTAGGAGAGGTTTTAATAAAACTGTACCAAAAGAGTTTTTGCAGCAAGTCCTCCTTATAAGCTTAACTGACTTGTTTGCCCTTTGAGCTTTTCTTAGTTTTGTCACTACTGAAGTATCTATTTGTTTTTCCTGGTGGGAATTATGAAAGCCCAATTAGGAAAAAACCAAACTGAGAAAAACCAGAAGAAACCTCAAAACCGTTCCATTCATTTATTTTATTAAAAATAATAGCAATAATAGCAAATGCTCCTGAGAACACTTAAAATTAGTCTTTACAATACTTATTAATTGTTTATATTTAATTTCCCCTGAAGACACTTGGAAAAGCAATTTACTCAAAAAGCAGGAGGACACGAGTTCAGGACTGCACCAGAAATATCACGCAATAACATCTAAACAAGTCCCAGTGCCCTCTCTTTTTATCATTTGTATCAAGTTGTATCTTGTCAAGGTTTCCCCTCTATGATAGCACTTTCTAGCCTACCTTTTGGAGGGATGACTTCTTAACACAAGGCGTAGAAGCATTGCAAAGGCCCTAAAGAGTCTATTTTGCAGTAGGTAGTAGACTGCTAAATCTCTTTGTTTCAGATTGGGAGTATCCTTATTTCTTGTTTGTGAGCTTTCAGTTGGACTGTGTGCTCTGAAACAAAGCCAGTTATGCCTTCCCCACCACTTAAAGTCTAGTATTTATGTTTTTCTTTCCTAGCTGATTTTTGTCCTGAAAATTGTTCCAACCTGCCCCCCTAAAAAAATCATCTCTAAGCAGACTTCAAACATGAAGGGCTTTTTTTGTTTTGTTTTCTGAAAGCTATGGATAGACCTGCTCTTGCACAGCTCCTTGGAAGTAATTCTCATTAATACAATATGTTAAATCCCAGTCTTGAGAAGACTTTGATGTGTAGGCTTAGGAGATGCTCAGGATGGGATCTGTCCATTAAGAAGGGCTTGCTTGGGACAATGAGTTTGTGCATTAGGGCCTAGAGCTGTTAGTTTAAACACAAGTAATAAGATGAGGCTATTCCTGGATGTAAGGCTATATATAGCACCACCTTTGCCGGCTTATGCTCTTGCCTGTGCAACTGTCTTACTCCTAAATCCCTATGCCACATTCCTGCACAGTTCTGGGACGCTGTTTTATCCCTCCAGGATGTTAATAAGCCTCACTGGCAAGGAAGAGAGCATTAGTCTTTGATGGGTAGGTAGATTAAATATGCACGCATAATAGTAAATATTTATTTAGGTACCTGAGCTATTCTGATTAATGGCTGCATTTTTCTTTTAAACGATTTGAGTACTTTTTAATGGCAATTAATTAGTATTTATGGCATGATTATTTAATTTATTTCACTCTTCTGCTGCTAGTACTGTCAGGGAAGCTGGAAACTCCAGGTTTTTACAGTTTTTCAGGTTGGTAAATATTAGAGTTTGCTTCTGTCTTCTGTGTGCCTGGGGATGCACAAACCAGCATGTCTCTGCTCTATTTCCTGGCACTTATTTACCAGCAGCAGAACTACCATCCAGGGAAATAGGACTCTGATCCTGCAAGCACTTCATGAAGTTTTTTAACTTTAAGTACACAAATAAACTTGTTGTGGTCAGCAGTGGCACAAGGATTACATGCATAAGTTTCCAGAATTGGGACCTCTAGGTCTCTCTAGTGACCTGCTTAGCTTGCAGTAATAACGGAGCAGCTCTCAAAGGACTGGGCACAGATAGCTGGTGCCATAATCTGGCTTTGCAGGTCCGATGTAAGTAGTGACAATATGATTTATTTTTGGCCCTGATTGTTGAAGTGTAAGGAAAATAAATGAGGGTTTCAAGAAAAACAGCGCAAAACCCCTTCTGTATCAGGGGTGTCCACTGCAGGAGCTATGAGCAAAGAGGGCATAGCAATATGTATCTCCTTTCTTTGGGCTGTCAGGTGGGCTGTGAGGACTGCAGGTGTCCATCTCTCGTTCTTGCCATCATTGTACAGGGACCCTGTCTCGACTGAACCTGAGAAGAATCTCTGGTGTTAACCTCACAAAAAAACTGCTGACTTCAAAAAGACATTATGATTTCCTCTTTGGGTGAAGTCCTAGAAGTTGTATGGGCTTTGCTGTTGGTTTCTTAAGCAGTTTGAGCTCTCCCTCGGCTTGATGAATGCTTTGGAAGTTGGATTTTTTTTTTTGCTGAGGCATGTGGGTTTGTAAACGAGACCAATACTGTATTAAGTCAAAACTTTGGAGTGCCCATTTCTATTCCAGATTTTCCTGAGACAGGTCAGAGATGTAGGGCTCTGAGCTGATCTGGGTACAGAAACTGCTGGCAGCCTTGAGAAAACCTCATCTCCCTACAAAGCGTAAGGAGAGGATCAGCACCTTGCCTGGATCAGGCAGAGCTGGAGGCTACCAACAGGGGATGAGTTGATGGGAGAGGTCCTAATGAAGCAGAGGGTGAGACAATAGGTGCCAAGGGATAAATCTTGCACAGACGGTTCTCTTATTCGCTCATCCCCTGCACTCTCCTCCCTCGACAGCCCTGAGTCAAGGCAAAGCAAACAGATGGGGAAAAATACAATTAGTTGCAGAGCCACCAGAAATCCAAACAATATTCCATCACAGGTTCTAGGCCAGCACACTAATTTATCGAGTGCGCGGTGCTATTGGAAGTGGCCCGGTGTGCTAACTCGGCAATAGATCATGATAAAAAATGTAAGTGATCCGTTATCGCCAGGTTAATGCGCTTTACTATGCAGTTCTGCTAGCTCGACAGAAACATCATTACATAATGATAATGATGCTCTGCAAACAGAAGCTGGAGGAGGGGGAGGAGGGAACGAGACTTCAGGCTCCAGGATTTTGCAGAAATTCCTGGGCAAAAAGGGCTGCATTTCCAATTCATTTAAAAATAAATATAGGAAACTGAAGTGACTCAAGTCTCAAAAAGCAAAGATGTTAAGGAATCATTAGTTCAAAGTAATGAATGCTTTTTTTTTTACAGTTCATCTGCCTGATTAGGAGTGTTGATAACCATGAAATTCACCAGATATTTGCTATTGTTTCATTTCTCAAGAGCTGACAGGGCTGTTCAGATCTGGATGCACTTTGCTGATAATGTGGATGAATCAAAAAACTGTCTTCCCACCTGGCACTTGGGCTTTTGCAAGCTTGAAAGAGAGACTGGAGGGAGGATGCAGGAGGGAGGGAGGGAGAGGAAGTGCAAGAGACACTCAGTGCCTGGGACATGGATGCAGAGAGAGTGGGACAAGTGGGAGAGGCTGAGCTGGGCAGGGTAATAGAAATTGAGAGAAAGGCAAAAATAAAGCACAGCAGCGTGGTACTGGCAGAGTGTGTGTGAAGTGAGGTGAGGGAGTACACACAGGCAGTGCCTTGGATGATGAGTCCCCTGAGAGTGAGCAGAAATACATGTGTGATGGAAAGAGAGCACTCTGCCTGCTCTGAAGGCATGACGTAGTGAGTGACACGAGTGATACTCGTGACACAGCCATGATTCCAGGGCATGGGAGTGTGAGAAATCACTGCATGAACAGGGACCAAGAGGGAAATTCTCCTGCCTTTGATGCCTCATTGGGTCCTGGGTGCAGGACAGAGACCTGGTCTCTCACAGGCTGCACTGCTTTACTCCCATCTTGCTCTGCATCTTCTGGGTGTGACAGGTTTCTCTCTGGTGCTGTGGAAAGCTCTTGCAGTTGGTGTGCTTGCCTGGGTATTTTTAGCAGGTGCTTTGCATTATAAATCCTGCTGGCTTTAACATTGCTGGGTAGACTTGGTATAATTTACCTTTGGTTTAGCAAGAAATAGGAGCTGACTCAGGGATTAAGGTGTGTCAAGTCAACACAAATAAAAAATAATGCAGGGGAGGATTAGTCAGAGATGAATGCAACACGGGAGCTGAGTGTTAATTGTGGGAACAGTGCAGGGAAAGAAGAAATAAAACCTCCTTTATTTACCCCCTAGTTCTCTACAGACACAGCCAGTCTTGGGGTCAGTATTGACAACACATCCTGTTGACATGACTCTCTGTAGTTTGCAGAGGTTGCATCCCTTCCTGTGGAACTTGTTGTCTCTATACCCCAGTTTCTGGAGTTGGATCTCTCAGAGTAGGAAGTTCCTGCTTGGCCTCCTACACAGCAGGCAGGGTGGCAGCCCTCAGCCACATCTCGTGGCTTGCAGCTGCTGTGTGATGTGGCTGTGAGCAGAGGCTGGCTGCTGACAGGATGAATTGGGAGATGCCTGATTTGACACAGATTTCATTCTCTGGCAGAAGGATTTCCCCTGCAGGCTCCAAGCGACTTAGCCGTACTGAGAAGTGGAAGTTTCTGAAGCATTAAAACTCTTCATGCAAACCTGTTGTGGGAGGGAGGATGCTGTTGAGTAAAGCTAGTTGCTATTAAATACGGGGTCCTGTGACTTTGGTGAAAGGTGAGGGGTGACTTGGCAACATTGAAAAGTCCGTGGAAAAAGGGGCTGATCTTCACTGGCCACTCCCTACTGCTTTTTTGAAAATAAAAGACCCTGAAGGTCTCAGCAACTGAAAAAATTATAAAACTTCTGTCTTCCCTGAGGGTCAGGGGTCCTACTCTGTTCAAACTGCTGGGATTCATGCTTTTGCCATATGGCAATGGCTCAGCGTTGAGTCCTTCAATGAGTGTAGGATAAACTACCTTCCATTACTATTCTCATTCAGCACAACTGTCCATACACACACATGGACTCTATGGGGAAGCCTCTGTCACAGACTTCTGGCTTATTTGTTGCCCTGCTCATATGGCACATTTCATGGCCAGCATCAGGCTGTGACCAGAAGACAAAAGAAGTAAAAGTGGCTCAGTGTTCTTTGATCTTTTTGTTCCTGTTCTACCTGTGCCCTGCCCTTGCCAGAAATAAATGGTTATAACAGACCTTGAAACAATAAATTTCATAGCCTTGGGTTGGTTTCTCATGAATTATTGTCCTCATTGAAAATCTCCATATATTTCCTTTCAATTCTTTTTCTACAAGAATATGCAAGGACTAATTTGAAAGGAGATGATGAGATATGTTGCATGTGTACATGGACATGTACACATTCTCTAAAGATAGTGTAGAATTTTTGATTAGTTGTTTAGATTAGTTATGATTCAAATTTCCAATCAAAATTAGATGGGCTTTTTGCTAGTCGCAGCAATTTCACAATACCAACCCCTCTTTCCCCAGTGCTCCTGACACTGTTGTCTGGCAGCAGCCTCTGATAAGGATTGATCGGCGGTAGGAGAAAGCTGAGGGCTCCAAAATGCATAAAAGTCAGCACAGGACAGTTGGTTTGGATCTTTTCACTGCCAGTGTTGTGGCCCAGGAGTGACATCGCCCCACACTGCATGTGCAGAGTCCCACCCAGCAACAGGCTGGAAACTCAAATCTTGCTGCCAGCCTTCTGAACTTCTGTGCACACAGAAGCATGAGGTGCATGTACCGGTGAAATGATGGAGTGGGCATCCGTGGGTTGGGAACTGTGTGAATACTGGGCTTGAACAGGCAGGGTACTGCTCCAAAATACTGCATTCATCAGGTCTGGGCTTCTAAATCCTGTGTGGGAGTGGGGGTGGCACTGTAGAGGTCTGAGGTAGACTCACAGGGTTAAGGACAGCTGGCATCCTGTCTATTAAGGCATTAAATCCTTCTCCTGGGCTGAATACAACCCTCCTGTGTTGAATCATCACCTCTCTCGTAGTATCTGTGAGCCTAAGGGAAGACATTGCTAAGATTCCTTAAGAGAGTACATTCTTTAAATTCATTTTCTGTAAGGAGTGCAGAGAAAGAGTGGAAATACTTGAAATTTTTCCCCACCATGGTGTCATGAAGAGGAGACAGGAAGGAGGGGTAATGCTGCTGCCAATGGAATATGAAGCCCCTATCATTGTACTTGAAGACCAAACCAATGAAAATCTCAGTCATACAAAATGCTTTATATCTGATCTTTCACTGTAAATGTCATATAAAGAAAGGATCTCTCTGATATTTCAAGGAGCAGCAAAGTCTGTGATGACATGCTGGTATCAAGATTTGCATATTTATTATAGATAAGCTGTCAAAATGTATGTTGTCAATTTCACCTTATACTCAGAATTTAATGATGCACATAAAGGACAGAAAATCTTTAATATTAATATTAATATGATTTTAGATTATAAGACTTCATTGTGGATATCAATCACCTAACCCTTAAGGACATGCCACTCAAGTTGATAGAGTTTATAGAAAATTAATGTGATCCATTCTGTGTGATCTATTGCAGAGTGGGGGGCTCAGGGGGTGGTACGGGGAGCAGGCAGGGGGGTTGG
Organism: Oriolus oriolus; assembly: GCA_013400235.1. Lineage (NCBI taxonomy): Eukaryota > Metazoa > Chordata > Aves > Passeriformes > Corvidae > Oriolus > Oriolus oriolus. The sequence continues at coordinate 45,338 of VXBT01001360.1, forward strand.
CCATCCTGAGTTTGCATTACTTTCTTGGGTATGCACAGCCCTTTGAGTAGATTAACTCTGCCTGACCTGGGACTCGATTGCTGTCTTTCATGTAGCTGTCGAGGAGCTGTGCAACCTGTAACCTGAGGGAGAGCTTGCAGCTCTGCTGATGGCCCCGTGTTGGGTCAGTGCCTGCATAAGGAGGTTGTATTTCATCAGCAAGAGGTGCTCTTGGAGAAATATTTCACTTCCACTCTCTACTTAATAGCTTTAAAGGGGATGGGTATTACGGCTTCCAAGAATCTAAAGGGGAAGGGAACACAGGAAAGGAGTTGAGAAGGCAAGCTACTCCTATGATTGATGTCCCTGGATGGGAGCTATAAGAAGAGTGTTGAGGTTGACAGGTTTCTTAAACTTGATTGTACTGATATTCCGGTAAAATCACCCTGATATTTAGAGAAAGGCTTTGAAAAGCAGTTACAAGCCTCGGTTGGGGTTATTTTTGGTATCTTCTTCCTCATGTTAGAAAAGACTTGTTCATTTAAGGCACTACCAAATCAACATTTTTGCACCTTTGTTGCATGGGCCGAAGCTTCCAGATAGAATTCTGAGAGAAATTTGGAGGTTTTGAACTCTTACTGCAGTATCTGCTGCTGCAGTTCGTTACCTACTGCAGCTCCAGTGGCTCTCACATGCAGGACCCTTAGGAGGAGACAAAACTTGGACCAGGCTGCAGCAACTAAACCTGTTTTCTTTTGAGGAGGGGGGAATGAACAAGACCATTGGCAGCTCTCCTTAGCAGCTCTTGTATGACAAGAAGAAATATTTTGTGGGTGAACAAAATTAGGATCAGTCTCAAGCTCAGTCACAGGTGGGGAAAAATCTAACTACCCTAACAATGGTGATCCTTCTTGTGTGCACCTCTGCTGTCCTGCCCTTCCCGTGTAAGCCTTGTGTTCAGACTGCAGCTGTGCTGCTTCAGGGCTTTCATCACAAATACACACAACACATGGGTGTAGCCACACAATCTTATTTTAAACTGCTAGTGATGCTGTAGAATGTCTGATTATCTCCCTAGCCCTCATCTCCCTTGGCACTGGTCCCTAGGGAGGAGAGTGTCAAGATTGCTGATGAAACCATGCCTTCAGTTTGCTGTGGTGTTTCTGGGTGGATTTTTCTATGGGCCAAGAAGAAGTCATCCAACTTTAGAAATCATCTGTTTTGTTTCAGTCTCTGTTTTGAATTAAGCAGCTGGCACTAGTTGTATTTGGGACTTCAGGAGGCAAAACACCTGATACTCACCTTTTGTGAGCTTTGAGAGACACTTAAATTTTTAGGGAGCACCTGGGCTCTGACACCTTGGTGGTATGGGGGAGAAGGAACTGGAAACTATAATGCTAATAATATTCCCACCAGCAGAGAATCATAATGTGAAAGTTCCAGCATGAGATGAAGACAACATGAACCTGTTTCCCTTATCCACATCAAATTACCTGCAGAAAACAGGTAGGGGAGCTCTTATATTTAGCACGTGAAAATACCACAAAGCCCTGGCAACACGGACTGGATCAATGTAGTTAGTTACTGATGGAGTTTATACACACACATGCTTCTCTTATCTCTGAAAAAGACAGTATGCTCAATAAATCAAAAAAAAAAAAAAAAGGTAGGTGGGAATGAGAAGGGGGGCAAAGAAGGCCTGAAATATCTGTAGCAGCTTTAAAAACGCCTTCCTTTCATCACAGTTTGTAATGGAGCCGAGTTCCTATAGATCTTGTGCTAGCAACTTGGTTTCTGTCCCATATTGGGGTGGGGAAGGAGAGATTGCATTGCATCTTGATTGTATAAATTAATGGGTGAACACCCTGCACATGTTTTCTTATCTTAAATAGTACCAAAGATTCACTAGTACAACTTTCTCTGCATGCTGGCAAAATGCTGAATTGGGAGATCTTTCTCAACATGTTTATGCCTCTAGAGAAACTGTGAAAACGATAAATTCCAAAATCTGTCCTATTTTGACTGCTTTTTATCTCTTTTTTTTTGTTTCCCCGTTCTTCTTCCCCCCCACCCCCCTCCCCAACTCTCTTCTTCTGCTTGCATATTTAGGACACTTACTCATCTGTGTAACTGTCTCATCTATTTCCTGTAGGCCTCCTGCACAGTAGTATAAGCAATGAAATAACCTAATCAGCCAAACACGTGTGCTCTTTCTTGCCTTGTGCATTTTCTCCTGGTTGTATCTGTTTATCTCCGTGTCTCCAATATCTGCTTTTATCTATTAGTATGTCTTCTTTCCCATGTTTTATCCATTAATACCTCTTGTTCAGCTGAGGATAAACTCAGTAATAATTGCACTATAAAATGAAGAGTACACTACATGTCTCGTATTGCTCAGGGGTCTGTTAATTGGAATTTATAAAGTTCAATAAACAGTAATCCAATAAGACCTTAAACTCTTATTCATTTATCTTAGAGGTAATATCCAGGCTGCCAGCAGCAAGCTGGAAGTGGCTGAGCCACAAGCCCTGGTCACACATGCAGAATGGATTTGTCTTTTTACCTCTCTGTAGTAGGTACCTGCAACTGTGAGTCTCCCAGCATCCGTGTCACTCCCAGCAGTGGGAGATGTTTTCCCCCTGTATGGGAGACTTTGAAGGAATGTGGCAATAACCAACTCATGCAAAGCAGAAGGTAATATATTTTTCCCTTATGTCATGGCCTGTCTAGCAGATCCCAGTAAAGGTAGTCAGTCCTGTGACTCTGGGAGTCTGTCCTTTTTTCTTTCAGCTGGACACTGCTAATTTAGAGCTAATTTAAAACACCGTTCCCCCCCCACACCCCTTTGCATTCTGCCTTTTGAACTTTAGCCCTGTACCAGAGGTGTGTGCTCTGCTCTCCTCCTTCACTCTGGCCTAAAGCACTGCTTATGAATCACACTGGACACCACTGGCCCATTTTCAACTCAGCCTATGTTTTAATGGAGGGTGAGAGCATGAAGCAGCTCCGTGATATTTTTCAGTGCAGTGCAGTGCAGTGTGTACAAGCACCACGTTTTCTGCAGTCCACTGCAGTGGCAACCAGCAGTGGAGTCCAGAAGACACAGATCAGGTCCTGTCCCTACAGCAGTCTGGGAAAGCAATGCAGATATGGGGTGAGACAGGGTCATGTTTTGAGGTCTTTTGTTGACTAGCACAGGGCCGATTGAATAGCCCTGCATTTGGCTATGCAAACAATTAAGTGTTCTGTAATACAATCCCTGCAGATGTTGTACCAAATATATCTCGGTGATAATGCAACTTAAATAGCAATGTATTGACTGGACAGACTAAACAGATAACATGATACCTGATTACTGGATCAGTTTGGGAGCAAAAAGCAGTAGGACCTGAAAGTGATTTACATGGCCTTTTGAAGAGTGGTACAACTGTGTGTATGCTTCTAGCTTAAAAAAAAGGCCTGTGTAAAAACAATGTGTCAAACTTTCAGTCTATATTCAGTCTTCTTTCTTTTTTTTTAACCATATAATAAATTTGGGGGTTTAAACTGAGTTTCATAAAGCTGAATATATTGCTTAGAAACCATCTTTGAAAATAGCATTTCAGTATCTCAGTGTTTCCCAGGAAGCCCCACAGAAACCTCTCCGCATGCAGCAGTGGTTTTGCTCCTGTTAAGTAGTTGCTGTAGATCTGAGAGGAGATGCCTGGACTGGGGATTACACAGCTGAGCCGAGGGTCTCACTGTTTTCTAACTCTTTTGCACCCTGAAGCAAGACACACTGTCAGCCCCTCACAAGCAAAACACGACGAATACTGTTGGCTCCTCTTATCAGAAGTGCCCACAGTGCTTCTGCATTTTACTTGGATGCTCAAAAAGTAGTTTGATTTTTGGCTCTGTGGCCTTTTTACCTCTGCTTCCAGAGGCTGGAGTGTCCCTGGAGGTTTTTTGCTGATACCTACTCATATCCTGCCATCTGATACGAGCACCCTGCTAAGATTTTGAAGCAATGATATTATGGCAGGGGTTTCTACATCATTGCCTATGCACTGGTTTCTACATCACTGTCTATCTTTGCAGCATGATGTGGTTGGCAGAAGTTTCCCGTCTCAAAGTGACTAGGCAAATGTTCAGATAACTCCACTCGGGTGTTTTGCCATTTTTTTTTTTTTTTTTAATCTAAGGTTTCTACTTTGGAGTCAGCAAATCTTTGAGATGCAGATAGAAGAGGTTAAGAGACTATACTAGGAAGAGAGCACACATATTTGTCCTGTTCTTGTGCTTTTTCACTTAATAGCCATTACTGACCACTGCCAGAGATGGGGTACTGGGATAAATATATATTGGGCCTGACCCAGCAGGCTGTGGTTACAAACAGCCCTCCTGAGGCCCTTCTCTCTGCATTCACTGGCTGCATAAATAACTTTGAACCATCACAGTCTGTTCAGAGAGCCTCAGCCATGTATCTAAAGTGAAGTGGAAGGAATCTCTATCTCTGGGTCTACTCTTGTTGAGTAAAAACTAAAACCATAATTGTGAATGACAAATACTCTCCAAACCCCAGAAGTGATGTTCAGCAAGGCAGTATATTTGCTTTGCCCCCTTTTGGTGATGAAAAACTGTTTACTGAAGAAAACTGAAGGTGTATAAACCCTTAGTTCGTCAGTGGGGCAACTGCAACAATACATTTGATCCTTTCATACTTCACTGTTGTAACAGCTTAATATTAGGGTTTAGAACAACATATGTCCCTGTTTTGAGAGTATTCACATTTTTTTAGGACTGTAGAAAAAAACACAAGCCCTGTAGTAGGGAAAGGAAAGGGACTTCAATTTTAGCAGTTTTAGCACAGAAATGGACAAAAATCCTACCCTTGATTCAAAGCTTCAAAGGTGTAAAGTGAAGGCTCGTTATGGTCTGTTCTGTCAAATGAAGTACAGTGGTTGTTCAGAGGTAATATCCTCATATATTATCATGCTTAAAAACAGGCAATGTCATAAACTTTTTGAAGCACCTAACATACTACAGAAGGTGTGCAGGCTGGTAAAGTCACTAGTTAACATCTCTAAATCACATAAAGCTGGAAGTGCCATATTCTTTCCTGATGTGTTCAAGGTGACCTGCCATTCTCACTATAAATCGGATTTTTAATTTATTTTTTATTTAAGAAGGGAAGTGCATCCACTCTGGGGTGGTGCATAACAGCTTTTTAACCATGCTGGGGCACTGTTCCTTAGGTAGTAGCTAAGGACATGTGGCACAACCACAACAAAGAACTGAAGACTTTTTTGGTGAACACCATCCCAATATTGACATATTTTTCAGTAACAGAGGCAGGTGCCTTTGTTTCCTCATTCCTTCATAACCATGATGCATTTGTTTAGCCTAAATCAAGGTAAGCCCATGGTGCCTTCCTGCAGTCTTTACAGGTGCAGCAACAGATTGAATGTTACTCTTTTGAGGAGGGCAATAGGATTTGTGAAGACAGTGAAAATGCTGGTCCCCTGTGGGTTCCAACTCTTTCCTCAAAGGCAGGAATAGATGTTCAAATCTCTGTACTTATTTTAAGATATGTTCTTAAATTAGACTTTCAGTGCTCCATGCAGGAACCGAAGTGTGCAGCCTGGCTTTCAGAGACACCATACATGCAGAAGATCTCACCAAAATCAGTGGTGACGTCTTTGTGCTCAGAAGCTCTGAAATAATACCATGAAGGTTTCACAGGTAGTGCTGATTTCTTCCTCCCATAATATGTCATGGCAAGATACACCTAGACCAGGATCATATGGAGCTCAGTGTTTTGAACAGGGGCTTCTGTCCTGTTTGATTTGCTCTCACCACACTGTGGTTTGCGCCAATCCATCCCTCAAACCCTCCTTCCTCTCTACATCGCAGTACTGCTTCACTGACCATGTCAAAGGTTCATTTTGCTCCTGTAGAAGTCTTTTCCAGCCTGGTTAATGTCACTTAACATTTGGCTGCAGTGTTTGTTTTGAATCAGATTAATTAGGTTTCCCATGACTGGTGTGTTAAGAGCTTCTTGATTCATGTGTTCTGAATATTGTCTCTGGATGTGTTTTGTGGACAGTCTGTAGAAATGTTTGTGCTGTGGTGGTGTTTGTTGCTAATTGCTGTGATTTGTTGAGACATGGAACAGTTGACTGATATCACTGTTAGCAAGGGCAGGCAAAAAAATTGTAGATTTAATTCTGAGGTCAGAAAAAGTAGGAAACAAATTCATTGCAAGTTTTAATGAAATTGTCTCTGTGTAGCAAATAATCACTTTGAAAAACATCTAAACAAAAGGAACTTTTTGAAAACCAAACAAAAATCTGTTGTTTTAGAAATAATAAACAAACTTACCAAAGAAACACATCTGTTCCCTGCAGCTATGTTATTGGTGAAAGGTGCCTTTAAGCACCTGCTAAAACAGGAGTGTCCAGTACTTGACAGTGTTATTGTTTTCCAAGCTCCCTTAGTAAAAATGAATTGTCAGCAAGTTTTAGTAAAACATCTTTTCTAAAAACTCCAGTGACTCCTAATGACTTCTAAAACTGTGTAGCTAAAGGTGTAGGTTGTGGCAGCCATCTCTCCTAAACTTAAATGAACCTGCAAGAAGTTGCCAATTCTCTCTCCTTCTAGGAATGCCTTCCCTTAAGGGCCCTGAGTGGTTTTAGTAGCAACTTTTCCTTGTACTGATCAGATTGTCAAAACTGTGTCCAAAGCTGAGGTTTGTCTCCAAAAATATGTTCATCAGTGAGAGGAATCTGGTTCTCTGGCATGTTTTCTCTCCATGGATCAGTGGTCTCCTTAATATCTAAAAGCCAGTGGCTTCTGACTGAAGGTTTGGGATATAATTTTGATTATAGCAAGAGAATATGGTGGGAAAAGTGCTGTTTATGGAGCACTGGGATAAAGAGTGAGGCTGTCTTCCAAATACCAAGGAAAGCAAACCTGTTACATTCCAGCTGCTGATAGTCACAGAGGTTATGTTCATAGTATAATAGATACAGACATGGAGTTGGATATCCAAAGAGTCCAGAATTTCAATTTGGCAGATTGCTATGTATTAGTAGCTTTTTAATTTTGGTCATATTGTTGTCTCCTTGATGCATGTAAATTTGATAGTGTGCATCTTTCACACTCTCTGCTAGCTCACAGCCGCTGCCAGGGCGGTCGGGGTGACAGACTGCCATGATGCTCTGGGATAGATGATGTTGTGGAATTAGTGCTTTTCTAGCCTGTCAGCAATTCTTGGGGTTCCTGGTCTTGGCGTCTTGCTTAAGTTCCATCTCTTTTACTGTAAAAATATTAACATTGTTCAGACATATGTGCATCCACCAGCCATTGTCCGGAGACTGTTTTGTCAGAACTGTGTTGTTTGACAGCTGCTCGATTTGAGCAAGCCTGGATTGTTTTATAGGTGTCCCTTCTCACAATATGAAAGGGGCTTTTCTCCTCCTTTTGGCTGGAAAGAACAAAAAATGTTTAATGTTTCAGCACTTTCATACCAGATACAGAGCAAGAGAAGGAATCATAGAATTAGGGAATATTTTGAGTTGGGAGGAACATTTAAACTTCATCTGTTCCAGTAGCTCTGCAGTGAGCAGGGACATCAGTTTGCTCAGAGCCCTGTGCAGCACCATCTTGCATGTTTGCAGGGTGGAGGGACCCACCACCTCTTTGGACAACCTATTCTAATGTTTTAAAAAACATTTTAGAAAACTTTTCCCTATGTGTCATCTAAATCTTCCTTCTTTTAGTTTAAAACCATGACCCCTTGTCCTACCACAATAGACCCTACTAAGCAGTTTATCCCCATCCTTCTTGTAGGCCCCCTTCAAGTACTGAAAGGCCACAGTAAAGTCTGGAAAGCCATAATCCTGCCCTTTTCTTGAATATTTTTATTTACATACTCTAAAAGTTATGCTAGCTTGCAAATTTACCATAACTGTTCTTCCTCCTCTTCTACACTTTCCCTTTAATGTCATCAGGTACATATGGCCACTGCTCAGGTAAGGGCTACTACACTGGAACCTAGTGCTTTGTGGGTTTTTGTCTCTGGAAGAAATTCCAGTGTCAGGATTTTCAAATGTGCTGGGAATGTAGGGCCAGCCCCCTTTCCCTAGCCTTTGCTGCACACCTGCATGAAACTTACTCTACCAGAACCCAGATAATCTGCAACTCAAATATCTTCTGTGTATCTGAAACAAATTGTGCTGGCTGTTTGCCATGCAGTGAAATCACACAGTTTTTCATTACACTCTCAGAAGCCTTAATTAGTGAATAAGGCAGCTGTATGCTCTCAAAAATACATCTATCAGTACAAACTGCTGCCTGATGGTCCAAAATAAAACATGCCAACATTTCTTTCATGCTTTCTCTTCTCTTAGAGCTCATGGGCAGGTAGCTGGGGGGAGAGGGACCACCAAGGATTTTGTTACCTTCGTGATTTATGTTCATCTCCAATTGAGAAGAAAAGACAAAATGGATCTTTAAACTGTCCGTCTGATTAAAATTATCTGTCTCAGTATGGAATTACATTCCTTTCTGTCTCCTCTAGGTATTCAGCGGGTACCTTGTAACTCCTGATTTTGTGGGCCCTGCATGCTTAGAGGAAAAGTTCTCTGATTTTCACCCATTCGCTCCACAGCAGTTTGTCAATATAGAGAAAAAAGAATGCTTGTCTTGACATACCTTAAAGAGAGCAAGGCTCTTACCTGTCTTAGGGAATGACCAGAATGTACTGTTTTTCTAAAAAGGGACAAGAATTTTATTTAAAAATTGGCATGTATGTCTTCAAATGGCCCTGGGGACATGCATAGATGAAGTTACTTTGCCTGTAACTTTTGCTGGAATTTCTTCTTCATTTTTACAGAAAACCTAGAAATGAGCTTTTGGAGATTTTTTTTTTACTAGCATGGCAGGCAAATAGCTCCCATCACCCAGTTCCAAAGTATTTCTAATAGAGGATTTCCACCAGCTTTGAACTGGAACTCCTGAAGCATCATTGGGGTTCTATCCTCTTGAGTTCCCAGTGGGGCAGTGAAATGAAATGTTTGTTTTACAGAGGGGAGAGGAAAACCCACCTGCCACCTCGGAAGATTTTGGTGAAGATGGGAGTTGAACCCACACCTTTCACATCAGCAGGCACCTGGCGTTGATGTCATGAAGGACTGGCACTACTTCAGTGAGGAAGAGGGTCAGTTTAGGGTGGCATCAAGGGGATGCAAATTCACACTGATTCCTCTCATCTCCCTGAGCCAGGAAACTGCCTAATGATGCAAACTTGCAGAAAGTGACAGAAAGCCCAAGGGAAAGGTATGGAAATGGTACCACTATTTCAAAATCTTGTATGAAGGACAGGAAGGGTGGTGAGACAGCAGCCCCACTGTGAGCATCCTGTCTTGTTTGTACTGTTTTCCTTAGTGGTGGTTGAAACATCCTGCTTGAGAGGCAGGGGGAGAAAGCTCTTTTTTCTGAGTCAAGGGTTCGTGTGTGGTGGAACAATGGAGTCTGACCTTTCTGCCTGTCTGCATCTAACGTGTACTTGTACACTGTCTTTCTTTCCACTCGAACTCTCAGAAGATCCAAGTACCTCTGCTTCATTTCTCATCCAGATCACTTCTGATCCTTCTTCAACAAAATTCTAGTACGAGTCTTGGTCTCCTGTGTCTGCCTCGATATTTCAATTCAAGTGTGAGTCAGAGATCCATCTGGACACTCTCTGGGTCTTCTGCAGAAGACTCAAGGATTGGCATATGAGTCTCGCTAGCCTCAGCTGGTGGAATGTCTCTTAGCTAGCTTAGGCCTCAGGTTTTCTGTTCCTTTTGGAAACTTGTAGCTGGAAAAATGTTTGCTGGAAGAGTGCTAGTAAGAAAAGAAAGTTCAGCCTTTTTAATTTCTTAATCTGTATTAAGTGTGCACCTCTAGCAACTTCTGACTCACAATTGCAGATCCTGGGAAATCTAACATTCTTTTGCTGTAGAGTGCAGATAGAAAGACATCGAGTGACTTCAGGTGAACAAAACCAGACTAGATTTAGACTTAATTTCCCCTCCCTCACATCCTTAATTTCTCATATTTCTGCTTTTTGGACTGTATTATGAGGTTTTAGCTGTGGTTATGATAGGAACAAAATGCTTTGGTAGTCAACAGGATTCATAAATAGAGGACACTGCTAATTGTAAAGCTCTTACCATTGAATTAAATAATGAAATAAATTCTTCACATCTGAACTTCCCAAAAAAGACAGTATTTAGCCTTTGCATTATAAAACACAATTTCCCATAAAATCATACTCCAAGCTGAATTTTATCCTTCAGCAAACAGTTGGAAGGCAAACAAGCAAAAGTTGCTTCCCAAAAAATGAAAGTGAAGGAAATACAGCCTTCTGTCTCTCAGTAGACTGGTAACATCTCCCAGATGACATGTTCTTACTCAGAGGTCTTCAGTGGTGCTGGGAGGAGATGTGCAAGTCAACTTTTCAGACTTCTGTTTTGCCTACACATTTGATCCTCCTCGTGCCTGAAAAAGAGCTAATATATAAAATCAGGGTTATTCATGATGGCAGTAAGACCATTAACTGCTGCCTTAATAGCCTGCAGGAAATGAGTGGGAGTATGTATCATACTATTTATGGTGAGCAGAGGGACACCATGAAGAAGCCTTTGACAGCTCCAGCGGTTTCTGTGGTTCGTGCTGTCCATGGTACGTTTATCTGACCTCAAAATGAACTTTGGCTGGGGCAAGAGATGAAGGTAATGTGTTGCCTTCTGCAAAGGAGGGGTTGGGGGGGGCCAGCTGGACAGAGAGCTGACCCTGAGGAAGGTGGATTTCATACACGGCTTTGTTACCCCTCTCCTGGGTAAGTTTGGCCAGGTCACTTCATATTTCTCCAAGTATCGGTCTTCTCACTAGCAAATGGAATAAAGACGCTGAACTTAGGTGCTTGGAGACCTACTCTGGTAAGATAATTTCTAAGACCATGGTGGGATTAACATGGTAGGTTGAGAGCTTTACCCTTTTCTGGGTAAATAGGATGCAATTCTCTCAGGCTGTCAATCCAGTAGCTGTCACTTGTCAGAAGCACTAAATTCAGATGCAAAATGTATAATTAAAGACAAAGTTAAATGTACCAGGGTCAAAAGAAGGGGGTGGTGGGAAAATGAGATAAGTTGTTTATGTGGAGAGGGAAGGTATGTGTGTGGGGGGAAGTGTTTGGTGAACTTCATAGACCACATCTTCTGAAGGATGGAATTGCGTTGCATGAAGGTTCCAACTGATAGTTTCTAGCAAAAAAAGCATTAGCTGCAGGAGAAGCAAAACCATACATTATGGAGCAGCACTTTCTGTAAATTTTTTTTGAGGCACACATTTGTAAACACATCTCAAATTAGAGTTCAGCATCAGAACAATGAGTACTAGCTCTTCATATTCTTTGCTCTCAAATTTTGATGGTTTTTTCCTCTCTCCAGATCATAATATAAGCAGTGCATGTGTATATAATTTATTTATATTTTTAAAAGGAACTTTCTATATTTCCATCTGTTCCAATTAGACTGAATGGAGCAGCTTTTGTAAGTAAATGGAGAGAGGGGGAGGAAGAGAAGGGAGTAAAAAGAACAAAATGGCCTAAAATACAAACCTTGAATGGAAGAAGAGAAAACATTTGTTGCTTAGCACCAAGATGAAAAATTTCTCTCTACAAAAATCAGGAAGCAAAATTCTTATTCCTCCCCCTCCATCTTCCTTTGTCCCTTAAAGTACTTCCAGCCACTAGCAAGGAATATGGATTGAGTACACAGGGTCACATAAGACCTGGACATAGCATTGCTCCTGTGGCTGATGGCATCTTCCTAAATAGAGAATGTCTTTGGAGTCAGAACAGACCCTACATCACCTGTCCATGTTTTGAGTGAGTTTTTACAATCCAAGGAGAGGGAAGATCTTGGTCATCTTGGACAACAGGATCTCCAGAATCCCTTCCCAGCATCAGCAATTCTATGACTCAAGATGGTCATCAACGTGCACACTTCCTTGGTTTTGAGAGGGTGTAGTTTTGATTTCTGTCCTGGTGACTTGGCCAGTGGAAATTCCCTGCCAGAAACTCTAATTTCATAGTAAAGCATTTAAAAATCAGTTAGTCTTCTTGGCTTGTTAAGAAATGCTGAGAACAGGCCAAAAGCAATCTGAAAAGATGTTTTGCTACCTTTTTCTTCTGCTTGGTTTTGGTTTTTTTTGGTGTTTTTGTTTGGTTGGTTGTTTGGTTTGTTCGGTTCTTGGGTTTTTTCCTCTAAATGGAAGGTTTTTCAGTTCTTCTGATTAAAAACTTGTACTTATTTGTCTCTAGGCTTTTTGGCTGCTTTGTACCTCCACTTCTGAGCTAGGTGAACTGAGGTAGCATCTTCTCTGAATTTGTCCCTCTTCAATGTTTGTTTGAGGGTCTCAACAGAAAGCTGAGATATGAGCAAGGGTGGGAGCTGTTTCTCTCCTGGGACCCTGATTTGAAGTGTGGCACTTGGAAGGTGCATCTGTGCCAGATCCTTCTTTCAAGCAAGTGGGAAACCCTGCAAGGCTGTCTAAGCCCTTTCCACTCCAGAAGAATGAACAGGCCTTCTTTAATGGCTGGAAGTTGTATGGAGATGGGAACCCATGTGGTTTTTAGGTTCCTAACCCCCTCCTTCCTCTTCCCTCTCTTCCCATGTCAGTGTTTTGTTGCCATGGAGACAGTGATTACTCCAGGAGATTTCCAGACTCTGCTGAAGCTCCCATCAGTCTCGCCTCCCACCTGGGGAGCTTCTGACATTGAGTTAAAGGTCAAGTCCTCATGTAAATGTTTTCCTTTCCAAAATGAAATATTTTACCTATTTTGGGTGACTGTGGCGGCAGCACAGAAAACAGTTTGTCAAATCACTTACAAAGCCAGAGCTGGGACACTTAAATTCTATTCCCATCAGGTACATGGGAGTATGGGTGGAAATCAACAACCTCATAAGTCATATTTTAGTCCAAGTTGAATGCTTGATTTTTCCTTACCTAATACTGCACGTGTTTTGCCATTCCCTTCCATCTCCCTCCTTCCAGATTTTCTGAGCTTCTTGTTCTCATTAATTTGTTGTTTGCTCTCCTGCCTACACGTAAAAGCTGGGATGAAATCATTTTTATTGACGTTAGTCATAGGCTGACACAGTCCTAGAAAGGATCCCCTGGGTCACTGAGTCTGCCCCCCTGCTATTGCAGCAGGCAACAACATAATTTAATTCCTTTCATAAACTACCTGTTAAAAGCCAGAATAATCCCTTTTTAAGTGACTGTGAGGGAGGTGGGGGAGGGAAAAAAAAAACTCTCATCCCCTGATGTTTCTTGAATAGAGGGCAAAGAAATGGAGATGTGTTGTTAGAGCACTTAGAATAAGAAGCAGGAAGATGTGGCTCTCTTGGTTTCTTTTCCCCAATTAACCCATGCAGTCATCTGCTTGGAGGTGTTATCCTTGTGTGTCAAACTAGACAGGATCAGTGAAATGATGGTGCTGATACACCAGTCTTCTCTGAAGAGGACAGTGTTGCAGTTTCAGATGCTGCACTGAGATTCATGCGACCGAGTGCTGCTTCTGTCTTTGTCCTGGAGTCTTCCTAAGTAATGCCAGAGAAGTAATTTCCTTGACAAGGACTTCACTGTCAGTCCATCCATGCTGCAGATCACTTGCAGTTTTCTAGAGAGGCCAAGGCAGGAAGAATTGTGTTTGTGATGGCTCCTCCAGAAGGAATAGCTCTGCTGAGCAGTCCTGCATCCAAGCCCTGCCTGTGCTCTGCGCCGCTGGCACGAGTGACACTGAGGTCAACTGTGCTCTTGTCAGAGGCAGACTGGAAAGCAGCAAGTGTAATTTATGGAGGCTTGGCATGCAGTTAAGTGTAAAGTGATGGAAAGTGTGGTGGATCACCGCACTGGTGCACTTGACTTGTGCATCAGGCACATATCTATGCAAGTTCACGCTCAGTTCAAAGACAGTCCTGAAAGCATAAAAAATGGCAGCACTCCCAGCTACAGCATTGTCAGTGTCAGAGGATGCCATGGGGTTTTGCTCTTGATACCTTTCTGAGCTTCTCAGCAAAGCACACAACTGTAATTAGTTGACAAGCTGGCTGTGAGGAAACTCTGGGCTTTTATAATATCCTTGTGTTTCACTGACACCTTTGATCCTGAAGTGCTGTACAAAACTCTGCATGCACACAGAGGAGACCTTTAGCCTTGGCACTGACATTCAGCCCCTGCTGGGGTGATTTGCAGCAGGTGGGTAAATGAACAGCAGCTGCAGCTGCAGTGGGTGCTAGAGAAAGAAGCAGTAATGCACTGATGTGGTTGAGGAGTTTTGGGTAGGCAGCTTGGGTGAGATTGAGAACAGGCCTCAGTGAATGCCATTAGCTCAGAAAAAAAAAATGGAAGGAGCTTTCAAAGTACGTTAGTGCATTGTTTCTAAACCACAGTGTTGAGCTAGGAAGCTTGCAGTCGGGGAAAGTAATTCTGGAGGATCAAGTGTACTTGGCAATTTTCTTTGAGAGAGGGACTCAGAGAACAGAGGGCTTTTTTTAACAGCTAAAACTCAGGATACAAGCTAAGCTCAGACAGTGAAGCTGAGCTGATGGAGAAAACAACATCCTGCAAGCAGATCAAAGCTGGACTGTATAGACAGCAACTTTAGCATTGGTTGAGTATAAAATGTACAGGACTGGACCCCCAGAAGGATATCTGTTTAAGTAGACTGTTTTTTCAGTGAGACAAATGCCAAATTTGCAGTCTCTTTCACTCTTTTCTCTCCTCACTGTGGGACTGTTTACCCTGGAACACAGAGGCTTTCGGAGTGGTTGTGAGCAGTTCAGATGCCTGTCCACACCTGCAAATCCACATGTTGTATCTATTTGTTCTGGTCACAAGTAGATATGGTGCAAAACAATGTGAAAGAGAATGCAAATGTCTGTCTTAAAGTGATAATGTGGTCTGGCCTACTGGTAACCTGCTATTAAGTTTTGTTGCCTAAGGTCAGAGTTGGCTGGTCCAGTCAAGTGGGTATCATGCTTAGCAGTCAGGGACAAGCGCTGACCTTGGCCTGTATGTCTTTGTCCCTGGTGTTTGAATACCTTTGTTCTGTCAAGGTAGGACATGGGTACAATAACTATTGATTCATATGCCCACCACCTCAATCACTTGTGAGATTTCAGTGAGTTTTCCAGTCACCACCATACCTTGGTTTCCACATTTACCAAGCAAAACCACTCTCCTCTTTCAGCAGCATGCTCTGAGGAATGGAAAAGGACCTTAGGTATGTTTCCATTGACTTGTATTACTGATGGAGAGGATCCTTTTGTTCAGTTGAGAAGGCAGGAAGATGAAATTAATCCTGGAGTTTTAGCCACAGCATTAGTTAAAAGGCCTGGGCAGTGCTGCTGTGGAGTAATGCTGCTTCTTGGTACGTGAATCTAACACTTTGGGGCGGTGGGCATAGAGGTAGATTGCAACTTGCCCAGATCCAGAGGATGTAATCAGCATCATTTCTGGCTTGGAGACTTCTGAGTTCCCAGAGCTGCACTCTGAAACCTTGGTCTCTCCCAAACCACAGTGTAAAGTCATTGGACTGGACACAATATTAAACTTTCCTGCTTCACAAACCGTGATCTTCTCTGTGGTGTGTAGCCACAGTGCAGCACAGCAGCAGGCTGCTGTGTAGTAAATTCATTGTGTATTGTGCAAGGGACCATTAGTTAGCTTATTATTAATACATGTGTGGGCTTTAATATACTGGTACTGTATCTGTCAGCATCTCTACCAGGTTTGCTTTTGTCCTTTGTGTTTTCCCAAAACAAGCTTATACAATTAGTTTCTTCTTGTTTCCTAAATTATTTTTGCTGTTCCTAATTATTTCACACTCCATATAAAAGAATTATTGGGGTGGGTAATGGGAGGCAAGGGATCACCTCTCCATTGCGCTGCAGGCAATGTGACGTTAAGGCAATTTGGATTTGTCTTTGTACTTGTTTATATTTTGCTGCTTAAGAAATACGAGGTACTTGGGGTCTGACTTTGGAGGTTAGGGTGTGACTTTCCAGTAGAGAAAAAGAGGTCTATCAGGTTGGCCTTTATGCCCAAGTAGAATGTTTGCTGAAATAGGTTTATACTCAATCACTGTCAATTCATTCAGAGAATAATATTCTTGCCAGAACATGTGGAGTTATTGGCTATTTCCTTGATTTCTATTCCTTCATAGACAATCCTTCTTTCTTCCCATCTTTGGATATGTGTAAGTAGCATCTCCGAACATCCGTAACTATTTACATCATGGGCAGAAGACAGGATTCTGTTGAAGATTGTCTTCTCAGTCTCATGCAGATAGTGGAGAAGAAATCTGTGAGGAGGGTGTGACTAGAATGAAGTTTACAGCTGGGCAGTTAAAACACATTTACATTTCTGATTTCTGAGAAAGCAGCCAGCTCCTTAAATACTGATTGACTGAGTGTGAATAGGCCAAATATCACTTATTTCTTAAATATCAATTAAACAGCTATCTCAGTTAAGATTAGAATGCAGACCAGCAATGGGGAGAGGCTGGAGAGATTGTGTACGGAGTGTGCTGCTGACTTGGAGACAGTGCCTCTTGCCCATCCAGGATAGTGATCCATGTCCCTCACCAAGCATACCTGTGCTTGAAAATTTCGAACAGAACCGGAGTAGCAGCTGCGCTGTCCAAAGCTCTAGGGTAAACAGGGCCTCGAGTATGCTCATTGCCAAGTCATGCTTGGATTGCGGTGGTTAAATGCTCAAACACCATCTGCTTATATACTTTTTCTGCCTTCCACAGAGCAACACCCCTGCTAACGTTTGCTTTCTGGTAGAGATGAAGCATGTTTGCCTGTTCTTCCCAGGTTGAACTAGAGCAAACACATCCATTTATTTTCCAACACAAAGTTCCCTGTTTAGAATTTGAGGGATTCTTTCCTCAGGGAACCCTTCCCTTCCAGTGATCACATCCTGCCTTCCTCCAGCCTAACTTCAAGCCTTTTGAAAAAATATACTTAAATGGGAGGTGGGTTCTAAACTGGGGCTCATGAAGAGCTGAGGATGAAACTAAACAGCAGGAAACATCGTGGGGAAAATTATAGAGGTCAGGAAGAATATATTAATTAAAACAGATTAATATGTTTCTCTTGGGGAAAAAAAATAGCATGGTAGTTTGTTGGTTGAGGATTTTTTTATTGTTGGTTGGTTTTTGTTTATTTGTTGTTGGGGTTTTCTTTGTTTGTTGGTTTGGTTTGGTTTTTTGCTATTCTTTTTGTATGGTGAGTGGGGAGGTCTTGAAAATGGGAAATTAGGTTACCTGATTATTTATTCCACAACTGAAGGCTATGGACAACAGTTGCCCATTAGCAGGGAGTGGTCTGGGCTGGGTGGCAGGGCCCTTCCTCTGCAAGTATCACTAAAATTCTCTTATCCTCAATGTCCTTGCTATGGGGGGATGAGTCCTTGCTATGGGGGAAGGGAATGACACAGGAAAAAACAAGGGCGTAAGCAGCCAAATCCTCTCTAAATGGAATATTTGTTAGTTTTCCATGAGGCACTAGTGGGTTTTTAAGCTCTTCCAAGCTTTGAACAAATTAAGACTGAGTGTAAACTGTAGATATATTTATATTTGTTCCATCTCTTTTGGGTAAGTTGAGGATCTAGAGGAAGGCTCATCAATTCAATGCGCGTTCCATTAGAAACTTCTTGGGATTAGACCAGGTTAATGAAAGGAATAAATAGGGCTTTGACATGTTGTTTGGTTTTACAGGACTGTATTGTTTTATGATGTTTTATGAGAAGCACTTATACTACTCTTCGGGCGAGAGATTATTGCGCCTTTTATAAAAAGTAAAAGAAAACCCACTTCTCTTTCTTTTTCTCTCTGTTGCTAAGTAGATGCTATGTTTGTTTGCAGTCGTCATTTCCCAGTAGAAATGCTATGTTCTGGAGCACTGCCTAGAAAGAAATGGCTTCAGAGCACAGATTTCACAAGCAAAAGTGGTGGTGCAGTGGGAGGTACCCAAACCACGAACACCCAAAAAAATCTTGGAGTAAATAAGTTGTCTTGGAGAGAAGATGAATGAACATAGTCCCAGATGAGTACACCCAAAGTCCAAAAAAGCCCCCTTGGGCTCCATTCTGAAACACTGGTTTTATAACATTTCCTATTTCTTTAGAACTCTAATATCTCAACAAACATTTGAAAACATTATTCTGACACCAAACCTCTGGCTGTGCAGAGAACATCTGAGGTGATGTCAGTGTTCAATTTGAATAGGTTAAGCTCAAGCTCTGAAGGTTTCTAATGCCTGCATTCAGAGCTGGTCCTTTAGTCTTTCAGCATCCTGGTTAAAATGGGACACTTGATCTTTTGATTTTCTTCAAGGGTTTGGAGATTGTCATGCCAAATCAACAGGGAGTACTTGTTAAGCTGCTTTGTCTCTGACTTCACACTATTCTGTTAGGGTTTTAATCTTTTCTGTAGGATTTTAAACAAAAACACAGTAAAAGTGTAAAACTGCATCCTAAGCTTCATCGTCTCTTGCTGCTTTACTCTCCAGCTCAGCTGCTACTTTCCAGTTTTCATACAGAGTGACAACATTATTCTAGATAGTGTCATTTTCACTTTTAATATCCTCTCCCTTCCCCAATGAAGACAATCCCTAAGCACGTGGTTTAACTTTCTAACCCTTCCAGCACTACAGGGATGCACAGCAGTTCCTATCCCCTTGCATATGGGAGGCAGAATTAAAGAGACAAAGCAGTGTGCTCAGATCCACATGCAGCTTGGGGGGTGCACAGACTTGAACAGGGTCTTCTTGTAACCTTGTCTTTGTAGGAGGCTCTAGGTTGTACTTGCAGACTGTCACTGGTTTTGTGATATGGACAAATGTCTGTTAGACCAGTGTGACCCACTTATGCATGTAACCTAATGAAGCTTTGAGTACAGACCTTTCCTCAGAGGCAAAAGGCCAATGCACTCGCCTATGAAGTCTCTTCTCATTCACCTTTAATATTTTGGTGTTAATGGATCATGCTAAAAAGGATTAGCCATTTCAATTTACATTCTGCTGCTTTCTGCATTTAACATTCCCACTGTAAGTGATGAATTATTGACTATTTAAATGTGACTACAAACAGTCGGAAAGAGAAGGTCTGCTTTACCATTTGTAATGCTGAATTCATATGGCACAGGTGAAGGTGCTCCTTTCTCTTTTTAGTTACCCATCGGTGGCCTGCCTTTCTGGCTTTCACCTGCTGTCCCAGTACCCCAGCCTGGTGTTTAACAGCCCAAGAAGAGGCCCCAGGGTTAAATATTGTTAAGCATGTGAAATTTAACCTATATTATTGATATTGGGTTCAGACCAAAGTGTCTGCAAAGTGGCTTAAAAGGAAGAGTTCATTATAGAATAAAGCAGTTTGGCAGAAGACCAAATCCACATGCCCTTAAAATTACTCTTGGTTCCCCCCTTCATATTTAAATGTACGTAATTACAGAATCCGCCACTGTTCAGAAACCAAGATCTGTCCTTTGAAAATAAGTCAGAAGATATCTAGGAGCAAGATGGGGTACCATTACTTAGGACTTGAAGCACAGTCTCCTGAACAGCTGTAGCAATGCAGTGAAGCTGAGAGATGCATGTTTTTCTGGGCCTGAAATGGTTTTATTGTGGCACAGAGTATACCTATGAAAGCAACAGTGAGTGCAGAGGCTTCTAGAAACAGTTTTTACAGACTGCAGTGAGGTTCCAGATTTCCCCATGAGAAAGGAAAGATTCATCCTTACTTTGCTTCCTGCAAATCTCTTGCATGTCAACTGTCTCCTGCAAGTCAGCTGTCCTTGGCCACCCTGAGCTTAGAAATGAATCATGCAGCTCAAGGTGGAAACAAGATACTTGTTTCTACCCTTGTACGTCGGATTTTTTTGGGGTGGGGAGTGAATCAAGAGACCTGGCATAGGTTTCTAGGTTACTAGTTCCAGGGAAAAATAGAACTTCGTGATGAATGTCCAGTTCTGACTTGTAGATGGTAATGGTGGAGGAACTTGGAAGTCTTCTCTTGCTGTGTTCATTATGTACTGTATCTAACATGTAATAGACAGTTTTTGTAACTTTGACATGGGTAGTAGGTCTGTGGCATCTTTCTTCAGCTGGAGATGGGCAGAGAAGAGTGACAATCTTTCAAGCAGTCAGAATGAGAAAGCTCTAAACTCTTTTCTATCGAGACACTTTAATTTTTTTTTTTCCTTTCTCAGTTCTACTTCCACAATTGCCCTGTAGGCTCTGCACCACGAGGGACTGTCCATATCTGGAAAGCAGCCACCAAGGGGAAACCAATGAAACTCCAACTCACATGTGAAAACAGAAGTGCTTCTATAAACTAGGCTGCATAGACCCCAGATAAAAGTGAGAGGCAGGCATGTATTGGTAGTGTAGGCAAGATTTTACCCTTCAATGTATCCAGCCACTTTAAAATAAAACAACTTTCCCAGAGCAGTTAGTCGGAAGAGTACGGAACGGGTAGGTATTAGGTGAACTCTAAACAAGCTCAGCCTTGTCTGATCTCCTCTTCACACATGAGCATGAGAAACACAAACTCCTGGTTAGAGGAGAAGGTGATGTCAACACAACCATACTCCATCAGATGGCTGAGTATGACCCAGCAGCTGGCGCCAAGCGTGGAACTTCTGTCTCCTCTTTCTGTCATAATTATGATCCGAATCTTCCATCAGCTATGGGGAGTTTTTCAATTTTTTTTTTATTAAAAGACACTACTTTCATGCTAAATATTACTGTTTTGGTACAATATTGAGTATTCGTGTTTCTCCATGAATTTCTGTGCCTGGAGTGTCTTGCTTATAAATTCACAGGCATGCAATATTACATGGCACTGTTAATAATATTTATGCAGATTTGTTTGGGGCCTTTTGTAAAGGAGAGCAATACATTTATAGTTTCTCTCATGTGCTTAAAAAGGTGATATAGGAAGCTAGAAAATTGTTGACAGAGTTTGAAACAACTCTATTCCATCTCTGGCAAGGTTTCTTTTAAGTTAAAGAAATCATCTCCAGTGAAGGCTAATAATGTTTCTTGAAACTCACTGCAGTCAGGTGTTCTATACACAACAAAATATAGGGGAGTATTTGAGAAAATGCACTTTTATGTTCAGATTTCGTTAACGTTTTAACCTATCATTTTGAAGTAGCGGTGCACCACCTGAAATCGGTGGACCTATTGTACTAGTTACTAAACAAAATGAATTCTGAAATATTGGCAAATGGAAGAGACAGTGAAGAACTAGCCAGAGACGTTGCTCAAAGTGTAAAGTGATGTGGGAGTGCTTATTGAAACAGATAAATAGCAGAAACTGCTCCCATTGCTGCAGGTTTGTGTTTAGTCCCGACTGTAACAAGCAGCAGTTAAAAATGAAGGTGAGAATTATCCACATGAATGAATTTTTTTCCAAGAAGAAGAATTGGATCTTCTGGAGGAGGGACATTATTAATTTCAAGAGACATGCTGAAAGAAATTACTCAGTTGTGCAAATTTCCCTTTATTTTCTTGTTATTTTTTTTTTAAAGCATGTTCTTTTGGTAATCGAGGCCTTGTTTTAAGAATTTTTATGGCTGTGAGAAAGGAGAAATGACAGACCTTCAAATCGTTTTGGGCCTTTCAGATTATGAAGCATGATTTCTTAGCATATGGCTAGAGGAAGAGGGTCTGAATGTGCTCTGGAAAATAATTTTCCACAAGCAATTGCCAACTCTGCAAAAGAATTTCCTGAACAGAGACTGAAAAGATGTTTCTGATTCCACTCAGGGTGTTCTCTTTAATGGAAATGTCTAACTTGCTGCAGTAAACCTTGAAGTCCCCATGAAAAATTCATGGAGGAGAGAAAAAATGCTGAAGGACTTGCGTAGTGCTGCAGGAAGAGGCTGGCACTGAGGCTAGGTGACATGAGAAGTCCTGCGGCTCTGCCAGGTGGTGCCCTGGAAATAGCGAGGAGTCCAGCTCCCGTCATGCTCATGTGCACTGCTGAGCTGGTAGCGAAGTACTGCAGATGAACCCAGCCACACCTTGTAATTTAACTGCCCTCCCTCTCTTTTAGCCTTGCTTTCTGTCTCGGGCAAGTCCAGCCACGAGCAGAACTCTGGCAGCGGATGTGAATAGCTTTTGCTCTGTTTGGAAGGAATATGTACAAAAGTAGCTCCTACCCTCCAAACACACACAGTCTTTGTGCCTGGGAAAGAAAACCGTCTTGCTTCTCTTCTGGACAAAATCTCTGTTCTAGATTCAGTTCAGTTCATTCAGTGTGAACTTAGTGTGAATTGAATTCCGTTCATTCAGTGTGAATCCAGTTCAGATGATTTCACTCTCAGTGTAAGTGAATGGAAGAGAGACCTTTCTAGTGTGGAATATGACAGGCAGTCGTTGAATTTGGCTTTTCTTTTCCTTATGAGGAGTGACTATAACTTGTTCTTTTTCTGAGAGATGGAGTCTTGAAAGCAAACTAATGATGCTTCAAGGCCCACTGGGTAATGGCATGCAAATGGCAATAAAGTAAAAAAAATTGCTGGAGTAGCAATCTGAGCAGTATGACCCTTGTGACAAGGAATTTGCCTACAAAATTAAACCTAAATAAAATAAACATAATTGTTAGAGCAGGTCTGGAGTGAGATTCAAAAATAAGTTCAAAATAAGTAAAATATTTGCATTCCATCTTCATTTATGGGTAGTTGTGGGGGCTGTGTAGGGCTTGTTTGGAAACAACATGGTTGGTGTGGACAGTGACATCCAGAAGCAGAACGAGAAAGGTTTCCTATGTGGTGTTATGGCACACAAGAAGTTAAGAATATCCCAGAGGTCCAGTGATTGACATCATCAAATGCACTTACCGTTCCAAAGCTCTTGTCTGTCTCAGGCCTGTTTGGCATCAGAGGCAAAGGTCAGAGAGAAATTAATCTGCTGTAAATGAAACTAAATGGATTTCAGGGTGCTGTTTGTGACAAGAGTAAGTGGTGGAAGACTTCAGCATGCAAAAGGCTGAAATTTAGACCTTGCTGGTGAACTGGGTCATTCATCTTTCCCATGTAAAATGAGGTGAACTTAATCTTTCCAACAAAATAAGGATAACAAGCAAGACAGGTGTATTTAGCAGTTTAACCACAGGGCAGCTACTATCTAAATAACTATTAATGTGGCTCTCCTGCTCCCTGTCAAAAGGAATAAAAAGAATAATGCTCATATGAAAATAAAAAATAGTTGATTGAAGTCATTCTAGATATCTCAGCTCTAGCTGAACCTCTGGTAATACATTCTTTGCTCTCTAAAAAAGACTGATGCTTGAGTGGCAATGATACCTGACTGGTACTCTGGACCAGTTCTGGGTGACAAAAAATTCTGATCCTGCTCCCAGATGGGTGATTTTGGGTGAGGAAATGTTTCTGTCACAGCATTATGGGACTCCATGCAGGGATCCCTCGACTCTTTGGCCATTGACTGAGGCCATATCCTGCTTGATTCAATCCTCCTGGAGTTCTGAGTGCTTCTTATTCACTCTCTCCCTCTTCAGTATTTTATTTGATCCTCTGAAAAGCAATTAAAACACACTGATTTAGGAAAAAGCTTTGTGTTCAGCCTATCTGAATGTGGTCCCAGGTATGCATGTGCTTCTTAACATGAAGGAAGTACTGATTCTGGTTGAGATTTCTAGGTATTAATAATCATCTTGAAATGAAGTGAAATAAGTGGGTGCACTTGTAGGGGAGCTAGCTTTCTATTGAGGAATGTATCATGATCCCAGCTTCTAAGGTGTCTGAGCCAAAATGTGTGTGCATATAAATGAATGTATATCTCAGTACTTAGATCCTCGAGTGACGGATGCTTTGGGAGAAGATAAAGTAGCCAGAGAGGTATGAATAAATGTCTCACCAGTGCCTATCAATAGGCAGTGGCTGCTGCTGACACGCTGTGTCTCAGTGGGCAAACTGTAAGGGCTTTAAGTAAAAACAGCTATTGAATGTATGATGTCTAAGTCTATTAGTTGTATACTATTATTGACCGACGTTAGATTAAAAAGCATGTCCTTATTACTCCCTCCTGTCATTAACTTGCCAGAAAAGGTCAGTCAAGAAGTATATTATTACTAAATTGTAGACTCACACATTTGTAGCTGCAACAGGAATAAAGCCATGGAGGACTAGAGCCAAACTTTGGTCAGGCCCAGAGCCTAGTTTTGTTCTCACTCTCCATCTCTATAACAAGGCCAACTGCTCCCCATCCAGATAATCTGTAGCTTTGTCTATACTCTGTGCTGAAAACAAGCGGATTTGTCTTACTATAGATTTTCCCCCAATGCCTCAGGGTACCTCTGCACTGTGTAAGGAACCTGGATCTAAGCCTGCATTCGAGTTCCAACCTGCTGGCCATCAATGCAAGGCATGTGCAAGCACAGGTTGTGCTTGATCTAAGGGACAGAGGGAAAAGAGGCTTTGTGTTCAAAGTGTGTATTTATCTGTGTCATGGAGGGACTAGTCTGCTGTGTTCAGACTCTCTTTCTGTTATTTAATGTTTCCTGCAGCCATGGTGGTTGATCCACACCAAATAGTGGAGAAGATGCTGCCAAATCCTTCCTGAAAGAGCCTGACATCTGCTGCTGCAAAGCAGATGGGATCTGTAAGCAACCTGTCCTAAATCAACTCTCTGTCAGTAGACATCAGGAATCAAAACTGCAAGCCAGAACATGGAAGGGTGAAGAGTGGGCAGGAAAGGAATTGGCCATCAACCTTTTTGCTGACCCAAGCATTATAAAGGCAAATACATAGCTTCGGTGACAGAGCATCCTTGTGTCTTCTCTGATTTCAGCAGTAGTTCATCTGAAATGCCTGTTAAGTGCATGAACTCCTTTCTCAGAAACGGTATAGAGCTAAATAGAATGTCACTTCACAGCGACTTCAGTATTTTGGAAGTCTTTACTTGGTGTTTAGTGTCATTGACATAAAATTGCAAGATTGGGAGTGGACTGGACTCCACTTATTCCTTTTCCAGAGATTTCTTAGAATGGCTCTTCAGCTGCTCAAAATGTAACACTAAGATTTCAGAAGAAATCAAGTTCAGAGGTGAAAATGGAAATTATTCTTTGTCCACAATGTGAACTTACAGATACAGCAGTAGGTTACTGACACAGACAGAGAAACAACTTGCTCAAAAATTAAGCTTTATTTGAGATTTTTTGGTCCCTTTGCCTCCTTTCTCAGACAGAAAGATTCCTCACCGTCTTTTGATTCAGAACAAAGCTCCTTACAAACATTGAATTTGTGACTTTTCTTTCAGGAATAATGTCATTGTTTTGGCCTTGCACCTTCTTCCCTCTCTTTCCCTATTCCCAAGTAACCTCCTTGAAATCATCTGGGTTAGTGTATGTTTTTATTCTTGGACTCTTGCATGCCTAAGGGAATTGAGTCACAAATGGCTTGTGTTCACAAAATTGGTGGAATAAAGCCCAAGCTTTAAAGATGCAGCTTGGCAGCTTTTAAAAGGGCATAAGTAAAGGCATAAAACATTGGGTGAAGTTTCCAGAGCGATTCGAGAAAGCGATTCCTAAGTGAGTTTAGAGAATTTAAAGAAGATTCTGAAATTCATTTTTTGTCTCATAAAGATACAGAATGATGAGCCATTACACATACATTTAAGCATCTTTAAGTGTGCTTCAGAATATATGTTATTCTGTTCCTGCAAGAATGGGGAGGGTGTGTGTGTGATTCCAGAACAGGCTCATCTTTAAAGTAAAACTCGGGAATGTCATGTGGCAGAAGTAAGAGGGAGTTAGGAAAAGAGTTTGACATTGTAGTGGGAGGAAAGGAAGGAGCTGTTTGCTCTTTGTGGAGAAGTTCAAAGGTTCAAGAATCGTTTAGGCATTTGGAAATATCAGTCCTGTTCCACAGACCAAAATCAGGGAGACATGGTTAATCTGTTGACTGAGAGGTGGTCGTGCATACTGAAAGTGAGCCGGAGGACAGGTTTTACAGAGGAAACCATTTCTGTTTCTTAACATGTAAAACCAAAGCAAGAGGGACAAGGTGTGCAGACATTTATGTTTGCCACACCATCATTCTTATTCCTTTACACCCATCCTAGTCTCTGTGCTTCTCTCCAACATAATCCGTACTTCTTTAGGTCTCAAATCTTCTCTTCCTGGCAACTTAGGAAAAAGTTAAGTTTCTGAAGCTAATCTTAAGGATTTTTATCTCTTTTAAATATCCTATCTCTAGTCTGCTGTGTTTCAGAAGTGTCACACCAAATCCTGAAGCGAAGAGTGAGAACACCAAGCTCTGCATAATGCAGGTGCCCAGGAGAGCAGTAGGCAGGCTGGTTGCTATAACAGCTTGTAGCTGTAGAACATCTTCCATTTCAGAAAAGATCCCAAATCTCTTTATGGACTCAGTTGAGAGAAGGTAAAATGCACTATGGACAAGTTGGGAAAAGCTGAAAGAGGCAAAATACTGGGTTTAACTTGGTATCTAGGATAAACAGTCCTGACCTACTAAGTACTCTGTGTGCACAGATGAGAAAGGCAGTCAGAGTTCTTCTGCTTTTTTCCAGACATTCTTCCAGCATCTGTGAAATAGGGACAGCAATTTCTCTCTTTTCAGTGGCACTGGTGCAGAAGAGGAATCATGCAACATGGCTAGAAAACCTGATGTCTTGGGAAGTTTAATACACTGTACTCATCAGCTATTGTGTTTCTGTACAGAGGACAGTTATGTTAGGTGAAGGCTGAGATGAGACCTGACACCCTGGACTGTGTCTGTGCAGCCTGTATTTCTTTAGGAAATGATAGACATGGGGAGGTTTGTCCCTATGGCTTTAATAGCCATGACTGAAGTGATCTAATTTGAGAAACATGGATGGGAAACATGGTTGGAGTGGTCAGCCATAAACCCACTATGTGTGGTGAGTCTATGACACCCTTAAGATCTCTCAAGACCCCAGAGGTACTTGCTCTATATTCTTATCAGAAAATAATTTCCCTTGCAGTGTGAAACTGCTTTGCATATCAAGACTGATCTTTCCTGGGAAGTTTATCAGTTATCTTAAGGAAAAAATAATGGCTAATATCAAGACTGCTGTTGGGGTAATCCTGGGACAGCTTTAACTTTGCAGAAGTGTAGCATAAGGCTTTTTTATTGAAAAAGGAGGAATGGTTATATTCTAAATCATCTTCGCCTGCCACCCTAATATTTAATAGGATTCAGACAGAGGCAATTTATATTGCACTCTGATTCCAAAATGTAGATCCTTTTTTTTTTCTGGAGGTTTCTAGGAAAGTATTGGACAAAAAATGTTAAATGCTTTACATATGCCGTGCATTTTGGTAGCTGGTTGGATGAGCTGACCTCGCAGGCTCCATTTCATAGTAATTGGTGTGAATTGACAGTTCTGTGATTCACCTGAAATTGCTAGGTAGCCAAGAGTGCTGCTCTCAGTTTTCAGAGTTGAACAGAAAATATGGTTTGCATGACTAATATGCTTATCTAGATGTGTTACCTTTTGCAACAAAACTTACAAATGCATGGACTGATTTTTATTAAATATCAAAGTGGTTTCCTGTGTATATGTTTATTTATCAAAATAATGCAGTACTTTGCCCAAGTTTCCAATAGAAATAATCTTTCCTTTCTTCCTCCCACCTTTATTTCAATGACAAATGTCTAAGTTCCTCATTTCCAACCATCTATAAAGATTTTTATGGGCTTTTTTCTTCTTTTTTTCTCTCCTCTTTTTTTCTTGCATTTTCAGTAGTAGATGTTCCCTTTCAATGTTAGTTGAAATGTATGATCTTTGGTAAAAAGGAAGCCAGTCCTGTTTTAAAATCGGGTGGTCGCCGAGATGCCTGGTAAATCACTGCACTGCAGAGGAGGATTTAGGTTGACAGGATGCAGCCTGGAACACAGGACTTGGGGGGAAATCCTGGCTCATCAGGATCCGTTCCCTACTACTGCAGATAACCACATCACATAATCCCTTTCATAAGTTTATCGAGCCTCATCTTTAAACTAATTAGGTCGTTTGCTCTCACTATCCTTGTTGGAAAGCAGTTCCAGAGCATCGCTCCTCTGATGGTTAGAAACCTTTTTCTAATTCCCAAATCAAATTTATTCATGGTCAATTTATACTTATTTGTCCTTGTGCAACATTGTCCTTTATTTTAAATGCTTCTTTTCTCCTTGATATTTACTGTGGGGATGTAGCTAGCAATCCTATCTATGTGGAGGTTTTTTTTTCCATTTTGCCAGCCAGACAGAGCAAGCTCTTATTTCTTGCATAATACAAGAATTTGGTAATATCTCTCTGGCCCCAGGTTTTGTATTCCACCTTTTGGAACACAGGTGTGGGGAATGGTAGCCCCTCTTCATGCTGAGCCTTCCCAGCAGCCTTGTTAATGACAATGGTACCCTTTTCTCTGATTTTTAAACATCCTTCTTGACACATGCTTTGTTTTTTACTACTGGAAACAGCATTAGAGCAACACACTCATATTAAGACACTGTCCTTTCCTTTTCACACCTGAAGAAAGGGACGTAATCACACCTTAAGCAAACAGTTTGGAAAAGGGACACCCCTGGATGTGCATTTCGAAGTGTCACCACATGTCCTGTCACACGAGGCTCACTAGGTGACCACCACCTTTCTAAGCAGTCTCCAAATTTGCAAAGACCTACACACAAATCTTGAATGCTGACTGAAACCAGGACAAACAGTAGCTGCAAGCAGCTCTGTCTTTGTCCTTCGATTCACAAAGTGATACACAGTACAAAACCGTGTGTAAGGGGATAGACTGGTGTCATGTAGTCCTTCCTGGTGTGGGACGTGAGCTGCAAGTAAGGCCTTCACAAGTGGAGTTCTTCTGGGGACACAAAGTTCCATGAGTTTGCAGGAATCATAGCCAAAGGGGCAGTGATATGGCTGCAGGGCATCCGCTCAAAAACTGTGAAAGTCTTAGACATGGAAATGCAGAGCGGATGAAAGACTTTGTGGATACCTGGCTGTACTCCATAGAGGGCAAAGACAAGAGGTAGAGTAACACAGCCATTAGCTAGTCCAGCATGTCAGCAGGTTGTCACTGAGGGGGGTTTTTCGGCAGTTGGACAGACCTGACCATGAGTCATCAAATGTCGTGTTAACACACGGCGACGTTAAATCGCACAAGCTGTCGATGATAAATTTTATCTGTTTAGCTGTTTCGCTTAGTAAGGCAACGTCAAGCTGCAGGATGCATCTACGAAACATGCCCTCGTCATCTTTGGCATGGAATCCTCACAGCATTGAGAAGCAACTCTGAAATCTTTTTGTAGAGAGAGGAGAGGGAAAAAAAATACTGAACGGTTAGACTCTGAGTGGTGTGAGGAAGGGCTGTATGCATGTCCAAGGTTGGGAGGAAGATGTGGGCCTCTCAGACACATCCAGGACCCGGGCTACCTAACAATAGCTGGATAAAAAGTTTCTGGGTTTGCCTCTTTTGTCCCTTTCCCAAGGTAAGAATTCCTGCTGCCTTAACTATAACATAACATTCTATACATCCTGACAAACCCAATCTGTTGCAATTAAATCATATGGTGACAGTATCACACGTTTCAATTCAGATGGAGAATACTCCAGTTATACTGGAAAAAGTGGCTGCATGGATTTATTTTGTTGAGGATGCTGATCTGCTGGGATCTGTACAACAGTAGAACAAAGACAGCCCAGTGAGAGAAGCTAAAGTACAAGGAATGGAAAAATAGTGTGCAGTCATATAACCGACATCTTCTATAAAGCACACATATATTAATATAGTTTTGCTATAGACACAATTTAAATTCTGCTGCCTCCTGGCTTCTAATTTCCATTTAAAAAAAAATTACCTCAAAATCTTGCATTTTCACTTTTGAAAATGTAAGGACCTTGCAGAGATTTTATAGTCTTTGGCCAAGGGAGGGTGGGGAAGGGGTGAAAGGATGTATGTAAACTTTCTTTTTTCTGGGGGTCAGAGAAATTATTTAGCATTCCTGTGGGTCTTATCCAATTATCATGCAGAACGTATTATCATGAGAAATTTGGTTTATCAGCAGAGGTAGATTAGAGAAGAAATTCAGTGATAAATTAGTTCCCTGTTGGGCAATGTTGTTTTACAGGAACAAAAATATTTGAGAAATGCTTCAACTCAAAGTTTCTGCCAGCTGATGTACTTGGATCTTGAATACTTGGATCTGTATATGGGTTAGTAAGATACTGGGACCGCTGCAGGACACTTCTAAACCTATAACCTCTTGATTCACCTTTTGGGCTGCTCAATAAAATCAGATTATTGGTGGTTCTGGATTAGGCTCTTATAATGAATATTTTTAAGACTGAAGCTTACTAGGCAGGGGTCTACTATTTTCCTGGAAAACTTACGCATTATAAATGATAAGAAAACCTGCAAAACAAAAAAACAAGCACCCTTAAATCTGTTTGCAGGGGAAAAAAAAACCAACACAAATGGAAATATTAAAACATAGCAAATGGCTGTGGAAAATGAGAGATTCAGTTTCATCAAGTGATTACTGAATATGCAGAGATCACATTTGGACCAGAAATCCCTGAGCCACAAGGCTGAAATCTGAGAAGAATACCCAGAGGAGGCGTGATGCACATCCTCTGCCTATAATCTTTCCAGGGCATCTGCTTCTGGCCACCACTGGAGAGAGGATATGGAATGAGGTAGACTTTGTCTGATCTAGTACCATCATCCTTACATAATGTTCTAGTCCACTATTTTTGAAGGCATAAGTAGTTGTTGTTTGGGATTTTTAAACTCATTAAACTCTACTCTCCTACTTTCTGACATCAGCAGGGATTCTCCAGTGAGTTTTAGCCTCCCAGAGACGCTCAGCAGCTGGCTCACTATTTTTAGCTTTCCTGATAGAAAAAAAACCCAGTAAAATGTAACCACATCTTTGATGTGTGTCTGCTTTCAGGCATCCACTATCCACTGATTCATTGACTGGTAACAGGAAAGGTTTTGGTAGGTCGCTGTATTCATGAGGTAGCCTCGAAAGTTTCTTTCATCCGTCTTTTAATGTCTTGGTCAAAATGGCTTCCAACCGTCTCTTTTGAGGAGACTGCTCTGCAGTCTGAATACTTCCCCACTGGGAACTATTTGCTGGTACTGTGTTGGTACAGACATGCCTTTCTGTTCATTTCTTGCTTAGGACTTCTCAATCAGTATTAAATTGGTGGCAAAATAAATACCAAGCAAGATGTCACGTTAAACTTTTATTTAAAAAAAAAAATCTAGTAAAATTATAATAGCTTTTGTGTGTGTGTGTGAGAGAGAGAGAGTGATTCTCAGTTTTTTCCCTGAAATTAATCTTCACAAAATAAAAAAATTATACTACTCAGAAAAACTTGGTGACTGGCTGGCTGCTCAGCTCTGTCCAGCCCCTTGAAAATTACTGGCAATTGCCCCGCTGACCATGGATTGAATGGTGTTTTAATGCAAATTTTATCACAGTCAGTTGATGTTCTTCTTTCTTTTTACCAAGAAAGGTTATTGAAATTGTTTTCTTAAAAAATGGGCTTTTTCTTGGGTTAGAAAATGTGTTAAACTTTTGGATAGAATCATTAAAGTTAGAAATAGGGAGAAGGGGGAAAATCGAGGCTCTCTGAATGCATTTGCTCTTGGATCAGTATTAGCTTTTGTTTATGGTTTCAAGTCACTTAAGTAATAAAAGTTCCATGAAGGACTGATTTGCTCTAATGGCTGGGGGAGACAGTTAGTAATGTTTACTTTTACCTTCTGTAGGGTCATAAACTTCCATCTTACAGCTTGCAATTGTCCTAAATGGCATAAGAATCTGTGGTTGTGATTCTGTTCCGGGGATGCAAGAATTTCTCTCTCCTGATGCCACTTAGCAGATTAGGGAGACAAAAACCTTACAGAACAGTCAGATGGAACAGTGACAAATAAAGGTGTTGGAAAATTACTGAGTTAAATTTTGCACTGAGAAGCACTCTCTGCCCTTTCGCGTTTATGTAACTCTTCTGCTTTTTTGCCTCCCTGCCTTTTCTCCACCTCTGCCTCCAGCACACACAGACATAGACACCTTTCAGTCACATTTAAGAGATTATTCTACTATTGCCCTTGAACTTGTATGATCTGGAAGACCCTAGGTTATGTGGTCATGCACTATGCTCATGCAAATAAATGCCAATAAAAATTAAATTAAATATATTCCCAACTAACAAATTGTTCAAGCGCAAAAGCCACCCTGAGGCTGTGCGGGAGGAACAAACACCAATATTCTGAACAGTTAGGAAGCATTCCTAAAGCTCAGGCTGAATGTTCTGATGTTGAATTTCCTGTTGTTACTACCAGTTATTGCTCCCTGGTATCACCATGAACAACTTTCCTCCAATCTTTGCGCTTATACCTTCAAGCCAGTTATCACCTATCCCCCTGAGTCATCATTTACCCAAGTTATACACATTGAGTTAATCTTCTCTCATAAGTCAGTCCTCCCAGTCCATTACAAATTTCTATTACTCATCTCTGACATTCATCTTTTCAGTTTTTTTTTTTTTGTTTCTGAACACTTTTAGGTGATTAGCGCTGACAGGATCGTTTTAGATGTGGGTTTTCTATTGACACCAAAGGAAGGAGGTGTCTTTGATCTGCAGGAGACATGCACACTATTGTAGGTGTCATTGTCCACTGACATCTGAAAATGCCTTTTGACATTACTGCCTTTCAGCTTCATTTGTCCTGTTGACCACCTGCCTCTGTGGCTACTCTTTACCTGCATTTCCAGAGCTGAACCATGCAAGGTTCTAGGCATGGCTAATCCTCCCCAGCAGGGATTCAGGTGACTGACCATGCTACTAAGGGGCTCAGCACCTTCTAGGATCTGTTGCAACTTATTCTCCATTCTTCTTGATGTGTGAAATCTTCTTTGCTGTGCTGTTTAAATTTAATATCAGAACTTCCGCTTTCCTAGATAGTTCTTCTATAACTGACATTTATCATGCACATTCCTCCTGCCAGCCCTCAGTGTTTTGTGGTCCACACTGTTCATCACTCAATATGAGTTCAGTTCTCAAAGCAAAAAAATTTTTGCTATGAGCTGTTTCAAATGTTTGACTGAAGCAATTTACTATATACTCAGCATTCACTAATTTTTAAGTTGATCAACAAAAAATGTGATCAAAATATGTCTCTGGTAGTTGATTACTACACACTTTTCCTTCTGTTCTCTACATGTCAGGAAATCGTACCTCCTTTACTTCAGCCTGACAGGAGCCCTTTAGAACCCAGTGCACTGAAGCTTTGTAAATTGCACAGATCTTGTTTTAATTAAATTCACTGTTTCTTTTTCACTTCAAAGATTACATCCCCCTACCTTTCGTAAAAATCTGAAGTTTTAGGCTTAAATTCACACAGTTTGTTTTAAACTTGTTGCTCAGGAACTTAGTCCCACAGTAGCAGATGTGAAAATGCACCTGGGTGCAAGAGACAATAGTGTTTTCCCAGTTTGCTGTTGTGAGATAATCTACTGGGGGTGTAATGTATTTGTGAGTACGCACAGGAATGTGTCCATGTTCAAGAAAAACAGACTGATAGGCATTCATAGCTCTAGGTAGAGTCTTGGGAGATCTTTGGTTCAAGTTTGACCTTTACTACAAACTCTTTGTGTAGCTTTGAACAGGTGGTTAAATCTTCTTTCAGTCTCTGCTTGCCTTCTGTAGTTCCTAAGAACCTTATGCATGAGCCAGCCTCTTAAAGGAAGATTGTACCATGTAGTGACAGCTCAACTTAGAGCTTTTTGCCAGAGAGGCAGTGGAGGCCCTTGCCCTTGGGACAAACCTCTCTTCCTTTGTGTTATAACTGACTGACAGGGCCTTCGAGAAGCCCTTTTCCATCTTTCTCCTGCCGTGCTCCCAGAGCACCTCATTTCACCTTCCTTTCTCTCCCATGCATGCACACAGAGTAGCCTCATGGTTCTCAGCACTAAGCAGATAAAGGTCTGTTGATTAAGAAGATTACTTCATCCCTGACATCTTGCAGAAGAACTTGATCCTACTTCATACCATTCTGCTACCTATACTTAAAGAACAAGCTAAATTGATAAAGGATAAGGAGAAAGAAATAGGTGATAAGAGACAATACTTATTTGCTCCCAACATCTCTTAGAGGATAGAAGAAGCTATTCAAAGTCAAAACATATGGAAAACAGCATCTGGTTATGGGAGCTTGGATGTTAATTGTTCTGACAGCTGAAATTTGTCTCCAGAAATCTCATGAAGCCAGCTGGTATTGTAGAGTTTTCTCTGGCTCGTATTGTGACTCTTACAAGTTTCTGGAGACTTCCAGTCTCAGGGTGATCATCTTGTAGGAGCAGCTGCTGCTTAAAGATTCTCATTTCTTTATCAGCTGGAATCAGGAAATACATTCTTTGTGGATTTGGATTTGCTTTTGTAACATAAAAAACCTAAGGTGGCTTTGGATGCACTTCCCTGAATCCCAACTTAACAAAACCTTGTGGAACTTATCAAAGAGATTCCAATGTTGTCCTCTTTACCGTTCTTGCATATGTGGTGTGGAGAAAAATTCAGTAACTATGAGCAGTAAGGTTGCTTTTTAGAGGTGTTCTAAGGTTTGAATGTGAATCAGAAAAATGTGGGCTGGCAAACTTGGTAAGAGCAATAATTCTTGAGAGATAATTACAATAGTTTGTTTCTGAATGGGCTAGGAGTTGTCTAATAATAGCTTTTTTTCTGCAGTTGTTTTAGTGCCTTTTTCTTTCAGCCTTGAGCTGGAAATGTCAGAAATCTATATTGACACTTGTGCCCTGTCAGAGAGAATAAAGAATATGAGGTTGTTCAGAGAGCATACAAGTCTGTATTTAGAACAAGCTACTTACATGTTTCTGAGACAAAAGCATAAATAACTAATCATTTGATGATGCTATCAACAAGATGTTTTCTGCATGGCCCTGACATTTTTTTAAGGGTGAAAATACCAACTTTTCTTATGCAAAAGTATAAACACATTTCCTGCACACAGACTTGATGTTATTTTCAAATAAATCTCTGTTCCTCATCCTTGTGAAATATAATGAGCAGTAAAAGAAAAAAAAGAAAAGAACAAAACAACCCAAACCCACTCTATACAGATGCAGAAAAGAAAGGCTTGGACAAAGCTGTAAGTAGCAGAGCAGTCTAATTAGTTTAGAGACGGTTTTCTTTAGCTTTATTTTGCTAAGATTCAAGGTATTCGAAGTGATTGTTGTTTAACAGTGCATAACCTCTGGAGACTAGTTGAGCATTCTTGAAGAAGTCTCCCCAGAAGAAGTGAATCCAAAAATCAAAACAAAATGAAAAAGAGGAAAAGTTTCTGAAACAAAGAATGTTTTAGAAAATCCACTGAGTTATTCATATGCTGCTAGCAATAGAAAGAACTCAAAAGGCAGGACCCAGAACAGCAGGTACAGAGCCTAATTAATGCGTGTACTCTAAGGAGGTTTAACCCATAACATTCTGAATGTAAGTGGTACTGCTTCAACAGCAGGATTGTTTCCAGCTACATACCTGACTTTCACTAGTGAATCACAAGACACGAGAAACCCCCAACTTCTATTTCTTCCTTTATCACCAATTGTTTTTCTTGCAAAAAAGAAATCTTGAAGATTTCAAGCTAATTTTTTTTGGTTTTTTACTGAGGTTGCAATGTAAAATGGATAACATAATTATGTTGGATTTTTCTTTGAAGTAATAGGTAGGTTTAAGTGAGTCAAGCTTAGAGATGATCAGGATTTTAATTCAAACTTGATATATCCTTATGGAGTAGAAGCTGGAACCTACTTAGACTCATTTTCACTTGAGTGATCTCTAGAGTTTGTTCATGATTTTCTCATCAGTGACAGAGTTCTGAAACACTGGGAACACTTGCTTGGTCCAGAAAACCACTTGATTATTATTTTCACTTTAATGTTTATCTTTTTATATTTTAAAATCAAAAGCATGCCCTAACTGTTTGATGAATAGGGCCTGAAGGTGTACACCTCTGCTTACAAAATGAACTCCACAGGTGTTAGGCAACAAATGAGAAATTGATGTGAGGCTAGTATGTTTAAAAGTAAGTTTTCTACTGTAACTCAAAGCATTAAATATTTTCAGGCCTTATTAGGCACACCAGCACTCTCTCTGGTAGACAACTATCTTAACCAGTAATCTAAATTCTGATTTCTTTAATGGGGAGTCTATCCATTGGCCATTTCTTGTGCGTGTGGAAATTAGACACCTGTTCTGGGGAGAAAATGCTCTAGATAGTTAAAACTGCAGAAACTTGAGCAGTGAATCTTCTGTTGACTTGGACTTGAGATAATCAAAATTATCTCAGAAGTTTCAGGATGAAATTTAAAGCTGAAACATTGGCAGTTGTGAGAGAACAAGACCTGGTACATGGTATGTCAAATCAATGGCTCATTCTGCACCTCATTTTGAGTGTACCAGTCAGCAAAGGATTGTTCAAAGCAACTTTGCAAGGAACTTTCAGGACCCCAGGAAAAAAACATCTATGTGTGAATCAGAGCCAGAAACTGTTCCCCCATCCTGGGGAAGAAAGTTTGACAGAGCAAAAGCTTTCCATTTTTGCAGTGGTGTGGAGCAAGGTAACTGTGGTGTTACTTAAAAAATAGACATGAAGCCTTGGGGGTCTGCCAGTGACAATGTGCTCTCCTGTGTCAAAGCTCTGCACTCAAGACCCTGTTTGCCTGATCCAGATTAGAGCCCAGACTACTGGCTGTCCTGGAATAAATGACTCTTGCTGTAGGCTCTAGTCAGAAGTGGTACCATGGGGCTGAGACTCTTGGTGAACTATTTCTTTAAAAATTTCTATGAGAAATTCTGACTTTTAAAGACTGATGCCCTCATTAAAAAACTATTTGTTATCGAAAAATCAGGATGAAACCACTGCCTGTGTTGTTGAAACGCTTACATGTACCAACAGATGCTCAAGTCTCTGCTGTCTGCCTGGACACTGTTAAATATAATTAAACACTGCTTAGGCTGAGGACTGGCTCTGATTTGGACTGTGCATATCAATGTCTCATTTTCAACTATCATAAATGCATTTTAAGTGAGCTAATATTCTGTAAATATGGTTAACTTCTGCATTTGCATATTTGGCCTCTTAATTTGTTTTTCAGTATTGGTTCCTGGGTGTGTATAAGTGGGTCTTCCATACTCTTTTAACACACAGAACCCTATCAAGTTATCTATAGCAGGAATATTACGGCATCATAATAGTTAATGGAAAATAGCATAAGAGGAAAAAGAAAATTAGCATTCCACACAGCAGGGCATTTCGGATGTTAATCTGCCTTGCAATATAATTGACAGGGAAGCTGATATCTGGGAAGATTTTTATTCCTATCTTTTTCTCTAAACAGTTAGTGTTCAGTTGTTGTGCAGCAGGGGAGATGGAAAAAAAGAAAGTTCTAGCCAAGTGAATGTTCTTTACCAGCAAAGATGTTAACTTTTGTCAGAAGGTAGTTAATCACTGAGAGGGAAACAGATGAAGAAATTGGATAAAACATTTCCAGTTCCAAAAGTCTTTATTGATTGTGTCTCCCTCAAGAAAATTCGGCTCAATCTCTGAAACCCTCAAGTGATTAAACCTTGGGCAGTCCACTGTAGACAGAGAAAATGAGAATTGTTTCAAAACCAGACATGTAGAGCTAGGATAGTTAAAGCGAAAAAAGATTTCTTCTTCACTTTGAAATCCTAGCTGGGAGACGCAACCTGAGATGTTGATTTTAAGGCAAGAGTTTTCTTAAGTACCATGATCTTTCTCTATATAACAGATCTCTGAATTTTGAAACAATGAACTTTCTATTTTCAGAGAAGGAGCTCTCTTAAAACACAAACCTAGAGTCTGGAAAATGGGGCACAGATCTCTAGTCCACCACAGATAACTCATATATCTTGGTCTAATTTTTTCAAAGGTAATTAAGGCACAGAGAAGCTGAGGCATCACTAAATGAGATGCTCAGACCTGTGACATGTTGGGAGTTCCTATCTTTTTCCCAGTGATGTGAACTTTCTGCTCTCAAACCAGCTCCTCTAGAAGACTGTGGCTCTTCTTAAGTTGGAGCATGAACACTAGCCTGTGACCCAAGGTATGCAGCACTGCTAGAGCCTCCTCCATTTTCAGCGTATGGTGTGAAGATCTTGCAGAGCTGTGCTTGGACTGCAGTTTGCTTGCTGAAAGTCCATAGTGGTCTGCCGGAGTAAAGCCTAGCAGATTCTCTGCTTTGGGGTTTTAGGGTGTGAGGTACACTGGAGATGGTAGGGGAAAAGGCCCCACAGTAACAGACATTATAAGCTGATCCATGTTTTTTCTTCTGTTACAGAAGACTATCTTGTTCACTAGTTCATGTGCTATGCAGAATTCTAACATAAAACACAGGAAGGCCAGTTAAGGAAATCCTTACTGCTAACCAATATATTTATAACCAAAAGCAAGAAGGTATTTGATTCAAAGAAGGAAAACCAACAAAAACCTGACAGCCTTGTGAAAGTTTTATCTTTTTTTGGGCAATGATTCTGATTTTAGTTACACTCACAAGTATTGGAAGGGCTGTAGTTTCAGAAGTTATCACCTGTCAGCTGAGCTGTGATAACTTGTTGGGCGCATACGCTATAGTCACAAAAGTTTGTGAATCAAAAATTGGCTTAGATCACTCAAGCCAGCCTTCTCAATGCCTAGGGTTATCCCAACTGTTCTGGATTACCGTGGCTGAGGTGAGCATCTGAGCCAAGGATTCTTCCAAGAGAGGCAATGGATTCATCAATGTCATTTCACCACTTTGTTCCACCCTCCCCCTGCCATGGACAGGGA